>CM053505.1:73035841-73127625 GCA_028627145.1 Eidolon dupreanum
AGTTTCCACAGTCCTGGCTCTCAAAGAAGTATAAGTAGCACCAGTGAGTTTATGGCTCATTTATGGAATTGTATGATCTCTGTTGGGTTAGAGTCACTGGAGTATTCTTATTCTGTTTTTATTTGATAAAAATCATATAACATAAAATTTATAATCTTAACCATTTTTAAGTATCCAGTTAATTGGTATTAATTATATTTACATTGTATTTTGTAATAACTATGTACAGTGCCAGGTGACTACTAACCGGAGGGATCACTCTGTAAATTATTTAAAGTCTAACCACTAAGCTGTACACTTGAAACTAATATAAAATAATATCACATATCAACTGTAATAAAAAAATAGAATATTGAAAATTTAAAGGTAGAAAAAAGTATATTTACATTGTTATGAAACTGATGTTCAGAACTCTTTTATCTTGCAAATCTGAATCTCTATATGCGTCTAATAACAACCTATTTATTTATTTATTTATTTATTTATTTATTTATTTATTTTATTTATTACTTTTCTCCCCAGGTTCTGGAAACCACCATTCTGGTTTTTGTTTCTATGAATTTGGCTACTTAAGATACCTTATAACAGTGAAATCACACAGTATTTGTGTTTTTGTGACCGGCTTGTTTCACTTAATGTCCTCATGATTTCCATGTTGTAGAATGTGACAAGATTTTTTTTCTTTTTTAAGACCAAATAATTTTTCATTGCATGTATATACTATATTTTGGTTATTCATTGGTTGATGGATATTTTGGTTACTTACACTTATTGGGTATTGGGAATCATGTTGCTTTGACCACGGGTGTCCAATCCATATCTCTTAGAGACCTTGCTTTCAATTCTCTTGAATATATACTCAGAAGGAGGATTGCTGCTCTCTTAGGTTGCTATTTAAATGGAATATATTTTTCTGTTCTTTCACTTTCATCCTATGTCTCCTTAGATCTAAAACATGTTGTGTAGACAACACAGAGTTGTTGGATCCTGGGTTTATATTTTTAAATCATTCAGATAATGTATGTATTTTAACTGAAGAATTTAATCAATTTACATTTAAATTAATTACTGATAGGGATGTACTTATTTTTGTAATTTTGTTGGTTTTTGAATGTCTTTTAGCTTTTCTGTCCCATCATCTTTTATTGCTTTCCTTTGTATTTCATTAATTTTATGTTCTGATATGCTATAATTGATTCCTCAACGCTTTCTGTGTATGTTCTCTAGATTTTTAAAAATTATTTATTTATTTTTATTTTATATTAATTTTAGGTATACAGTAAAATGATTAGACATTTGTATAATTTATGAGTGATCCCTTTGATTACTCTAGTACCCACCTGGCACTATACATAGCCATTATAATAACATTGACTGTATTTTCTATACTGTACTATACTTGGGATATTCTATAGATAATTTATTTTCAGTTCCTACTGCAATTACATAAAACATTTTAAAATCATAGCATTCTATTGTAAACTGATAACAATTTAACTTATATACAAAAACTTTTACAGCTCGACTCCTTCCATTTTATGTTATTAAATTCAAAAATCACATCTTTATATGTTTTACTCTCATTAACATAGATTTGTAGTGTTCTTTTTATGTTTTTGTCATTTAAATCTATGGATCAAAATTGCTATAGCACAGTTTGCTTTATTTGTCTATGTATTTAACTTTACCAGATAACTTTTTGTTTTTATGAAGCTTGATGTTGTTGTCTACCATCTTTTCATTTTAACTACAAGGACTCCCTGTAGTATTGTGTGCAAAGTAGGTCTAGTGGTAATGAACTCTCTCAGCTTTACTTTATTTCAAAAATGTTTTAATTTCTCCTTCATTTTTGAAGGACACTTTTTCCAGATACTGTATTTTTTTTGGCAGTTTGTTTTTTTAGAACTTTGAATATATTATCACATTCCCTTTTGGCTTGCAGTTTCTACTGAGAAACCTGCTCGTTTTCTTATAAAAGTTCCATTTTATGTGACTAATGACTTTTGCTCTGCTTATTTCAAAATTATTTCTTTTCTTTGACTTTAGTCTGTTTTATTATAATGTGTGTTATAGTGGTTCTCTGGATTTTTATTAATTGGGCTCTTCTAAGATTCTTGAACCTGTATATCTCTTTCTATCATCAGGTTCGGGAAGATTTGATAATTTTTTTAAAATAAGTCTCTGCTCCTTTTTCTCTTTCTTCTACTTCTGAGATTTTCATAGTTCATATATTGGTCCCATTAGTCCTTTAGGCTTTCTATCACTTCTTGGTCTTTGAGCTAAGATCAAGTGTAGGCTCTCTTCACTTTTCTTTTCTTTTCTTTTTTTTTTGGTCGTATGACTCAGTTATTTCACTTGTCTTCAAGTCTACTGATTTTTTTTGGAGGGGGGAGGGGAGAGGGTATCAAATCTACTGTTGAATTCTTTAAATGATTTTTTTAGTTCAGCTATTGTATTTTTCAACTCCAAAATTTTGGTTTGGTTCTCTTTTTACAGTTTCTATTTTTTTAATCAATATTTTCATTTTGTTCATGTATAATTTTTCTGATTTCACTTAGTCATCTATCCATGTTCTCCTATTGCCCATTGAGCATCATGACAGTTATTTAAAATGATTTGTTGGGTAGATTTGTATTTCTTTAGGGTTGGTTTCTAACATTTTGTCTTATTTCTTAATGAGGCTATATTTCCCTGTTTCTTAATATGCCTTTTCAATTTTTCTAGGATTTATACATTTGAAGAAACAAACACCACTTAGAGACTGTGTGTACTGGCTTTGTATGAGAGAAGACCTTCCCCAATCAGAATAGCTAAGGGTTCTAGAAATCTCAAATCTTTTCTGATCTCTTTCCCTCCCTGGCATCTGACTGCATAACTTCAGCTTTAATGTATCACTCACCTCTGTTTTTAGCAATTTCTATACTCTGGCTCTAGTCTTATCAATGATTTGAGTCAGGTTAGGTAAAAAGCAGTCCCCTCACAACAAGCCATAATATTGATCATACAGTCCATTCCTTTGTTTCTATCTCAAGGCAGGAGCTCCAGTATAGGGGCTTTCTTCCAGGTTTCTTTGTACTGTGCCATGTAGAGGGAGGGGCATGAAAGTTTGTGCCAAACCCTGAGAATTTTCTTACCCTTTTTGCCAAAATTTATTCTTAGTTTTACAATGCTCTGAGTGGTCTATCTTCTCAATTAGTCTGTATATTGTTAACTTTGTCTCTGTGGGTAAAAAAGGAATATAGCTTCTTAGTCTGTGTTCATGCTGGCATTGCTCTGCATGAGTATTCTTAAATATTCTGAATAACACTAAGATTATTTTTATTCATAAGGTGATTATGAACTTACGATTAAAACCAGACCCAGACTGAAAGAGAAACAGGGGAGGTAAAATTGTTACATGGTAACTGTGAGATCTGGCGGTAGGTGTGAGCTAACACATGTGTGGCCTAATTATAATTAATTCTTCAACATTTGTTTCAGAGAATTGTTTCATTCCATAAGTGTTCTTAAAAGTTAATAGAGGGGTTTATTACTAAAAAAAATATGTCAGATTACATCTTTACTCTGGACCTTGATATTGTCTCTAAAAATCCTCCTTCAGTCACAAGATCTAGGTTATTAATAGGTACAATCCAGTAGTCTACACCAGGGTTTGATTTTACTCTTTGAATCTTAGCCACAATTAGAAAACAAGCCAGCTCCTGGTAAAATTTCTCCAGAGAACATAAATGTTGGCCCACGAATATGTGGTAACACTTGAAACATGAAACAAGCTGATCCCACACTCATGTGTGGTGGTTGAAAATTGGGAGAGATACAGTGCTACATGTCCCCCTGGAGGAGTGAGTCATCCTGGCCCTACATCAGGGTTCCCAACCTAGGGTTCCAGAGCTGGGAAAAGGAGTCCCTACAACTTCTGGCTGTGAAAACCAGTGGAGATTTTGACTGAGTGAAATGAAGGGTGGCTGGAGTTTCAACATTTTTCTTAAGGCACTCACATACAAACTTACTCACTAATGGACTTACTTGTTCTGACTCAATCACTGGAGCAGCAGCTTGAAGTCACCAGGGACATACAGGGAGAAACTGAATTGTCTGGCTTCAAGGAGAGGGCTAGTGAGGTAGCTTTCTCCCAGACAGAGTGCTGGCAGAATCCATTGTTCCTTTCTTGAGCCCTCCCATCTCCCGATGTGTCCTCTTTTACTACTGTTATATAACATAGTATTATAAGTCCTAGATAAAGCAATCAGGCAAGAGAAAGAAATTTTTAAAAATCCAAATTGGAAATGAGGAAATCAAATAGTCACTTTTTGCCGATGACACAGTTCTCTATATAAAAACCCTAAAGATGCTATTAAAAAAAAGCTATTAGAAAAAAATAAGCAAATAACGTTACAAGATAGAAAAATCAGTGCATAAAAGTCCATCACATTCCTAAATACTAACAATAAAATTTCAGAAAAGGAAATAAAAAACAATTTATTTTGTAATTGGAAGAAAAATAATAAAATATCTAAGAATAAACTTAAAGGATGTGAAGGAACTATACACTAAAAACAAGACAGTATTAAAAGAAATTGAAGAAGATATAAAGAAATAGAAATATATTTTGTGTTTATGGATTGGAAGAATCAACATAGTTAAAATGACCTTAGACCCAAAGTGATATGCAGATTTAATAAAATCTCCATCAGAATTCCAATGGCACTTTTAAAAGAAATAGAAAAAAGATCACAAAAGACCCTGAATAGCCAAAGCAATCCTGAGAAAAAAGAACAAGAATAGAATTATCACACTGACTGATTTCAAATTATCTACAAATCAAAAAAAAAATCAAAACAGCATGGTATTGGCAGAAAAACAGACATGCAGACCAATGGAACAGAATTGAGAGTGCAGAAATAATCCCGTGTATACATGGGCAAATAACTTTGGACAGAGGATCCCCAAACATACAATGCAAAGTAGAAAGTCCTTTAATAAACAGTACTGGGAAAATTGAAAAGCCATAGGCAAAAGAATAAAACTAGACTGCCATCTGTCATTATACATCAAAAGTAACTCAAAATGAATCAATGACCTAAATATAAAACCTGAAACAATAAATTGCATAGAAGAAAACAAACATAATAAACTCATGGATCTTGGATTTAGAAGGTATTCTCTGAATTTGACCTCAAAGGGAAGAAAAGTAAAAGCAAAAATAAATGAATGGAATTATATCAATCTAAAAAGCTTCTGCACAGCAAAAGAAACCATCAATAAAAAAAGAGGCCACCAACTAAATGAGATAAGATATTTGCAAACAATGCCTTTGATAAGAAGCTAATATCTAAAATATACAAAGAACTCATACAACTCAACAATAACAATAACAGAATCCAAACAATCCAATTAAAAAATGAGCAGAGGATCTGAACACACTTTTCCCAAGAAGATATACAAATAGCCAACAGACATATAAAAAGATGCTCAACTTCACTATCTATTCAGATCATGTAAATTAAAACTACAATGAGATACCAACCAATACCTGTGAGAATGGCTATTACCAACAAGAGAAGTAATAAGATTTAGAAAGATTGTGGGGAAAAAGAAACCCTCATACACTGTTGGTGTAGGTGTAAATTGATATAGCCATTATGAAAAACAGTATCAACGTTTCTCTATATTTAAGAATAAAATTGCTATATAACCCAGCAATTCTTTTTCTGGATATCTACTCCCCCAAAAAAGTGAAATATTTGTCCACAAATATATATGCACCCTAATGTTCATTGCAGCATTATTCACAGTGGTTAAAGCATGGAAACAACTGAAATGCCCTTTGATAAATAATTGAATAAAGAAGATGTGGTACATATATACAATGGGATATTACTGAGCCATTAGAAAAGATGAAATACTTTCAGGTGTGACAACATAGATGAATCTTGAGATTATCATGCTAAGCAAGGCAAGTCAGACAGAAAAAGTTGAGAACCATATGATTTCACTCATATGTGGGATATAAAAGTGAAAGTAACAGCTGAATAAGGCAAACAAACAAAAACTAATAGACACAGGCAACAGTTTTGTGGTTACCAGAGAGAATCTGGGGAGCGGGGAGGTAGGTAATAGTAAAGATGGTTAAATATACGGTAACAGAAAGAAATTTAACTCTGTGTGGTAAACATGCATATGCATATGCATGTGGCAATATACATATGATGTGTATTAAATTGTACACTTGAGACCTATATAATTTTATTAACCAATATCACTCCAATAAATTTAATATGAATAAAATAAAATTTAAAAATATGAAAGTATTAAGGAAAAAATAACATATGTAAAGTGTTTGGCACAGTGTCTGGTATATATTAAGTATCATTAAAAGATAACTTTTATTGTTACGATTATTAAAAGCAGGTTAGACATATATAATTAACATTGTGTGTGTTTCTTCACATAAGAAGTAATGAAGATTAGTCTCAAAAGTTACATATCTGTACAATCTTGGGCAAATTAGTTAAAATCTCTGCATCTCAGTTTCTTCAAGTATCACTGAACATAAAGATGGTACCCACCACATAAACACGTGCTTCATAATATAAGGTAGTAAAATCTTAGCTAAGAATCTGGTTCCATAGTGAATGCTGAATAAATGTTAGCGATTATTTTTTTACTCATTTGAACCCACTAATCACTAGCCTGTAATTTCAAAATAGAAGTCTTAATTTAGTCTATCCTCAAACATTTATTAAGTACCAACTTTGTGCTAGACACTGTTCTTAGTACTAGAGATATATCAACAAATAAAACAGAAGAGTATCACTTTTATTTTATGTGCTTTTATTCTTTTGGAGGCTGTTAAACACAATAAATAACTACCTTTTATAATATGTTGGGTCAAAACATAGCTTAGCTGTGTCTTTGGCTGAAGTATGAAGGAGATTAATCGTATGGGGGAAAATGAGTAGGGTGTAAAGAATTAAGAGCGTGGGAGTAGAGAGGAGTAATAGGTCACAATATTAATTAGGCATTCAAGGTAGGTCTATATTGAGCAAAAATGTGAAAGCGATGAGGAAGAGAGCCATGTGGCTATCTAAAGAAATTGTTTTTCTGGCAGAGGATACATTTTGAAAAACCCTGAGACAATAGTGTACCTCGTGTGTTGAATAAATAGTGATTTTTTAGTATACCTAAAGGATAATAAACAAGGAGAAACAATGTAGGAGATTATGTCAAAGAAGTTCAGGAACCCAGATTCTGTAAGGCTTTATACATCAATGTATAGAATTTTGGTTTTACTCTGAATGAAATCAGAAGCCATTGGAGGGATTTGAGCAAAGGAATGATGCAAGCTGACTTATTTTCTCAATAAAATCACTGTGTAATATGTAATATGTAGAATAGCTCATGGTAGGAGATAAAGGTAGAAGTAAGGTAATTAGTTAGGGAGCTATTAAGTAATCCAAGAGAATTGTTGTAGAGTGATACATGTGGAAATGGTGAGACCTGTTCAGATTCTGCATAATTTAAAAGTAGAGCTGGCAGGATTCGTTGAATAATACCAAGGTTTTTTACTTGAATGGAGTTGCCACTAACTGAAGGTGGTGAATAGATTTTAAAATGACCCCATGTGGTTTGAGTCTAAAGGTATTCATGCCTTTCTGTGATTACCTCTTAAGTGTGGGAGGGATGAATAACTTGCTTATAACCAATATAATATGAGAAAAGTGATGGCAGGCCATTTCCACAATTACATTATATAAAATGGTCAATTCCATACTGCTAGCAGGACTCTTTCCCTTGTTGGCTTTGATGGAACAAGCAAATATTTTAGAGAGGTCCATGTAGCAAAGAAATGATGATGGATTCAAGTGGATAGCCAACAAGTATCTGAATTCTGCAAACACGTGCGCTTGGGAAGGGGTCCATCTCTAATCAGGCTTTCACATGACCCAAAACATGGCTAATACCTTAATTGTAGCCTTGTGAAGTACTCTGAAAGCCAAAAACTCAGCTAAGCTATGTTCTGATCCAAAGAAACTGAAATAATAAATGGTATATGTTAAGCCACTAAGTATGTTATACATTTTTATGCATTAATATATAACTAATATACTGAGAAAGGTTAAAACTGTTGTTGAAGAATATTTGTGGAAGTGAAGATCAGGAATTACATATTGAATATGTCGGGTTTGCAACATCTATTAAACATTCAGGTGGAAATGTTGGATGTGTAAGTCTGGATTTCAGGAGGAAAATCTGAGAAGGGGGTATGAATTTGGGAATGAACAATGTATATATGAGATTTGAAAACATAAAAATATATGTGATTACCTAGCAAGTGAATGTAAGAAAAGAAACAGTGCAAGGACTGAGCCACAACACACTCCAAAGTTAATAAGATAGAGAGAAGATGATGAACTAGAAAAATTTGGCTTAGAATAGTCAATGGAGTAGGAGGAAAATCAAGACAGTATAGTATCCTAAAAACCATTTTTAAAAGGTGTTTCGAGGAAAAAGGAGTGATATACTGTGTAAAATGCTACTGTTATGTCAAAAAATAAAACTGTTGGAATTAGCAACATGAAAATCATTGAAATAACTTGTCTAGGTAAAAGAGTAAATGGAGTTAATTCAAGAGAAAATTAGTAAAATGAAATTCCTGATAGTATAAAGAACTCTTTTGAAAAATATTGCTACTCAGAGGAAGCAGAGAAAAGGAGTGATAGCTGGTATAATGTAACGGGGTCCAGAAAAGGGTGGTTTTTATTCTTATATAGAATAAATGAGAGTGATTCAGAAGACAGGAGAAATGGGCAAGATAGCAGAAAATGAATAATTCTGAAATAGTATCTTTGAATAGGCAAGATGGGATACGATCTAGGATATAAGGGAATTGATTGACCTTAGGAATATAGACAAATAGTTCATTATAATAGAAGAGAAAGAAAGATTATATAGTTTCAGGTGCAGATAGGCTGGTAAATGTGATGGACATTTTAAAAAGTTCTCTTCTGATTGTTTCAGTCTTTTCAGTAAAGTAGGAAACGAGAATCAGCTGAGAATGAGGATATTGGAGAAGGTGCTAAAAGTTTGAAGAGAGGAGAATTTGTGAAGTAATAATTTAGAAAAATGGGGAAATGAATGGACTAGAAAAATGAGATGTCTTCAGGGCACCATCAAGCTAACTTGGGATTTTTGGCCATGTGTTTGTGGGCATGCGTTTTTCTCCAGACATGTTAAGCTTTATGGGAATAGGCATAGAATAGACAAAAAAAATTAGACTTAAATACTATAAACTCTCAGGAACCACTGGTCCACATTAGGAAGAAATGTTATCTATTATTCCTCTCTTTGTATGTTCTTAAGGACTTTCTAGGTTTACTTACCTTAGTCTGTCAATTGTTTTCTCAACACTCTTCATTTTCCAGAATCCTTGAAGGTTAATCTCCACAAGTGTTAATGTGTTTACAACACACAATGCTAGTCATAGTTATCTTAAGTGTTAACCTTGCTGCTGATTGCAGAACATGGGAGTGGTCTATAAAATCTGGAAAATGCTAGAAGAATAAAAAATCTCCTCTTACCATTAGACAGAAATGTCATCACTTCAATATCTAAGGAATCCAAATATCCCATTCACTGTTACTCATGTCTGATATTTAACCCACCCTTTTGGTGACTCTTTATATTATGAGGGAGAAAACCCTATTATCATGCTTAGTCAGAGGTATTCTACCTGCAAAATTGCTTACTTTCTGTTAGAGAAGATTGTGATTATTATTTTTTCAAAAAATAACCACCCATTTATGAAACAGTATCTATGGTTCAGGAGTGAGTCTAGCAGTAGTTATATCCAGAATCAGACTTCTTTTCAAATGGTTTAAGCCCTTATACTGGGTTTTGGTCATCAGTTAAGGAGTCACTTTCAGGTTCCAGTTTTCTGCCAGGTTATCTTGGTTAGGGTCACTTTAGTCTACCAAACAAGGTTTACTATCTTTGAAATTTTCTTGGAAGGGATGAAAGTTTTCCTAATCCTTCTCCTAGGAACCTCTCACATCCTATGAAAATCTATGAAAAAAATAGATATTTGTGATAAGAATTTTGCTTCACCTACCAAATGCATTACAACTCAGGATCCTTACTAAACATAAAATATTCAACTATGTCCTTAGTTTCTACAAGTATTAGATTAAAATCTATTTCTATATAACTAAAATAAACCCCTCATATGTTTCTCTCAAATTGAAAGGGCAGCCTATTTTAATGGAAAATTCCAATTTCTCTACTACAATGCAGGAACTACCTTTAGTCACTAAAATGAATGTTTTCCAGATTCAAAAATTGTAAAATCCAGACTCAACCAGGAGCCCCATCACATCATTATTGCATAATATTAGTAATAATCTCTTACATTTGTAAAGCACAGTATGTTAATGTTTAGCAAAACAATTAAAAATACAAATTGCTTGGCCTCATCCTATACATGCTGAGTTAGATTATCTAGGGATGAGCCCAAGGAATCTAATTTTATCCCAATTCCAGAGTGATTCTAAAATTCATCTGATTCTGGGACTCCCATGTTTATATTTTTCGAAGGTCATATTTTTCTTTCTCTCTCTCCCTTTGTCTCTCCTTCCATCCTTATTTTTTTTGCATTACACTTTATCATATTCTAGAGGCTGAAGTATTACAAAACCACTCAAAATCTCAAATAATATTTTATTTTTACTTTCTTTAATTAAATTTATTGTGGTGACATTTTTTATTAAAGTTATATAGGTTTCCAGTGTACAATTCTATAATACATCATCTGTATATTGCATTGTGTGTTCATCACTCAAAGTTAAATTTATTTCCATCACCATATATTTGACCACTTTTACCATTATCTACCTTCCATTCCTTCCCTTTTCTCTGGCAACCACTAAACTGTTGTTTGTTTTCATAAGTCTCTGCTTATTTGCCTTGTTTGTTGCTTTCACTTTTATATCCAACATGAAAGAAATATAGTTCTGAACATTTTTTATTCAACTTATTTCACTTAGCATGATAATCTCAAGGTCAATCCATGTTGTCACAAATGGCAGTAGTTTATCTTTTCTTCTGGCTGAGTAATATTATATTGTAATTACATACCATGACTTCTTTATCCAATCTTCTATCAAAGGACACATGTTTCTGGCTCTTGGCCATGGTGAATATTGTCGCTATAAAGATCAGGGTGAATGCATCATTGTGAATAAATGTTTACAATTTTGGAGGTTAAATAACCAGAAGAAGGATTGCCAGGTCATATGATAATTCTATTCTTGGTTTTTTGAGAAACATTCATACTATCTTCCATAGTGGCTGTACCAATATCCATTCCAAACATTAGTATATGAGGGTTTGTTTTTCCCCACAACCTCTCCAACACTTGTTATTACTTATCTTGTTAATGATAGTCATTCTAACAACAGGTGTGAGGTAGTACCTCATTGTGGTTTTGATTTGCATGTAAGGTTGATCATCTGTTCATATGTCTGTTAACCATTTGTATCTCTTACTGAGAGAAGTGTATGTTCAGGTCTTCTGCCCATTTTTTTTAAATGGAGTGTTTTATGGTTGGGTTGTATGAGCTGATCATATATTTTGAATATCAGCTCCTTATCAAAGACATTTTTTGAAAATATTTTCTCCCATTCAGTTGATTGCCTCTTTGTCTTGTTGATGCTTTCTTTTGCTGTACAGAAGCTCTTTAGTTTGATGCAGTTCTATTCATTTATTTTTGCATTTACTTCTCTTGTCTTTGGGGTCAAATTCATACAATACTCTCTAAATCCAGATCCTTGAGTTTAATACCTGTGATTTTTCCTATGCAATTTATTGTTTCAGGTCTTATGGTTAAGTCTTTGATTAATTTTGAGTTACTTTTGGTATATGGTAATAGATAGCAATCTAGTTTCATTCTTTTGAATGTGACTTTCCAGTTTTCCTGCCCCCATTTATTGAAGAGGCTTTCCTTCCTACATTGTATGTTTTTGGATTCTTCATTGAAAATAATTTGCCCATATATATGGGAGATTACTTCTAGATTCTCAATTCTGTTCCACTGGTCTGTGTATTTGTTTTTCTGCCAATAGCATACTGTTTTGATAATTGATGCTTTGTAGTATAATTTGAAGTCAGGCAAAGTGATAACTCTATGCTTGTTCTTTTTTCTCAGGATTGTTTTGGCTATTCAGGGTCTTTTGTGATTCCTTGCAAATCTGATGGTTTCTTTTCATTACTTCTTTAAAAAAATGTCACCAGGATTTTGATGAGAATTGCATTAAATATGTTTAATGCTTTAGGTAATAAAGTCATTTTAACTATATTAATTTTTCCAATCCATGAATATGAAATATCTATTCATTTATTTGCCTCTTCATTAATTTATTTTTAATAATGTCTTATAATTTTTAGTGTTTAGATTTTTCACTGTCCTTGTTAGGTTTATTCTTAGGCATCTTATTCTCTTTTTGCAATTGCAAAAGAAATTGTTTTTTATTTCTTTATTCTGAAAATTCATGATTAGTGTATAGAATGTTATGGATTTTTATATGTCAATTTTATATCCTGAAATTTTACCATATTTATTATTTCTAATAGTTTTGTAGTGGAATCTTTAGGGTTTTCTATATAGAGTATCATATCATCTGCAAAAAGTGACTATCTGACTTCTTCATTTCCAATTCAAATATCTTTTCTTTTATTTCTTTCTCTTGCCTGACTGCTCTCACTAGGGCTTCTGATTTTATGTTGGATAACAGTGGTAACGGAAGGTATACTTGTCTTTTTCTTAATGTTAGAGGAAAATATCTAACGGTTAAGTATGATATTAGATGAGATTTTGTCATTATTATGTCGAGGTACTTCCACTTCTGTACCCATTTTATTAAGTATTTTAATCATAAATGGATTTGAATCTCGTCAAAGATTTTTTTCTGTGTCTTTTGATATGCTCATACAATTTTATCCTTTATTTTGTTTATGTGGTTAATCACATTAATTGACATGTATGTTAAATGATCCCTGTGCCCCTGGAATTTAGCCCACTTGATAGTGATGTATAATCTTTTTAATGTGTTGTTGTATTAGCTTGATAGTATTTTGTTTAGGATTTTTGCATCTGTATTCATCAGAGATAATGGTCTATCGTTTTCTTTTTTGTGTTATCCATGCCAGATTTTGCTATCTGGGTAATGTTGGCTATATGAAATGAGTTAAGTATTGCCTCTTCTTCAAATTTTTGGAAGGAAGTTGAAAAGAACAGGTATTAACTTATACATGAATGTCTGATAGAATTCACTGGTAAAACCATCTGGACTTTTACTTTTTGGGAGATTTTTGATGATTGTTTCAATTTCCATACTGTTGAGTGGTCTATTTTGGTGTTCTGTTCTTCATGATTCAATCTAGGTTGTATCTTTTTAAGTACTTGTCCATTTCTTCTAGTTTATTAAATTTGGTGTTGGATAACATTTCATAGTATTCTAATATAAGCCTTCATTTTCAGTGGCATCTGTCATAACATCGACTATCTCATTTCTGATTAAGTTTATTTGTGTCTTTTCCCTTTTTTCTTTAGTGAGTTAAGACGAGAGTTTGTCAATTTTATTAATCTTCTCAAAGAAACCACCCTTCATTGCATTTAATTTTCTATTATCTTTTTGTTCTCAATTTTGTTTAATTATGCTCTAATTTTAATTATCTTCTTCCTTCTGTTGCCTTTAGGCTTAATTTATTCTTCTTTTTTTCAGTTTTTTTTAACATGTAATGTTTGGTTGTTTATTTGGGCTCATTCTTATTTCTTGAGATAGTCTCATAATGATATGAACATTCCTGTTATTGCCGCTTTTGCCATGTTTCAAAAGTTTTGATATGTTGTTCTTTCATGTTTGTTTCTATGTATCTCTTGATCTGTCTTTTTCTTTTTTCTATGACACAGTTGTTCTTTAGTAGCATGTTGTTTAATCTCCATGTATTTCTGGTTCTTCCTCCTTTTGGTTTACAGTTGTTCTACAGTTTCAAAGCATTATAGTCAGAGAATATGTTTAGTATGATTTCCATTTTCTTAAACTTATTAAGCTTGTTTTGTGTCCTAACATGTGATCTATCCTTGAGAATGTTCCATGTGGACTAGAGAAAAATGTATAAACTGCTGATTTGAGATTAAAAGCTCTGTAAATATTGACTATGTCAGATTGCTCTGTCATTTAAGGTTGATATTTCTTTCTCCACAGTATGTTTTTAGCACTTTTGTTGAAAATTATTTGCCAACATACTCATGGGTTTACTTCTTGACTCATGATTCGGTTCCACTGGTTGAAGTGTCTGTTTTTCCACCAATACCATGCCATTTTGATTATTGTCACTTTGCACAATAATTTGAACTTGGACAGAGTGATGCCTCCAGTCTCATTCTTTTTCTCAGGATGGCTATGTAGATTCAGGGTCTATTGTTTTTCCATACGAATCTGATGATTTTTTGTTCTATTTCTTTAAAAAATAATATGATTTTGATAGAGATTGCATTAAATCTGAATAATGCTTTAGTAATGAGGTCATTTTAACTATGTTCATTCATCCAATCTAAGAACAGAGAATTTCTTTCCATTTATTTGTATCTTATTCCATTTCTTTTAATAGTGTCTTATAGTTTTCATCACATAGATCCTTCATATGTTTCATTAATTTTATTCCTAATATTTTATTCTTTTTTTTTCAGTTGCAAAAAGAATTACAATTTCAAATTAATTCTCTTGCAATTCATTATTAGAGTATTGAAACACTATGAATTTTTGAACATTGATTTTGTATTCAGAAACTTTACTGTATTTGCTTATTATTTCTAATAGTGTTCTTGTGGAGTCTAGGGTTTTCTATATGAAGAATAATGTCATCTGCAAATAGTGATAGTTTGAATTTTCATTTTCTGTTCAGAAGCCTTGTATACCTTTCTTTTGTTTGATTGCACTCACTAGGACCTTCAAAGTTATATTGAATAACAGTGGTGATAGTGTACACTCTTGCCTTGTTCCTGATCTTAGAGGGAAGGTGTTTAGTTTTTCACTATTAAATATAATGTAGTATGAGGGTTTGTCATATACGGCCTTCATTAGGATAAGGTTCTTTCCTTCTATACTAATTTTGTTAAGTGTTTTGATAATAAATGGATGATGTATCTTGTCAAAGGCTTTTTCTACATCTGTTGACATGATCATATGATTCTCATTTTTATATTTGTTTATTTGGTCTATCACTTTAATCAATTTGAGTGTATTGAAACATTCCTGTGCCCCTGAGATGAAGCCCACTTGATTGCAGTGTATAATATTTTTAATATGCTGCTGGATTCTGTTCGCTAGTATCTTATTTAGGACTTTTGCATCTCTGTTCATGAGAGATATCAGTCTGTAGTTTTCTCTTTTTGTGTTTTTACCATGTTTTGGTATCAGGTTAATATTGGCCTCATTAAATGAGTTAGGAAGAATTGCCTCCTCTTTGATTTTTTGGAAGAATTTGAGGAGAGTAGGTATTAAATCTTCTTTGAATGTTTGGTAGAATTCACTGGTGAAGCCATCTGGTCCTGGACTTTTACTTGTTTGTAGGTTTTGATGTTTCTTTCAATTTCCATGCTGCTGATTGGTCTATTTAGATTTTCTAGTTTTTCTTGATTCAGTCTAGGAATCTTTCTAAGTACCGGTCCATTTTTCTAGGTTATAAAATTGGTGTTATATACTTTTTCATAGTATTCTTGTTTGATCATTTGCATTTCTGCAGTGTCTGTCGTAATTTCGCCTCTTTCATTCCTGATTTTGTTTATTTGTGTCCTTTCTCTTTTTTCTTGAGTGAGTCTATCCAGGTGTTTGTCAATTTTATTATCCTTCTCAAAGAAACAGCTCTTTGTTGCATTTATTTTTTCTATTGTTTTTTTTTTCAATTTAATTTATTTATATTCTAAATTTGATTATATCTGTCCTGCTGAGTTTACACTTCATTTGTTCTTCCTCTTATGGTTCTTTAAGATGATATGTTAGGTTGTGTAATCGGATCATTCTTGTTTTTGGAGATATGCCTATAATGATATGAATTTTCCTCTTATTATTGTGTTTGCTGTGTTGCCAGATTTTTATGTGTTGTACTAACATTATCATTTGTTTCTCTGTATCTCTTGATCTCTATTTTTATTTCTTCTCTGACCTTGTTATTCTTCAGTAGTATGTTATTTAATCCCCATGTATTTGCGGTTCTTCCTGCTTGCTTTTTACAGTTGATCTCTAGTTTCAAAGCACTATGATCAGAGAATATGGTTGGTATGATTTCAAACCTCTTATATTTGTCAAGGCTATCTCTGTGTCCCAGGATGTGATCAATCCTTTGGAATGGTCCATGTGCACTAGAGAATAATATATAAGCAGCTGTTTTGGGATGAATGGCTATAAATGTCAATTATGTCCAGTTGGTCTAATGTGTTATTTAAGGATGTTATTTCCTTATTGATTTTGTTTGGATGATCTGTCCATATCCAACAGTGGGATATTTAGGTCCACTACTCCGATAGTGTTTTCTCCCTTTAGTTCTATCAGTCATTGCTTTACAAATTTCAGGGCTCCTGTTTGGGAACATAAATATTAATAAGTGTTATGTCTTCTTGGTCCATGATTTCCTTTATCATTATGAAGTGTCCCTCCCTATCCTTCTTTATCTTTTTTAATTTGAAGTCTATTTCATCCAATATTAGTACTGCTACTGTACTTTTCTTAGTGTCATTTGCTTGAAATATCATTTTCCACCACTTCACTTTAAGTCTATATTTGTCTTTAGAGCTGAGATGTGTTTTATGGAGGCAGAGTAAGTTTGGGTTTTGTTTTTTGATGTATTCTGCAACTCTGTGCCCTTTTATTGGTAAGTTCAGTCCATTTATATTTAGGGTGATTATTGAAATATGAGGTCTTCTTATAGTCATCTTATCTTTCATTTTCTGGTAGCTAGGTGTTTCCATTGCTTCCCTGTCCTTGTGTTTCTGTATTCTTTATTTTGGTTAGCTTTTCTAGTTTGTCCCTCTGGTCCTTCTTGTTTTATGTTACATAAATCAGTTCTGAATCTTTTCATGTGGTTATCATTACGATTATGTAAATGATAGTTATACACACACACACACATATATGTATACAGTCGTCCATTTTCTGTGCATGCCTTATCTCCATTCCTCTTTGTGAATTCAGATCTTTGAATTCTCCCCTTTTCAGTCATTGTTGTCTCAATTTGTCTCTATGTATGCTGAATGTTTATTACTATCTTGCAATAGCAAATCTTTTCTTATTTTTAAGCTTATAATGCCATATTCCTAGTAAGGTTTGTACTCCTCTGCTTCTATCTACCTGCTAGTCACCTCACTCCTAATTATGTATTTCTTTTTTGTTATTTTGAATTAGGTGAGCTGACCCCTTTCAATATTTCCTGTAATTCATGACTTGTAGTGGAGAATTCCCTGAATTTTTGTATGTATATAAAGGTCTTTATTTCTTCTTCATATCTAAAGGAGAGTTTTGCTGGATCCATTATTCTTAGCTGGTAGTTCCTATCATTTAATAGTTTGAATATTTGATTTAAGTCCTTTCTGGTTTGTAAGGTTTGTGCAGAGAAGTTTGACAATAATCTATTGGGTTTTCCTTTATAGTTTACCATTGTCTTTTTTGTAACTTCCTAGAGAATTAATTGTTTGTCAATTTTTGATTATTTTAATTTAGTGTGTCTTGGTGAAGGCCTTTTTGGGTTGAGATAATTGGGTATTCTGTTGTCTTTTTGAATTCCATGCTCTAACTCATTCCTTAGATTTGGGAAATTCTTGTCAACTATTTGTATGAAAATGCTTTCTAGTCTCTGCTCCTTTTCTTCCCCTTCGAGAATGCCCACTATTCGTATGTTTCCTCTCCTGATGGTATCAACTAGTTCTTGTATTTCTCTTTCATAATTTTTTATTCTTCAGTTTTTCTTTTCTTCCTTCTGCTTTATTTTTAGATTTCTGTCTTCAATATCACTGATCCTTTCCTCCATTTGGTCAACTCTATTTTCTAAGCTTGCTATTTCATTTTTCAACTTTTAGTTTTTTTTCTCTCCAGAAGGTCTATTCAGTTCTTTTTGAGGGTTCCAATCTCCTTGATAAAAAAAAGTAATTCTGTTTATCTGTTGTTTTTTCAATCCCTAGAATTGTTGATATGAATTATTTTTGATCTTATTGAGTTTTTTAGAAGTACTGCCCTGAATTCTCTGTCATTTAAGTTGCATATTTCTATATTTTTAAGTTTACTTTCTGGAGATTTTTCTCTTTCTTTCTGAGCTGCCTTGTCACCTTGTTTGTTCATTGTGTTTAATTGTTTATTTCTGCATTAGGGCATTAATCGTAGTGTATTCTGCCTTTTTTTCCCCAGAAAGCAGGTTTATTATATAAAGGTCTCTCTTTATCCTGTTTCATAGAAGGCATTTTCCTTTTGGTTTCTAGTAGTGGTGGCTAAGCCACCTGGATAGCTGCTTTGTATAAATCTTAATAATGCCTCTTTTTTCTTTAATGCCTACAGCACCTGGTATTCCTAGGTGGTCTCCCATCCAAGTACTAACCTGGCCGGACCCTGCTTACATTCCGAGATCAGACAAGATCCAGTATGTTCAGGATGACATGGCCGTAGCTCTTTTTTCTTATAAATATTTGATCACACTCACTATCCTCCATCACAGTTTCTGTCAGTGTTAGCCACAGTTTTGGTAGTATTTACTCTGATTCCCTTGGCTTTCTGCAGTGTTCAGTCTTGGAGGATATGTGGGAGGGTCCCTCTGGGTGAGGATGGGTGCTGTTGGCTCAGCCTCATGTTTTGTACTGCAGCTGGTAATAATCAACATTGCTTCTTTGATGTCCCCACTTCTCTGCCATCTCCACATCTCTGCTTTCAGCCCTGATGTCTAGGCAGTGCCTCAGGCCATATGGAGCTCATAGCTCTCTCAGGAAGGGTTGTTCAGGGAAACTGCTATACCTTCTCAAATCTCACTCCTCTTGCAGGTAGCTCTGGCTGTGAGAGGTAGATTCTTTGTTTCTCCCAGTCTACCAACTGACACCTGGGATTCTGACCTGTGGTAGCTCTTATGTTCAGCTCCCTTGCTGAGATGTGCTTATGTGCAGGGTGGGTGTTTTTTGTTGAGTTTTAGATCTTCAACTTATTGTTGTTTCAAGGGGAGAGTTCTAGAGACATCTCTCACTCTGCCATGTTTCTGATGTCTCAAATAATGTTTTTTAAACTCTTATCAGTCATTTTCAAATAAATTACCATTTAATTCTGCCAAAGTCATTGTGAGATAGGAATTATAATTTTCATTTTATAAGTTAGAAAACTATTTCAAAGAATGTGTATGATTTACCCAAGGCCACAAAACTAGTGTTAGTATTATTATTCCTGTATCCCCAGTGCTTATTGCCTAGTACACTATCTACTAAATTATAAGTTGATAATATTTGTTGAATTGTTAATTACTCATTTAATCTTCCATATAAAAATACTTTTTTGTACCTTATTGAGTTGGAATTGCTAAGTATATTCTTAGATGATAATGATGCCATGTATTATCAACATTATTATATATACAGCAAATTAAAATTTTCAAAGTTTTCTATAACCTCATTTCACATTCAAAAGTATCCCATCATTTATATAGCCTTCTATCTCAAAACAGCTGCTTATACATTCTTCTCTAATGCACATGGATCATTCTCAAGAATTGACCACATACTGGGACAGAGAGATAGCCTCAAAAAATATAAGAGGGTTGAAATCATGCCAAACATATTCTCTGATTATAATACATTGTAACTAGAGATCAACTGAAAAAAGAAATCAGGAAGAACCACAAATACATGGAAATTAAACAACATGCTACAGAAGAATAATAGGGTCAGAAAAGAAATAAAAAAAGATCTAGAGATATATAGAAATGAATGATAATGATAGTACAACATATCAAAACTTTTGGGACATGGCAAAAGCTGTCATAAAAGGAAAGTTCATATCATTGCAGGCCCATCTCCAAAAACAAGAATGAGCCCAAATAACGACCTAATGCTTCATCTTTAAAAAAACTAGAAAAGGAAGAACAAATAAAGCCTAAAGTCAGCAGAAGAAAAGAAATAATCAAAATCAGAACATAAATAAATGAAATTGAAAAACAAAACATAATAGAAAATATAAATGCAACAAAGAGCTGGTTCTTTGAGAAAGGTAATAAAATTGACAAACACCTGGATAGACTCACTCGAGAAAAAAGAGAAAGGACACCAATTAACAAAATCAGGGATGAAAGAGGCTAAATTATGACTGACATAGCAGAAATACAAAGGATCATTCAAGAATACTATGAAAAAGTATATAACACCAATTTAATAACCTAGAAGAAATGGACCAGTACTTAGAAAAATAGAGTCTTCCTAGACTGAATCAGGAAGAACTGGAAAATCTAAATGGACCAATCAGCAGTATGGAAACTGAAACAATCAACAAAAACCTACCAAAAAGTAAAAGTCCAGGACCAGATGGCTTCACCAGTGAATTCTACCAAAAATTCAAAGAAGATTTAATACTGATTCTCCTCAAACTCTTACAAAAAATTGAATAGGAGGCAATACTTGCTAACTCATTTAATGAGGCCAATATTACTCTGATACCAGAACGTGGTAACGTTAACACACACACACACACACACACACACACACACAAACTACAGACCAATATCTCTCATGAACGCAGATGCAAAAATCCTAAATAAGATACTAGTTTACCAAGTACAGCAACATATTAAAAACATTATACAATGCGATCAAGTAAGCTTCATCCCAGGGCTGGTACAAGATATGCAAATTTATTAATGTGATTAATGTGATTCACCACATAAACAAATTAAAAAAATAAGTATCATATGATCATATCAATAGATGCAGAAAAATCCTTCAACAAGATACAGCATCCATTTATGATCAAAACACTTAACAAAATTGGTATAGGAGGAAATTACCTTGACATAATAAAGGCCATATATGACAAACCCTAAGTCAACATTATACTTAATGGTGAAATACTAAAAACCTACCTTCTACAATCAGGAACAAGGCGAGGTTGTCCCCTATCACCACTCTTATTCAATCTAACATTGGAGGTCCTAGCAAGTGCAATCAGGCAAGAGAAAAATATAGAAGGCATCAAAATAGGAAATTAAGAAATCAAACTGTCACTATTTTCGGATGACATGATTCTGTATATAGAAAACCCTAAAGATTCCACAAGAACACTACTATAAACAATAAGCAAGTACAAAAAAAAAGTCTCTGGATACAAAATCAATGTTCAAAAATCCATAGCGTTCCTATACTCTAATAACAAAGTGTCAAAAAGAAAAGTGGAAAAAATTCCTTTTGCAATTGCAACAAAAAGAATAAAATACCTAGGAATAAATTTAAGAAAACATGTGGAAGACCTATATAAAGAAAACCTAAAGCATTATACAGATTTCATGCAATCCCCATCAAAATCCCATTGGCATTTTTTAAAGAAATAGAACAAAAAAATTATCATGTTTATATGAAAGCACAAAAGACCCTGAATTGCCAAAGCCATCCTGAGAATAAAGAATGAGGCTGGAGGCATCACTCTGCCCAACTTCAATTTTTATTACAAAGTAACAGTAATCAAAATGGCATGGTATTGGCAGGAAAACAGACACACAGACCAGTGGAACAGAATCGGGAGTCCAGAAGTAAACCCATATTTATATGGGCAAATAATATTCAACAAAATAGCCAAAGACATAAAGTGGAGAAAGGAAAGCCTCTTCAATAAATGATGCTGGGAAAACTTGAAAGCCACCTGCAAAGAATGAAACTAGACTGTTATCTATCACTACACACTAAAATTAACTGAAAATGGATTAAGGATCTGAATATAAGACCTGAAACAATAAAATGTGTAGAAGAAAACATAGGAAGTAAACTCATGGACTTTGGAATTAAAGAGAATTTTATGAATTTGACCTCAAAATCAAGGGAAGTAAATGCTAAAATAAATTAATGGGACTACATAAAACTAAAAAGTTTCTGCTCAGCAAATGAAATCATCAACAAGGTAAAGAAACAGCCATCCGAATGGAAAAATATATTTGCAAGTAACAACGCTGATAAGGGACTAATATCCAAAATATAGAAAGAACTCAAACAACTCAATAACAACAAAAAATGAATGATCCACTTGAAAAATGGGCAGAGGGCCTGAACAGACTCTTCTCCCTTGAGGATATACAAATGTCCAACAAATATATGCAAAGAAGTTCAATGATGCTAGCTATTAAGGAAATGAAAATCAAAACCACAATGATACCATCTCACACCTTTTAGAATAGCTATAATCAACAAGATGAGTAATAACAAATGCTGGAGAGGGTGGTGGGAGGGAAGGAACCCTCATACACTGCTGGAGGGACTGCAAATTGGTACAACCACTATGGAAAACAGTATAAAGGTTCCTCAAATAATTAAGAATTGATGTACCATATGATCCAGAAATCCCTCTACTGAATATTTACCTTAAAGGCTTGAAAACTCATATCCAAAAAGATATTTGCATACTGATGTTCATAGCAGCATTATTCACAGTGGCCAGGCATGGAAGCAACCGAAGTGTCCTACAATAGATGATTAGCTAAAGAAGTGGTGGTACATATGTACAATGGAATATTACTCAGCCATAAGAAGAGATGAAATACCACCATTCATGACAACATGGATGGACCTCTAGATAATTATGCTAAGCAAAATCAGCCTGACAGAAAATGTTGAAAATCATACAATATCATTTCTATGTGGGATATAAACCTAAAAGCAACAAATGAACAGGACAAACATATAGAGACTCGTGGACATGGTCTATAGACTAATGGTTACTAGAGGGTATGGAGTGGGGGAGGAGGGGGTGGGTAGATGATTAAAGGGGTTCAAATATAGGGGGCTAGGCAGAGAGTGAAGAGGTAAAAGGGATCAAATATATGGTAGCCAAAGGATACTGGCCTTTGGGTGGTAAACACACAATAGAATATACAGATGTTAAATTATAATGCACACCTAAAAATTATATATTTGCATTAACCAATGTTACCTCAATAAACAAACAACAACAACAACAACAAAAACAAAAACAAAAACTGAAAAAAGAAAAAGTGTTCCATGAGTGCAGGTATCATTATTTCTATTTTTTAAATTGGAAACTGAGATCCATGTCATTTATCTTAGGACTTATACCTTGTCTTGTGGTATATCTAGGACTATCAATTAACACTGGTGGGACTGAGTCTTCTGGAATCAAAATAGCAAGTTGGAATTGTTCTTCAAACTTTGAAACTGGAAGACAAACTGGAGTCATTACTAAGCTATACATTATGTCACGTATGATTTAATAAGTGTTCTGTTTTGTCATTTTTTAAGGAACTCAGAATTTAAAACACTTCCAAGTTTAGTTCAAATCTAGAGGACTACATACACAAGATGTCATATAGTGTACTATTATTCCTTGAACCAGTTGTAATGAAAATTTCAGATACTCTGAAATGTCAAGCACCCTTTAAAAGCCAAGATCCTATCAATCTCTCTGAACAGAACAATTCTGCTTCATTTGGATGGACTTCTACTCCTGAACTATTTTTGTTTCTGATGCCATATTTTTATAATTATAAACTTAGATAACTCTGAGAGAAAGTATAAGAGTTTTGTTTTCCATATTCTATCTGCTCAGCCAATTAAAAAAAATAATCCTAAAATTAAATAATAATAATAATAAAGTTTTAACAAAATGTATAAAGTGGATATATGTTATTTAGACTTTTTCAAGCCAAAAATATCTTTGTGCATTTGGCATGGAGAGGCTAAAACCATAATTTCCATAATATAACATTAGATTTTCTTGTCTATGTAAGTAAATCATCTATCTATCTATCTCATATTGAATCTCCTTACAGAGAATTAAAAAGAACCGTTGAAAATACTTCTGTTGGAATGTTATCTGTTTTACTCAGTCCTTACTCTTGAAATAAATGGGCCATTTTATAAAGTACAAGAAAAATTTGGTTAAAATTGGTTTAATGGATTTTGATAATGATTTGGGGATGAGAACAACTATCCTTACAATGAAATCACTCTGCTTTATCTCAAGCTCATAAAGGCTGAGATCAAAAGTACACTTTCTAGGTTATAAAATTCATAGCCAAAATACATTCAGAACTGAAATTTTGGGTTCTTCTTTTAAAAGTTCAGTGCTTACCCTTGGATTCTTCACTGTAAACCAGTATTGGTGAATCATAACAAGTTTCATATGACTCTAAATAATCTGAGTTTGACATTTATATACAGTATCTTCTTCTATCATTTGTAACTCTTCTGCATATTTTCTTCCATAAAATTCAAGTTTCTACTATTTGCACACATTTCAATTACAACAAGTTACTTTATCGACTTTCACTGTTCTTGGTAAATTGTGCACTCACAGTTGTCTATTGCAACCAAATCTCCTTCTGGTCTTAGCTGTAAGTTTTCTATAGTACGAATCTAAGACATAATTCAAGCACTGCACAGTGCAAGCTAAGCATTAATCTGTAAACCTTCTAGTAAATAATTTTCACAAATATATCACAAAGTGAAGTTAAATGTTTGGGAGATATTAAGAGGAATCCAACTTAACCAAAGGCATAAAATCCTAAACCTTCTCCCCTTAATCACATTTTCCTCCTCTTCCTGAGAAATCTCTCCTTCCACATGCTCAGCTCTCATTTAACTTAGTGACAAGTGGAGATACTGTTGCATTGATAGTAGCAAATTAAAATTAGTCAATTTTCTAGAAAACTTGATGATGCTTATAGTATGTTTGTGGAACAAAAATTGTTCCATTACAAACTTATGTTCCAAAATATGAGTGGCACATGCACTAAGTTCACTCTCAATGTCTTTTGAAAATTAGAAGCAACATTTAATCTTTGTATTAGTTTGCAAAGCATTAAAACATCTAAGTGTATTTGAAATAAGTAGTTTTATTCATTTATTTTTTCATTCAAATATTTATTTATGGATTCCTAGTATAGTGAATTTTGATTTGTCAATATAATAGTCAATCGATATAGTTAATTGTAATAATTTGATTATTATTAAATTGATTAATAGTCTACAATTAGTCAAACATTAACTAGATGTTCTACAAAGGTATTTTGCAATGTAAAAGTATTTTGCAGAAGTAATTAAAATCCCTAATCAGTTGACCTTAAGGGAGATGATTTGGTGGGTCTTTTGTAAATACTTAAAAGCAGAGCTGAGGTTTCATGAGGGGAGAAAAAAATTACACCTGTGAAATATCTATCTATCTATCTATCTATCTATCTATCTATCTATCTATTTATCTATCTATCTATATCTATCTATATCTATCTATCCATATCTATATCTATATCTATATCTATATCTATATCTATATCTATATCTATATCTATATCTATTCACACACATATAATGATTAATTTTATGTGACAACTTGGCTAGGCTATAATACCCTTGATCTAAGTGCTGCTGTATAATTTTTATAGATGAGGTTAACATCTATAATTCATTGTGTTTAAGTAAAGGAGATTACCCTGTTGTACTTAATGTGTGGGAGACTCTTCTGATCACTTGAACCTCTTAAGGGCAAAAACATTTCCCAAAGAAAAAGGAACAAGTGTGTGTGAGGGATACATAAATACAGATTTCGCATACACTTCATTTTCTATTATTCTTATATATTATAGTTATATACATTATGTATATCATATATAATATATAATATACATTATACATAAAATATTTGTATATCACCCATTGGATCAGTTCAAATAAATTCAAGACATTGTACTGTGTTGTCTAGGATATATAGACATAGACAGGGAGCTCACTATCTAGTGAAAAAGATAAAACAAGAAATAATAATGAATATGCAATAAAAATTGATAAGAAAACTATAAAAAGTAAAGGTAAAATTATATGTAAGTGTAAAGGAAGAAGTTATAGATAAAATGGAAAAAAACCTAAGAAGGGCTGATGTTATCAATTTATATCCAATTTTATTTAAAGTATATATAAAACATAAAAGTTATGATTTTATTTTAGTTCTGATTAATACAAAGTACATTACTTCTATTTTAAAATCCTTTTCACTGTGAACTCTTGAAAATTGGCTGTGCTTCATGGTTTTATAGATAGACATATAGATATATGCTAGATATAGATAACAGATGGTCAATTAATCAGAATTCAGCAAATGAGTATGACTTTTTAATTCATGGTACAGTTTAGTTCAATACTTGGCTTATAAATCTGTTGTCCTTTAAGGAAAATATACATTCTAATATTTGGCATCATATGGAAATAATTTAGAGCAAAAGGGAGGATGATCAGATTAGAATGTCCCTAAGGGCAATGGATAGTTTTTAATTTAATATTTTACTGGGCCACATACAACTTGTATGTGCAGAGACCCTTAATAAACAAATAAAATATGTCTGTGGTAATTACTCTTCATTTCTAGGACAAATAAAATATTTAAATTTAGCACAGATTTGATATTACTAATGAGCTAGTAGTCAATCTTCTTTGGTAGAACAAATCATAGATGTCAAAATAATCAAACAAATATGTATTCTGGCCACCATTTCTCATTTGCTTTTTTTTTCCTTTAGTACTCCTCATTCTCTCATAATTTCTCTGTTCTTGTTCATTTCATTTCATTTTTTTGCTATAAATCTAGCTGAAAAAGCAAGTTGTTTTTTACTGATGAAGCTAAGTGAACTAAGGCACAGTCATTATTGAATCTCACAGTCTTTTGAAAATGAGAAAAACATTCAATTAATTTGAACAGAGAGCATTTACCACCTAGTCAAATATTTAATGCCAATCAGGCTCCTAGAAAAATAAATAAAATTAGGATTTTAGTTGGGAAATAAGAACTCTCTCCATGCAGTATGAATACAAGGTTAATGTTGACTGTCTTGGTGTGGGAACCCCCATGACAATAATACAACATATAAACATAATAAATTCAGGATGAACAAATTGAACCAAATGTCTTTCTGTTCACATTTGTTCAGATCCGTTATCTGAACAAATGTACTATCTTCCAGATGAAACAAGCTCTAAGTACAAGGTTATAAGTTCTTTATACCCACTGCAAGGCTCTCTCAGCAGAGAGCAACGTTTTTCAGGAGCAGGTACTGTGACATTTTTAATCAGAGTTCTACTAATTATTCTTCTTGAAATGGTATATCTGAGAGAAGCAAATGCGTTCTGTTATTAAAATCCAAGTTTGCTCCCATAAAAACCAGTAATTTTCATTTACAGAAAAGGAGATAAGACATTACAAAGTTGGCTCTTAGTTTGGTATTCAAGAAAAAAATGTGAAGTTTAGAAAACAATACAAGCCTCAGGTAGATGTCAAAGAAGAGCTTGCAATTGACAAGTATAATAGACGTAGTTATTTCTTAATAAGTTCTACCTAAATGAAACATTCAATTGAAGTGAGATAAGCCACTGAGTTAATAGTTTCATGACATCAGCATGAAGCTTAAAAATATTATTTCTTTTATCAAAAATCAAGAAAAAAGTATAGAGATTACTTTTCACTACCATTGGTAACTAGCATTATCCGTATATGCCATGGTTGTGATATACAGAAAATATGTGATTTGTTGCTCTTGGATTAAAGACCTCTTTCTAACACTATTTAATTAATGTGATAGCATCTAATTTGTAGAATAATAACATAGTTAAAAGAAATTTTATATGATAAAGTACAAAAAGATTTAGTGGAAAGTATCTCAAGCTATGAAAATCATCCTGTAGTGAAACGTAAGCAAAAGTGTCCCTATGCAATTTACCTCCAAGTACTATCTCAAAATTTCTGTGAGTGACTGTCCAATGTAAATAATTTTTTTCTCAAGATTATTTTGGGTAATAAAACCATTTATCTACACAAACTCAGTTTTAAGCTCATTTGAATTCAGTAAATAGCCTACACTTATAAAATGGTGGTATACCAACTTAACTAAGGCATACCCAAGGAAAATGACATATGGAATCTGAAATAAAATGAATACATAATGAAATATACATATGATGTATTTTTGAATTATACACTTGAGACCTATATAATTTTGGTAACTAATGTCATGCCAATAAATTCCATAAAAGAAAATCAGGTAACTCAGAAAAAATGTTAAATTCATTGTTTCACTTTTTATAGACAAAAACGTCTGCATGAATCCTAAATTGTTATAGTTGTTAAAAATGTTTATTTTATAAAAATATAAAACATGGTTAAGAGTTATACCACTTTAAATGCAAAGCAAAACACATAACAGTATGTACAACAAATTGTTATGCAGAAATGTGCAAGTAGATGAGGACAAGAAAGGAATATACAAAACTGAACATAGATACTCTGTTGGAATTATATGATTATAAAAAATTTCTCTTCTGAAAATACCATTAATATTATTGACATAGCATCTTTCTCATTAAATAAAACACACACACACACACACACACACACACACACACACACACACAAACATAGCCAGCAAAGAATAAACCTAGTTCATGGCTCAGTAAAATACTCATTTCTAGCACTGTACTTTAATATCATAAAGGTGTTTCAGAATGCAGAGCTCAAATTCAATACTCATGTTATGGTTGGGCCTTCTCTCTTTCCATACAAGAGTTTCCACAACATATTTGAGAAAAGGAAAAGCTATTCTTTCCATTCTTAGCTTACACATAGCATTTACTAGGTGCTCAATAAAGGTTTCTAAATGATTACTAATTATATCTGATCACAAACTTTCCTGCTACAACCTTTGTATAGTAGCAATTGCAAATAAGATTTATCTGAGATTCCAGGTCCATTATGGAAAACATAATATTCGATGATTTTTTAAAAAAATTACTCTGCTGAATCAGAAATTCTATATAATTAATTTTATAAAAATTTCCAATTTTATCGTAAATTTTGTAGTAAGCATATGACAAGATTTTTAGAAATAAATATATCATATAAGTTAACTTACATTTCAGTATTCTGAAATGAGTGGGATATGCCAGTAATGTATTTTACAAAAATGTGCTCCCAAGGTGTTTAGTAATATAAAACATAATGAGAACAACATAAGTACTATTTTCTGCATTTATTATTATTATTATTTTATACACATAAGGACAAATACACATGTGCACATACATTCATGAGCTGTAGTGTATCCATGCAGTTAATATAGCCAACATCTTGGAATGGCAATTGATGACAAGAGAGATTATTGGTATAAATTTTTCCCCAAGGTAATTTCCCAGGAAATTAACCATGCAGCTGAAAAAATAATGTACATACATAAATCTGTCCATTTTCCAATAAAATCAACTGAGCTGGCATCACAGAAATTTTAAATTTTCAGAAAAGATTTTATTCTAGCTTGCCTTCTTTAATGTTTATGGGAGAAAACTTTTCTTGCTATTATGAAGAAATCTGTGAGCTAAAACTCTGCATTATTGTTCTAAATTAATTTAATTTATAAGATTATAATTTTCTAACACTCCTACAGCATATAAAGAATATATTTCATATAAGACAAAGATTAAGTTTTGGGAAATTCCCATTACCTACATTATGTGGCACCTTATGTAGAAAAAAAAGCAATTTGCAGGCTAGCCCAATTAGACTTTGTATATAGGCAGAAGAAAACTGAAGGTGAGATAAAATTGAGTTATAACTAGTGCTACCAGTTATACCAGGGAATTGCATCCTCCTTCACCATCAGACAACAGAAGAGGTCAGCTATGCCTGCAAAGTGGGTACCAGCAAGTCTACTGTCTCTTGGCCCCACCACTCAGCAGCCAAAGAAGACCCAGGTATTGAATTTCCCAGCCATTCACCCAGAACAAAAAAGCACCATTAAAATCTCATGTCTCTCAGGCCTACAATCAGGGGAAAAAAATGGTCCAGGCCTAGTGGCCTCTCAATTCTAGTAGAAAACCAGGTCTGATGAATCCTGACTACAAATTTAGTGGCAGAGGGTAACTCAGAAACATTTATTAATCTTCCAACCAATGATAGAAGGTGGCCAAGGTAGGTGCTTTCCTTCTCCCAGTAGAACTGGCAGAGATTGACCAGGAAGTTCATTGGCACTAGGCAGCCTAAAGAGCAGGCTGGGAAATATATTATCTGTGCAGCAAACTCAGTGTTACCGATAACCCAGTGGCACCAAGGAACCTAGAGAGTTCTTCTGCTACCCAGATTGGTATACCTAGTAGAGAATGAGTCATCATAAAATACTTCATCTGGCAATTACAAACTATCCTGAAATTTTAAAAATATTATATTTAAGCAAAAAATAAAAACATTAAAAAACAAATGGAAATTAAAGAACTGGAAAATACAAATAAAGAAAAACCCAAAAGCATTCCTGAGTGGCAAGGGGAATAAAAAAAAAAAAGAAAAACAAGTCCAGATGCATCACTGCCTGATATCAAATTATACTACAAAGTGACAATAACCAAAAGAGCATGGTATTGGCAGAAAAACAGACACACAGACCAGTGGAACAGAATCGAGTCCAGATGTAACCCCCAATACATATGGGTAAATAATTTTTGACAAAGGAGCCAAAAACTCACAATGGAGAAGGGGAAACCTCTTCAATAAACAGTGCTGAGAAAACTGGAAAGACACCTGCATAAGAATAAAACTAGACTGTTGTCTATCACTACACACCAAAATTAACTCAAAATGGATCACAGACCCAAACATAAGACATGAAACAGTAAGCCTCATAGAAGTAAACATAGGTACTAAGCTCATGGACCTTGAACTTAGAGAGAAGATTTTATGCAACTGACCTCAAAAGCAAGGGAAGTAAAAGCAAAACTAAGTGATTGGGACTCTATCAAACTAAAAATCTTTTCTGCACAGCAAAATAAACCATCAAGAAGGCAGAGAGGCAGTCATCATATAGTGAGAAGATATTTGCAAACTATGCCTCTGATAAGGGCCTTATATTCAAAATATACAAAGAACTCATAAAACTCAACACTAAAAAAATACAAAAACCAACCAACAAACAACAACAACAACAACAACAACAACAACAACAGCAATCCAATTAAAAATGGGCAGAGGACCTGAACAGACATTTCTCCCAGGAAGACATACAAACTTCTAACAGACATCTTAAAATTTGCTGAATTTCACTAGCTATTATGGAAATGCAAATCAAAACCACATTGAGATACCATTTCACACCTGTTAGAATGGCTGTCATCAACTTCAGTAAGACTTGTTGGAGAGGGGGAAAAAGGAACACATTGCTGGTGGCAATGCAAATTGCTACAACCATTATGGATAACAATATGGAGGCTCCTTAACAAACTATGAACTGAATTAGCATGTAATCCAGCAATCCCTCTTTTGTATATTTATCCCCAAAACCTAAAACATTTATCCATAAAGACATATGCACCCTAATATTTATAGTAGCATTAATTATGGTGGCCAGAAATTAGAAGCAATCAAAGTGCGCTACGATAGATGACTGGATAAAGAAGATGTGATACATATATACAACGAAATATTACTCAGCCATAAGAAAAGATGATATACTGCCATTTGCAACAACACAGATCGATTTTGAGATAATCATGCGAAGGAGAATAAGTCAGACAGGAAAAATTAAAAACCACAAGATATCACTTATATCTGATAAAACTGAAAGCAACAAATGAGCATGACAAACAAACAGAGTCTCATGGAAACAGACAGTGGATTAGTGGTTACCAGAGGGAAGGGAGGTGATGGAAGTAAGCAGAGGTAAAAAGGTTCAAATATTTGGTGATGTGAGGAAATATAACTCTGGGTGGTGAACAGACATTACAGTATATATATGACTTTCTGTTGATTGATATGCTTGAAACTTATTTGATTTTATTATTCAATGTTACCCCAATAACTTAAGTAAAATTTTAAAAAAAAGTAAAAATACTTAAAGTCATTAAAATGGCTAAAGAAAGTACTCCAAAAAGAGAAAGTGAAAACAGAAGAGGGCTTGGAACTTCAGAGAGGAAAAGGAGAACACGTAAATGAATAATACCAAAGATCCATAGAATAGACTATCCTTATACTCATGTGTTTCTTAAGCCCTACTTGCTGTGGTTCTCAATGTTGTTATGTTTGTATATTTTTCTATTTTAATATCTATAGCAATCGTGATAAAAAATACAAACTGATAGTTTAAAAATGCTACAAATAAATCAAGGTGAAATTATAAAAACAATATTGAAATTACCCACACGAAGGAAAAAAGAACAACAAAGAAACAAGATACAGAAGAAAGAAACAACAAGCAATAATAACATGGTAGCCTTATGCGTAACATATCAATAATTAATTTACATGTAAAAGACAGAGATTAGCAGAGTATATAATAACCAGGACCCAACCATATGCTATGTATACAAAATTCACTTCAAACAAAGAAATAAGTAGATCATGTATAAAATAATGGAAAAAATATATAATTCAAACATTAATATGTGGGAGTAGCTATGTTAATATTGGATAAAGTTTACTTTAGAGCAAAAAATATTAGGGATAAAGAGGGACATTACACAAAAATAAAAGGATAAAGCCATCAAGGATACACAGAAATACTAAATATAGATACATCAAACAACAGAGCTGCAAAATATGTGAAGCAAAAACTGATTGAGCTGTACAGAAAATCAATAAATTCACAATTACAGTTAGAAACTTCAACACCTCACTTTCGCTAATTGATAAAACTACTAGAAAGAAAATAAGTAAAGATTTAGAAAACTGAACAATACCATCAAACAACAGAACCTAATTAGCATTTATGGAATATCTTCATACTAAAATATGGTATTATTTCTAAGCAATCATTAAGCATTTACCATGATATACCATATACTGAGTCATAAAAAAGTGTAACAAAAATGTAAAAATTGATATTATACAGATGTTCTGTGAATAAAATGTAAACAAACTAGAAATCAGTAACAGAATGACAATGTTTGTTTAAAGACAAACATTTAAAAATTAAACAATATTTGTCTAAATAACCATTTGCCAAATTAAATTTTATAAAATACCAGAATTTAATGAAAACAAATATACAATATATCAAAATTTGTAGTATATTGTTGAAGCAATGCTGAGAGGGAAATTTATAGCACTAAATCCATACATAAGAAAAGAGGAAAGGACTAAAATAAATTATTTCCCTAAGACACTAGAAAACAGGAGTAAAATGATTTCTGAAAAACAAAGTCAAATCTTAAAAAAAAATCAATAAATATGATAAACTTCCAGCAAGACAAAGATAAAAAGAGAAAAGACAGAAGTCACCATTATGAATGACAGGGACTATCGCTATAGAATTTGTAGTCATTAAAATCATACTAAGTGAAATAAGCCGGACAGAAAAAGTTGAAAATCACATGATATCACTTACATGTAGGATATAAACCTAAAAGCAACAAACAAACAACACAAATAAACAGAGATTCATGGACATGGGTAGGGGGGGGTGGAGGAGAGTTAGATTGGGGGAGGGGGAATTTTAAATAATTTTTCAATTAAAAAAGTAAATAAATTAATTAAAAAATTAAAAATTAAAAGCAGAATGAGGAAAAAATATCAATAATGTTACATTCATTAATTTGACCAACTGTTTAAAAACTTCCTAAACTCAACTAAGATTAAATAGATAATTTGAGTAGCACTATAACCATTAAAGAAAGGTAATTCATAATTTTAAAATATTCTTTTAAAAAATCTCCTGTCCCCTGGTGGCTTCACTGCAAAATTTTACAGAATAGGTAAAGATGAATTAAAACCAATTCTACACAACCCTTTTCCAGAAAAAAGGAAGTAGGGGACATTTTCTAATCCATTTATGAAGCCAGTATTAATCCAATACCAAAGCCAGACAAAAAAAAGTTAAAAAAAAACCTCTACAAACTAATATCTAATTTTAAATAAAATGCAAAAAAATTCACCAAAATATTAGCAAGTCTGCTACTACAATGAATAAATAGAATTATATATCATAGCCAAGTAAGTGGAATTTTTTTTCTAAGAATGCAATGTTGGCTCAATGATCAAATATCAATCAATATAATATATCATACCAATAAGCTAAAGAAGAAAAATTGTATGATCATATCCATTAACATATAAAAAGCATTTGACAAATTTCAACATTCATTCATGATGTAAACTCCCAACAAACTAGAAATAGATAGGAACTTCATCAATTTGATAAAGAGTATCAATAGAAAACAAATTTAAAAACCTAGAGCTATCAACTTACTTACTAAGAACCAGAACAAGGCAAAGATGTCTGCTTTCTTCACATTTACTCATAACAATTCTGAAAGTTCTAGTTAGCAAGTTGTACATGGTGAGAAAAATAAACAAAAGGTGTACAGATTTGTAAAAAAGAAGCATACATGTCTCTATCAGCAGATGACTTGATCAGCCACATAGAAAATCCCAAGGATTCTAGTATATATATTTTTAAAAACCTCCTAGAACCAACGACTTCATCAAGATAATAGCACACAATACCATTTATAATTTTTTAATTGAATTCTTAGTTATAAACTTAACAAAACATGCACAAGATGTATAATTGGAAAGATTTAACATGTCTATGGAGTTCAAGACTCAACATAGTAAATATATCAATTCTCCCTAAATTAGTTTATAGATTTAATGTAATTCCTATCAAAATTTCAGCAAGTATTTTTGTATATGTAGACAAGCTTATTTTAAAGTTTATATGGAAAGGCAAAGCACATATAGTATCTAATACAATTTGGATAATGATGAAGTAGGAGAAATCACTCTTCAATGCTAAGGCTTATATAACAACAGCAATCAAAAGAGTATGGTGTTGGTAGAGGGGTGAATATATAGATTAGTGTAAAACAATAAAGAACCCAGAAATAGATCTACACAAATATGTTCAACTTATTTTTAACAAGACAAAAAAACAATTTAGTGGAGGAAGAAAAAAATTTAACATAGTACTGGAGCATTTGGACACCTATAGCTCAAGAAAATCAACTTTTACCTAAAACCTCATATCATATAAAAAATTCAAAATGGATTATAGACTTTAATGTAAAAAATTTAAAATTATAATTTTATACTAGCTTTATTTATAATAACCAGAAACTTAAAACAACACAATTTTTTCAACTGATGAATGTTTAAACATATTGTAGAATATTCATACCAAGAAATACTAAGCAATAAATAGGAATAACTATAGGACATCTCCAGTGAATTTCAGTGAGAATTATGCTGAGTGAAAAAGCTAATCTCAGAAAGTTACATACTGTAAGATTCCACTTATAAAACATTCTCAAAATGATAAAATTTTAGATATGGATAACAGATTAGTGATTGTTAGGGAGGGATTAAGGAGAAGGGAGGGATGGCATGGGAATAGATGTGGCTTTGAAGAACAAAGGATACTTGCGGGGATTGAATAGTTCTGTATTTTGATCACAGTGATTGTTACACAAAGCTACACATATAATAAAATTGTATAGAACTATAAGTACTCACACATGAAATGTGCTTTTACAATTGATGAAATCTGAATAATTGCAAGGTATTAAATGAATATTTATAATCTAAGGAGGAGCAACAAGCAACAACAAAGATAAATATTGGAAGTACTACAAAGAGATGAAATTGCAACAAAGAGGAGTAAATTTAGAAAAAATTTTTCTGACATACATGTAATCATTTTGCTATAATCTTAAACAGGAAAGATGGTTAAAAGCAACATAAATTTTCTGGAGCAATTTATATATACATTTATATATACATATATTGATATATGTTCATATATATAAATATGTTATTTATATATATGTTCATATATATATATATATACACATTTGTATGTACACATATATTTACTCAGTAGTAAAATAAAATTCGCTTTTAAAACTAACATTGCTAGACCACATGTCTGCTGTAAACAGCTATCTATATTATATCTTTTCCATGTAAAGCTGGCCACACTATAAAATTGAATAGACACTGAATTTCTACATGCAAAGTGAGAAAGACAAAATTATTTTCCAGATAATTCATGTTAAAACACTTATTTTTGACTCTGGAATCTGACCTTTCAATATATTCAAAGCATTTATATTGGAAGGATTAAAATGTGTATTGTATAATAATTACTTCAATTCTCTTCATTTCATTTTGTAGATACAGAAAAATCTTAATGATCTCACCTTATGTGACTGAAAGCTTTAGTTTTTAGAAATGATAAGAAAGATACTTTAGCCTTATCTTAGCAAACCAATTCACATCATTTTTCAGTAAGAGTTTGGGATATTCTAAACTCCAAAAATATGACTGGATTGTGATGAACTGCTAGAGCATGTGCATCAAGGGAAAGGATGAATGAAACCAACAGCTCAAAATGCAGTTCTTGCCACTATGAATAATGATATCAAATGATAATATATATCTGAAAATTATATAATTGTATTAACCAATGTTACCCCAATAAACTTAATTAAAAAATTAAAAAATTCAGTTCTTCACTGCTTTGAAAAGAATTGCAGAACATTTTAAGGAGGTAATGAGAAAAAAAATATCTTTTAACAGAAGTTTTATTTCATTACCTAGGAAATACTTCTGTCTCTAGAGGAATACATTTCATTTTCTCTGTTTAGTACTGTGTAATTCGCCTATGCATATGTATGCTTTTTTTATGCCAAATATCAAAGGGTGTTTTTAGTGCTTTTCTCCTCCTACACTTCCTCCTCCTCCTCCTCTTCCTCCTCCTCCTTTTTCTTCTCTCTCTCTCTCTCTCTCTCTCTCTCTCTCTGTCTCTCTGTCTCTCTCTCTCTTTGTCTCTTCCTCTTTTTCAAAAATTGCACATCAAGGGACAATATATTCTTTTGTAGTAAACTATATATCTACAGACAAAGCAGGGGTAGAATTTAAGCCCTGTTGCTCTGGATAGAAATTTGAGACTGGCAATAATTTCTAATTAGAAGTTAGCTTTGAGTAATTCTTTCAAATCCATTAGGTGTTTAAATACTAAACTGTGATTGGCATTTCAAATATTGCTTTGATATTGGTTGTTAGGTAAATACTATGAATCTGAAATATTATATGAAACATAACAGAAGGTAATAAATAAATATGTTCTGAGAATTTCTACCTGGATTTATCACAGGCAATTTATAACAAGAATATCTTATACCAGGAGTCACCAACCCCCAGTCCACAGACAAGTACAGGTCTGTAGCTTTTTAGGAACCAGGTTACACAGCAGGAAGTGAGTGGCTGACAAGCGAGCAAAGCTTCAACTGTATTTGCAGCCACTCTCCAGCATTACCACCTCAGCTCCACTTCAGATTATCAAGCATTAGATTCTCAGAAGAGCACCAGTCCCTGGTGCCAAAAAGTTTGGGTACAGCTGTACACAACTCCATCATTTATACCAATACTGCTTCTGTGCCCCATATTCTAATGAATTGCTCCAAATTTCCTGCAGATTCCAAATTAGATATTTTAGTTCATTGATTCTCCGGCATGACAGCACAGTAGAATAATCTAAACAGTTTTTTTTTTTATTAATAGACTTTGAGTTTTTTAAAAGTAGCTTTAGTGATTCCAGTCAAAATGGTATAGAAGAGAGACACCATACTCACCTCCTCTCACGACTACATCAAAATTACAACTAAACTACAGAACAAACATCATTGGAAGTTGCTGAAGGTCTGGCTGAACAGAAGTCCTACAACTGGGGACGTATATAAGAGGCCACCTCAAGACTGATAGAAAAGCAGAAACATAAAATGGACTGATCCCACAACTGTGAGTGGCAGTTGAGAACTGGAAGGTTTATCTTGGCTGCAGAGTTGCCCCCAAAGGAGTAAGGAGTCCCAGGTTCACACTGGGCTCCCCAGCCCAGGGTTCCAGTGCCAGGGAGAGAAGTCCCCACAACCTCTGACTGTGAAAACCAGTATAGGTCGTGGCTGAGTGAGACAGAGACACAGACTAATCTCTTAGTGGGTCCATGCGCAGACTTGCTCAGTGATAGACTCACTCACTTTGAACTCCAGCACTGGGGCAGCAGTTTGATAGATGCCAGAAAGATACTGGGGAGAACTGAGTTGTCTGGCTTCAGGGCAAGTACTGTAGGGGCAGCTTTCTCCCAGACAGAAGTTCTGGCAGAAGTCATTGTTCCTTTATTGAGCTCTCTCCCCTCCCAATTTGTGGACACAGGATGCCGCCATATCAAAGTCTCCATCAGTCAGGCTAAAAAAGGTGGCCTCATCCAGGTGATCCCCTGGGAGTCCATCCCTACCAAATTGTGGGCCCATCCAAGCTGACTCCAGTTTTTTTTTTTTTTTCATACAAATGGCCTGTCTTAGCTTATACTGGAAACTTCCTAAAAATCCCTTGAAGGCTCACAAAATCGAAAAAGAAAATCCCCCCAAAAAGCAGCACCTGGCCTTGATGTGTCCTGTACTTATTGCTAAGCAACCCCAAGCCTAGTACTAATGGCAGCCACTAACAGCCTCTAGAGGCACATTTAAGCTCATAATGGGTGGCAGCCATCTGCATATTGTTTGGTGACTCTTACCAGGTGGCTCAGAAGTGCACAGGCTGCAACTAAATTTGGTGTGTCCTGGGCCCCTCCCAGGAGCCTAATGAAGTTGGAGTCTGAGCACCATTCAGGGCTGCATTTAAAGAGGACACACCTAAATGCAGAATGAACTGGCATCAGAGATCTGCTAAAGTAAACTCTACTCCATAGGGTCAACCCTTCACTGGCCAATCCTCACAACAAATCAGCAAATGAGGTTCAAGCACAACAGGAAGGAACACACAACTCACACAATGGACACACCTTGAGCACCTGGCTTAGGTGACCAAGGAAGAACCTTATATATGCTGCTTACAAAAGATCCACTTTAGATCAAAAGACACACAGACTGAAGGTAAAGAGATGGGAAAAGATATTTCATGAAAATAAAATAAAATAAAAATGATAAAAAATCTGGGATAGTAATTCTTATACCAATCAAAATCACTTGTTAAAACGAAGTTTATAACAAGAGGCAAAGAAGGCCCAGTAATTCCACTTCTGAGTATTTATCCAAAGAAACCCAAAATACTACATTGAAGTGACATGTGCCTCCATATGTTAATTGCAGCATTATTTACAATAGTCACTATATGGAGGCAACCTGAATGACTATCAATGGATGAATAGATAAAAAAGAGGTGATACACGTATATATTGAAATATTACACAGCTATAAAGGTAAGTAATAAATAAAAGAATGAAATCTCGCCATCTTTAACAACATGGATGGACCTAAAGTGTATTGTGCTGAGTGGAGTAAGTTAGACAGAGAAAGATAAATTCCAAATGATTTCACTTATGTGTGGAATCTAAAAAACAAAATAAGCAAATAAAACAGAAACAAACTTATAGATCCAAAGAACATTTTGAGGATTGTCAGATGTGAGGATGGTTGAGGGGACGGTGAAAAAATGGAAGGGACTAAGAAGTACAAATTGGTAGTTACAAAAATAGTCATGGGGATGTAAAGCATAACATAAGGAATAGTCAATAATATTGTAGTAACTATGTATGGTGTCCAATGGGCACTAAATTCATCAGGGTAATCACTTTGTAAGTTATAAAAATATCTAATTACTATGTTTTACACCAGAAAGTAATATAATATTGTATACTAATTATAATTGAAAAATTTTAAAAATATTAAAAAGAGTAGTTTTAGGTATATAGAAAAATTATTAGGAAAGTACAGGAAGTTTCCACATACTCCTACTTTTGTATAATTTCCCTGATTATTTACATCTTGTATCAGTGTGATTTAATTGTTAAAGCTGATGAACCAATACTGACACATTATTATTAAATAAATCCATAGTTTATACCAAAATTCACTTTTTGTATTACACATTCTATGAGTTTTGAAAGATGTGTCATGACATATGTTCATCCTTACTGTATCATAGAGAATAGTTTCACTGTTTAGAAAATCTTCTGTGCTTCACCTATTTATGCCTCCCTCACTCCCCCAGATCCTCTGGCAACCACTGCTTCTTTTATTGTCTCTGTGGTTTGGCAATGTCATACAGTTGGAATACAATGTCTACAATGTCATAGAGTTGGAATCATAAAATGTATAGCTTTTACAGGTTAACTTCTATCACATAGAAATATGCTTTTAATATTACTCCATGTATTTTCAAGGCTTGCTAACTAATTTATTGTTATCTCTAAATAATATTTTATTGTCTGGATGTACGACAGTTTGCTTATCCATTAAACTATTGAAGGACATCTTTATTGCTTTTGCATCTTGTCAGTTATAATAAAGATGCTATAAACACTGGTGTGCAGGTTTTTGTCTAGATATAAGTTTTCAGCTTTTGGGTATATACCGAGAAGCAAGATTAATGGATTATATAGTAAGAGTGTTTTGAATTTTATAAGAATTCACCAAAATGTCTTCAAATTCATTGCCACCAGCAATGAATGAGAGTTCCCCTTGCTCCACATTCTCATTTGTTGTCAGTGTTTTAAATTTTAGTTAATCAAATAGGTGTGTAGTAATATCTTGTTATTTTAATTTGCAATTACCTAATGGCATATAATGTTGAGCATCTTCTCACATGATTATTTGCCACCTGCATATCTTTTTTGATGAGATGTCTCTTCAGATATGTGGCCAAATTTTTAATTAGTTTGTTTTCTTATGCTCAATTTTCTGAGTTTATTGCATATTTTGAATATCAGTATTTTAACAGATATGAATTTTGCAAAGATTTTCTCCAAGCCTGTGCCTTATCTTCTTATTATCTTAAGAGTGTCTTTCACAAAGCCTGAGTTCCTAATTATACTGAAGTCCAACTTATAATTTTCTTCATGGTATTTTATTTAAAAGATCACTGCCAAACCTAAGGCAAAGTTTTGGTCTGTTTTTAATGGTGATGCCCAAGCCTCACATGAGACTTTATAAAGGTGATACTTAGGCAATAGCATTTTATGTTATTTAATTTATTTTTATTAAATTTATTGTGGTAACATTAGTTAATAAAATTATATATGATTCAAGTGTACAGTTCAATAATATGTCATATGTATATTGCATTGTATGTTCACCACCAAAAGTTAAATTACCTTCTATAGCCATATATTTCACACTCTTTACCCTTATCTGCCTCCCATTATCATTTCCCCTATTATTCTCATGCGAAACTAAGGTAAGAAACTAATATTAAAACAGTAGCCTTAGAGTTATCTTAGGTTATCACATTTTTTATAGTTATTTTTTCTGCCTTTATTGAAATATAATACACAATTACTTGCTCGTATTTATATTGTACAATTCAATGTGTTTTTTAAAATTATAGTTGGCATACAATAATACATTATTTCTAGATCTACAGCAGTGATTAGAGTTCTATATAACTCACAAAGTGATCACCCTACTAAATCTGGTACTCCTCTTCACCCTTACACATTTATTACAACATGGTTAACTATTTTCCTTATGCTACACTTTATATCTCCATGACCATTTTATAACTACCAGTTTGTACTTCTAAAACCCTTCAACACTTTCATCCATCCCCCTACTCTTCTCTTCTGGTAACCTTCAAAATGTATTCTGTATGTATCTATGAGTTAGTTTTTGTTCCGTATGTTTGCTTATTTTGTTCTTTACATGCCACATGTACTTGTCTTCTACTTTCTTAATTACCCCACTCAACACAATACACTCCAGGTCCATCCATATCATTACAGTTGGAAAAATTACTATTCTTTTTTATGGCTGAGTAATATTCCATTACAAATATGAACTACCTTTATATTATCCATTATCCATTGAGGGACACCTAGGTGGTCTCCATAACTACTGTAAATAATGCTGGAATGAACATATGGATTCACATTTCCTATTTTTCTTCAATACGCAGTTCATTTTTTGTCTTTAGTAAAATATAATAGTGATTAGTTGCTTGTATTTACATTGTACAATTCAGTGAGCTTTTATTTCCTTATAGTTGGCATACAATAATATACCAGTTTCAGTTGTATAGCAAAGTGATCAGAGATCCACATAACTCACAAAGTGATCAGCCCATTAAATCTAGTACCCCTCTTCTCACTTCCATATTTATTACATTATTAATCACCCACCCACCCCATGCTATACTATACATTTCCATGTCTATTCTGCAACTACTCATTTGTACCTCTTAATCCCTTTGCCATTTTTTGTTGTCCCCTCAACACTCCTCCCATCTAGTGTCCTTCTAAATATCCTCTGTATCTATGAGTTTGTTTCCACCTTTGTTGTTGTTATTGATTTTGTTCTTTAGATTCCACATGTACATTAAATCATGACATATTTGTTTTTCTCTATCCAACCCATTTCATTCAGCACAATAATCTCTAAGTCAATCAAGGTGATGTCTTTTTCCATCCCTTTCCTTTTAGTCTGTGTGTGTCTTTTAATCTGAAATGAATCTCTCATAGGCAACATATGTAAAGGTCTTGTTTTCTTATCAATTCAGCCACTCTATCTTTTGATTGGAGCACTTGATTCTTTTCCATTTGAGGTATTTGTTGATAGGAATGTAGTTATTAGCATTCTTTATCCATGTTTTTAATATATGTTTTTTTTCACTTCTTAAAGAAGTCCCCCAAACATATCCTGTAATACTGGCTTAGTGTTGATAAATTCCTTTAGCTTATTTTTGTCTGGGAAGCTCTGTATCTGTCTTTCAATTCTAGATGATAGCTTTACTGTATAAAGTATTCTTGGTTGCAGATCCTGGGTTTTCATGACGTTGAATATTTTGTGCCAAGCTCTTCTGTCCTGCATAGTTTATTTTGAGGAATCAGTTGCCAATCTTATGGGTTTCTCTTGTAGGTAACTAACAGCTTTTTTCTTTCTACTTTTAAGATTCTCTTCTTGCACTTAACCTTTGGCATTTTAATTATACCATGTCTTGGTATGGGCCCCTTTGGATTCATCTTTTTGGAACACTTTGAGCTTCCTGGCATTGCATGTCTATTTCCTCCTCCAGGTTAGGGAAGAGTTCCATCATTATTTCTTCAAATAGCTCTTCAATTTCTCATTTTCCTTCAAGTACCCCATATGACATGAATATTTTTACACTTAACTGTGTCCAATAAGCTCCTTAAATTATTATTATAGTCTTGGCTTTTTTTTTTTCCATTCTGATTGAGTGTCCTTGGCTTCCCTACCCTCTATTTTGGTGTTTCAGTCCTCTTCTTGCTCCACTTTGTTGATTCCCTCTAATATTCTCTTCATTTCAGATAATGTGTTCTTCATTTCAGACTGGTTCCCTCTTATAACTTCCATTTCCACATTACTGTCTTTTATCTCTTTGTTAAAGAGTTCATTTAGACTTCTCCTAAGTTCATTGAACATCTTTATAACCAGTGTTTTGAACTCTGCATCTGTTAGATTGCTTGACTCTATTATTCCTGGACTTCTGTTCTGTTCTCTCATGGTTTCTGCATCATTGTCTTCCCATTCTGGCTGCCTTTCTGTGACTGTTTCTATATAATAAGCAAAGCTCTTAAGTCTCCTCATCTTGTTAGTGTAGCTTTGTGTAGTAGGCATCCAGTGGCACAGTCCTGAGAAGGATTCAACTGCAGGCCTAGTTTAACCTTGGACTGTTTCCTTCCAGGGACACCTGTTAGGATTCAACAAGCAGTCTGCAGATGCTGTGATTCTACCTGCTTCTAGAAACCACACCAGAAACCGAGGCCAGCTGCCACCAGTGTGAGTCTTGGAATTGGCTCAGCAAGGAGCACCAGACTTGCTGAGGACAAAACTGAATGTGGCTTTGGTGGGGCCGTGAGTTTGGGGAGAAGTTTCAGGGAATCCTCTGGGCAGAGCAACCTCTGTTATCCAGTTTGGTGATGTTTTATCTATGGCAGCACACTGACTCTGAATGCTAGGAGTGGAGAAGGCTCAACAGAGGACCAATGGATACCGCCAGCCCTCGTGCCCAGGAGAAAGCCTCACCTCTGGCCCTCACTCTGACAACTCAGTGTCCCCCTGTAAATTCCTGGTGCCCCCTGTGCAGCTGACCCTGTGCTGGTGTTTAGAGTGAGCAGGTCCATCACCAGGAAAATCTGGTCGGAGACTCAGCTCCTCTAAGAGGCATCTGCAGGTATCGCTGCAGTAGCCTGTCTCACTCAGCCACTGGGGACTAGGCAGTTTCATGTCTTCATTCCCTCCTACTTTCCACTACTGCAGGCTGATTAATTGTTTTTCTCCATAGTTGTGCTGCTTCTATTCCTTTTGATCCCAGGGAACTTTACTTGCTGTTTGTTCCGTATTTCTGTCATAACTTTGATGTGGTTGTGAGAGAGATGACAAAGCCTCTATCATCTACGTTATTTTTTTCTCCCCCAGTTATCACAATTCTTAAAGCCTAAAATTTCCTTGTTATAGAGAACTTTCTCCATCTGTTAATAAAAACTGCCTGTTGTTTCTTCATTGTAAAGTACAAGGTGTGTCCCAGATACATGGATAACTCATAAAGCCTTTGAAGAGATTTCAATGCAAGCTTTTTTTCTTTTAATAAAAAATAGCAACATTTAATTTAAAAATTATGTTGTCAAATTTGCTAGACCTAAAAGATGTTTCCATACTCATAAGGACATCAGTACTAAAAATTGATTCTATATGGTCATGTTCCACTAAAATATTTAGGGTCACAGATTGGTTAAGCACCATATTACTGTCAAAAGTGTTTCCATGGTGCCCTTTTGGCTTCATTAGAAAGCACTTCTCATCATCATATTCTGGTACCACCATATTCTATTTACTTTGTCTCTCAAAATGCCTTCTGTATATTTCTCGGTAATGCTTTTACCATTACTGTAATAATTCAAACCCTTATTATCTTCCACAAGATTTATCACTTGCTTTCATGAAACATTAAAGTTAGATTTTCATTGTATACAGAATACAAGACAATTTACCCAGCAAGATATAGAAGGCTGTGAATAAGCCATATTTATTTTAGTAAAAGATTAAACCTAATATGTCTCAAAATACAATGTTTAGTCCACAGAAGCGGTGAGGAGTGTGAAAGCTAATTTTGTTATATCTAAGATTATTGTTATATTCCTCAACAGATCCTGGCATTATGTAGCTCTAGACTCTTACTTTTTAGCCTTACAATCTAAAACAAACTCTTATGGCTAAAACAAGATATACTAAATGACATGAATTAATGACATAAATTAATCCACTAACCCTAAAATCATTCTTAACTTCTCCCTTTATTTTCAGATACAAAATTTTAATAATGCTCTAAGTTTCTTAGCACTACCTTAGAAGATCCAGAATTTGTTCACTTTTCTGCATCTTTACTACAACCTTAATATATCTTTCTTATTTAAGGTACTCCAATAGCCATCACTTTTGTCTTCCTGCTTCCATTCCTCATCTCCTCCAAACTATTTCCCTAGAGCATCTGAAGAAATCTTAAAAAAAAAAAAACCTACTGGATGTATTATATCTGTTTTCTGTTTAAGTAGTCCATTGTTTTCCATTTTTTCTTCAGGATAAATTCCATTCTCTAATCATAATTATAAGCCCCTTCATGATCCTTTCAGCTTTCCCTCTTGCAATTTCATGCATGGAATTCTGAGTTTCAGTAAAATTTAACTGCTTCTTGTTTAATCAGTACCACATTTCTTACTATCATGTATTTTTTATATCCATAAAAATGCCCCTATAACTGCTGCTCAGGTGAGAGAGAGAGAGAGAGAGAGAGAGAGAGAGAGAGAGAGAGAGAGAGCGCATTGCCAAGTTCTCTTTATAGTAACCCCATAAAATCTCTTTATGATCATTCAAACTATTTCTTTCTTCCCAAACATAATTGCTATCATCACAGATTATTTGTGCTGTTTCTTAAAACTTTATGTAAGAAAAATGTATATAATACTTAGTTTTGTTTCTTTTGCTCAGCATTATGTTTGTGAGATTTATTCATCTTATTGCTTGTAGAAGTAGTTCATACACTCTCATTCCTATTTAGTACTTCATTGTATGAATTTGCAACCATTTTAAAGTGTATTATACTGTTTGTGGACATTTCAGTAGTTTCCAGTTGGAAATTATTAGAAATTAAGCTGTTATGAGAATTCTTATACATGTCTCTTGATATGTATATGCATTCATTTCTGTTGGGTTAATACCTAAGAGTGAATTCTATTTTCCTTTATGACCTAACCCAATTTAGATGCCATCTCCTCTAAGAAGGCTTCTCCACTCCCAAACCCAAAATTGAGTTAGTTGGTCTTCTTTGTGGCCATAGAGGTCTGTGCTTCTCTTGTAGACAACATTTAGAAACCTGTAATGTAATTTGTTTACAAGCATGTTTTCTTCAATAGATTTTAAGTTCTTTAGGACCAGGAACCTTACCTTATTAATCTTTGTGTTTTTTAGTACCTAGCAGAGTTCCTGGTAAATGGACAAGCAACATATGTTTAAATATAGAGGTATTAATATTAATATAAATAGTAATGTAATATAAATATTAATGTAATCATACAGGTTAAAGACCTGTTGAATACTGAAGAGTCCTGGAGTTTCCTAATTAGTAAGTAAATTAGTAAGATTTATGAGTACCTACTGTGTAATCAAGCTGAAGTTAGGTAGTTCTGGAGGTGCCATGTGAGTTATATTGATCTCTAACCACCATGCTGTACTACTGAAACTAAACTAATATATTACTGTGTGCCTACTGTAATTGAAAAAAAAAACTCATTGAATTATACACTATAAATACAAGCAATTGTGTATTATATTTCAATAAAGCAGAATAAAACATAGGTATGTACCTGTTTTAGAAAGATATTTTTATGGATGAAATTATTTTGCCCACAAATAAATACATTGATCCACCCCAAATATGATGATATTTGGAAATGGGGTTCTTTGGAAGAAAATTTGGTTTAGATCAGGTTATAGAGATAGAGGTTGGCTCATGATGGGACTAGAATCTCAATAAGAAGAGGAATTGACATCAGATCTCTCTCTCTCTCTCTCTCTCTCTCTCTCTCTCTCTCTCTCTCTCTCGCTGTCATGTTGTTACAGAGCAAAATGGTGGCTGTCTGCAGCCAGAAAGAGATCTATCACAAGAACCCGATTATGCTGACACCCTGCTCTAGGAATTCTAGCCTCTACAACTCTTAGAAAATAAAACTTTGTTATTTAAGCCACCTAGACTTGCATTTTTGGTATGACATCCCAAGGAGACTAATACAGACATAGAATCTAAAGGCAAGAAATTTAGCTGGCCTACATGATGGAATGGAACCAGGAACTAGAAAGTTGTCAGGAGCTTTAATTATTCTCTTCCTATCTCTGGAGCTGCATAAGCTCTTGTATTCCTTTCTCTCTGTGGTTTTGCTTCAGTCTTTTCTCTTTCTCTGCAAATTTATTTTCTCAAGTTTTCCATAAATGTGGTCCAAACACGGTTAATCCATAATACAAATCTCTGTTCCTTAGTCTAGATTTTCTCAGTTCAAGGAATCAACAGCAACTAACTTGAATCATTGCATCACAATTCCAACCTGCATCAGGTGTCTTCTCCTGGTTCAATTAATTGTGGCCAAGGGAGAAAATCATGCAACCCACTGCTTACCCAGTAGACTGTATGAGTAGGCTCCCTAAGAAGTAAGTGTAGGTACTGGATAATATTTCACAGCAGTTCCAAGAGATGTGAGACCTCGGAGGTACTATAAACTCACTACTTCAGGGAGTGATCTATGCCTCTATAAATTTTAACTATTTTTATTAGCACATGTCTATTTGCTTGTTATTCTTTTCTCTTTTTCATATTCTTATTAGCATATGTCTACCTGTTTGTTTCATTGGTTTCTCTTTTTCATTTTATGCTTTTTTTAGTTCTCTTCTCTTCTTCCTCTTTTTTTCTTTCTCATTGTCTTCCTTTCTCCCCCACCCCATCTCTCTCTCCCTCCCTCTTATTGTTTTTAGAAGCTAGTAATGCTTTCATTTTTATGAAGCACACCTCCAAATGTTATCAAAAAACACTAATTTTATGGATTAAGATAGTGAGAACTGATTGACATCACCATGGTTGACAACCAAATAATCTATAATGAGATGTATTTAAAGTCAAAGTGGCTGTGTTATGTAATCTATTTGAAAATGTGAATAGTATGAAGTACAATTTCTGAAGTGTTCCACCATTTTATTTTAGATAATTGCCACAGTATAAAATTAGATCTGTGGTTTCTTGGAGATATCAGTCTTTAAATTCATTTCAGGATGTCTTTTCCTCTGAAAAGAGTGAGAACCAACAGAGACTATAATATAGAGGAAGAAAGAGAATGAACAACTGTAGTACGCTCCCAAGGACTAATGAGTCCCCTAAGATTTTTCAGCTCATAAAAACTAGGCAAGGTTATGCAAAGGTAAATCTATTAGCAGTCCAGTCACACACTGCCCCACCTGTTGGGAACGCACTCAAATGTAAGTACATTAGTTTTTACTGCTACCTAAACTGATATCCTGTGTAAAAGTGTTATGCAATTAATGTCCTTTGCCAATAGAATTTTACAAAATGCTGTGCTTAAAAAATTTTGACAACAAAGGTCTAGCCTCAGTACCTCAGATTTTGATGTGACTTCAGTTACTTGGTGGTTGCCAGTCAGTAGAATATATGGTAATAATCACTTGTAAAGAGCTACTTTTTTACTCCTCTTTAATATGAATTTATTCAAATTAAACAAAGTAAAAGAGAAAATATACCAGTCAATATGGCATAGTAGGTAAATGATTTGTTCACTTCTTTACACAACCACATCAAAATTAGGACTAAACTACAGAACAAACATCATTGGGAGTCCCCCGGGTTTGGGCTGAAAAAAAGTCCTACAACTGGGGACATACATAAGAAGCCCCCTTGAAAGTGGTAGGAGAGGTGAAGATGCAGAACAGGCTGTTTTCACATCCAGGCATGGCAGTCAATAATTGGATATCTTCTTGGCTATGGAAAATCTTCTGGAAGAGTGAGAGATCCTGACTCCACACCAGGCTCCCTAACCCAGAGTTCCAGTGCCAGGAAGAAAAGTCCTCACACCTTCTGGCTGTGAAAACTAGTGGAGATTGTGGCTGAGTTATACAGAGGCTGACTGGAGTCACAGACATTTTTCTTAAGGGGCCCACATACAAACTTACTCATTTTTGGGCTCACTCATTCTGACTCCAGCATTGGGGAAGCAGCGTGAAAGGCACCAGGGACATACGGGGGGAAAACTAATTTATCTGGCTTCAGGAAAAGAGCTGGAAGGGCAGCTTCCTCTCAGACACAAATACTGGCAGAATTCATTTGACTTTGATGAGCCCTTCACCCTTACAGCATGCAATGAAGGCAGTCATCGTATCTGAGTCTTTAGCAATCTGGCTAACACTGGCAGCTCCACCCTGATATATCCCTGAGACCCTGCCCATCCCAAATTGTAGGCCCACCCAAGCCACCTCCAGTGGCTTTTTCATCTAAATGTCCTGTCTTAGCTCATGTTGTGATCTTTCCTAAAATCCCTCAAATGTTCATGAAACTCCCAAAAGCAGCATCTGGACTTAGCATGCCCTGTACCTCTTGCTGAGAAACCCAAGACCAGCACTAGCAGCAGCCAACCTTGGTTCATGTCTTGGTTGCTCAAAGTACCTTTAAGTCCAGCACAGGTATCTGCCATCTGCAGATTACTTGGTGACTTTTTCCAGATGGCCCTAGCACAGAACAACCTGTAGCTAAACTTGGTCTGTGGTGGGAACTTTACCTGGTGCCTCTGTGACTTGCACTCCCGGTGGCTTTCACCTTGGGCTGCATCTGAGGATGTCACACCCAAAGGACAGACTTGGAATGAACAAGAGCCCAGCAAAAGTGTATCCTGCTTCGCAGGGTCAACCTCTCACCTGCCAATCCTCACAATCAATCAGCTCAAGTGTCAGTCCTTCTCACTGATGTGCAAACAGTGACTAAGTCTCACATACAACAGGTAGGCACATACAATCCATATAACAAACATGCCTGGAGCACTCTGCACAGGTTACATGGAAAGGCTTCACTGCTAGGCTCCGCAGGACACCTCCTACGTAAAGCCACTCTACTAAGACCAAGAGACATAGGAACTCTACCTAATACATAGAAACAAACACAGGGAGGAGCCAAAATGGGAAGACAAAGAAACATGCCTCACATGAAAGAACAGGACAAAGCTTTAGAAAATGAACTAAACAAAATGGAGACAAGCAATTTACCAGATGCAGAGTTCAAAACATTGGTTATAAGGATGCCCAATAAACTTAGCAGAAGAGTAGATAAATTTGGTGAGAACATTAACAAAGAGAAAGAAAACATAAAAATGGAGATAGAAAACATAAAAAAAACAGAAATGAGGAACACAAAAACTGAAATGAAGAGTAAATTAGAGGCAATTAACTGTAGATTACAAGAAGCAAAGGATAGAATCAGTGATTTAGATGATAAGGCAGCAGAAAATACCTGATCAGAACAGAAACAAGAAAAAATTCAAAAAATTGAGGATACTTTAAGGGCCTCTGGGACAACATCATGCATATCAACATTTGCATCATAGGGGTAACAGGAAGGAAGAGAAAGAAAAAACAATGAAAAATCTATTTAATGAAATAATGACTAAAAACTTCCCTAGCCTAGTAAAGAATGTAGACATCTAAGCCCAAGAAATACAGAGTCCCCAACAAGAGGAATTCAAAGAGGCCCACACCAAGATGCATCATAATTAAAATGTGAAAGACTAAAGTCAAAGAAAGAATCTTAAAAGCAGCAAGAGACAAGCAGTTAGTTACCTACAAGGGAGCTTCCATAAGACTGTCAGCTGATTTCTCAACAGAACTTTTGCAAACCAAAAGGATCTGGCACAAAATATTCAAAGTGATGAAAATCCAGGATTACAACCAAGAATACTCTACCCAACAAAGCTATAATTTAGAATATAAGGACAGATAAAGAGCTTCCCAGACAAGAAAAAGTTAAAAGAGTTCATCAACACAACCCAGTATTACCAAAAAAAAAAAAAGGTAGAGAGACTTCTTTAAGAAGAAGGAAAAAACAGATAAAAAATATAAATAGCAGAATGGCAATAGTACATATCTAGCAATAATTACTTTAAATGTAAATGGATTAAATGCTTTAGTCAGAAGATAAGGTGCCTGAATGGATAAGAAAACAAGACTCTTACATATACTGCCTACTAGAGACTCACTCAGGTCAAAAGACAGGCACAAACTGAAAGTAAAGGGATGGAAAAAGGTGTTTCATGAAAATAAAAACAAACAGAAAAAAAGCTGAGTTAACATTATTTATACTAGACAAAATAGTCTTTAAAACAAAGGATATAAAAAGAGACAAAGAAGGACCCAGTAATTTTACTTCTGGGTATTTATCTGAAGAATCCCAAAACACTCTTTCAAGTGACACATGAATCAATATGTTGCAGCATTAGTTACAACAGCCAAAATATGGAGGCAGCCTGGGTGTCCATCAATGAGTAAATGGATAAAGAGGAGATGGCACATATATACAATGGAATATTACTCAGCCATATAAAAAATAAAAATAATGAAATCTTGCAATCTGCAACAACATGGATGGACCTAGAGAGTATTGTTTTGAGTGGAATAAGTCATTAGTAAAAGAAAAATGCATATGATTTCACTTATATGTGGAATCTAAAGAACAAAAAAAATGAAGATAAATAGAAAAAAATTCATAGATATAGAGAACATCTTGAGAGTTGCCAGATGGGAGAGAGTTTAAGGGGTCGGGTGGAAAAGGAAAAGAGAATAAACAGTATAAATTGATAGTTACAAAATAGTCATGGGAATGTAAAGTATAGCATAAGGAATATAGTCAATAATATTATAATAATTAAGTATAGTTTCAGATGAGTACTAGATTTATTGGGGTGATTGCTTCATAAGTTAGGTAAGTGTCTAATCACCATGTTACACACTGGAAACTAGTATAATATTGTGTCAACTATAATTGAACAAATAAAAATAATTAAAAGGAACATATAGAAAAATCATAAAGAATCAGAAAAAAAGAAACATGAGGTAAAACCATTACATTTCATTTTATCATAGGAAAATATATATTTCCCAAAGAATTCCTGATATATTTTACTCCACCAAAAATAAACACTAATTTGCTCAAAACAATGATCAACTCTTTATTATTATTTTTTTCTGATTTCAATTCATTTAAACAAATATTTATATAGAACCTATTATGACCAATCACCACAATAGACCCAAAGGGGGAAAATGTATATAATATGGCTTATACCTCTTAGAACATAAGCCAGCAGGAAGAAACACAGATGTAGATGAGTTCATATGTAGTTATTTAGCAAATGCACAAACAAATAAAAGAGCACAGAGAAAGTAGTCTTTTATCAAGTAGATAGGTGTGAGTAGGTCTTTGAGAGAAGTTTTAAGACACTATTTAAAAAAAAAACTCCAGACATAGGTAGAAAGTGAATAGATGAGAAAAAATTAGAATGATAAAATGATAATATAAATGAAAAATGTGTAAAAAGATAGCTTGGACTTTGTGGATGATTCAAATGTTTGTGGAAGGGAGGAAATATGAAAAATAGAATTAAGGATGACTGCATTTTTAAAATGTGGTACTGGACAGATGGTGAAATTATAATAGAGACAATGTATGAGATTAAGAACACACGTTTGGAGAAAATTAATAATGTATTTGACTTCATACATATTGAGTTTGAACTCCGCAAACTTCTCCATTAAAGTCATGTAAATAGAAATCGGTCAGAAATATATGCCCAAAATTAAATATAAGGGTGTTATTTAGACATGTGAGTTATTAAATATGAGAAAGAGTTGAATTCAATAGACTAGGTAGACCATGAATGTAGAAAGGATAAATTCCATGAGGATTATGAATAGAGGCCTGCGGAACAAAAACCTTATGAAACATATAAAGAGTTGTCTATGAAGAATATTAAAAGAAAAAAATCAGAGAATTAAGAGAAGAAACTACAGAAGACTCCAAGTGTCATCCCTGTTTTCGTAGTGACTATTCACAAAATACTTACAAAATTCTGCACTTATATCACATGAGAAGTTTGTTATCTAGCAGAGGAAACATCAATCAATTAATCAAAGTGATAATTTTATATTGAGTAAACAACATAATTAATTTCCCCTTTTAAATGATTGTTATCATAATGTAGCAATAGTAAAAAAATCTGCATTTTCTTCTGAAGAGATTATATATATATATATATATATATATATATATATATATATATATATTGTATACAGTGTATGTATACATACACATACACACATATGTGAACATATTTGTGTAGGTGGTAAGTGAATGAGAAAATATTATATATATATGTAATTATACATATAAATTACACATATATGCATATTCATGATAAAGATAAATCTGTAGTTCTGTCCACATTAATCTCAGAGTATAAGCATGTATAGAAGTCAACCTCATTGGAACTTTCTTCCCTCTCAAGGTTAACATTGCTGATCCCTAATACCTGCATGTAAACCATCTCCAGCTGAGGCTCAGTCCTTCCTCACTGTCTCTGCAAAATTCGGTGGCTAACAGCTTCACTAGTACCACTTTTTAAGTCTTAATATTAGATAGTCATTGTACAATTACTTAAACCAGTCTAAATGATTCATTGTGGAAGGACAAGTTATGAATGGATTATCCACTGAAGCACCTGGCCAATGACTTCATAGTATATTTTTCAAGAGCTTCTTGCTTGAAAGAATTTCTGTTTAAAAAATGGTTTGAAAAGAAATTCCATCCTAGATATATTCTAGAATATCATCATGGTTTATTTACAGTCCTACTAAAAATCAAAAACTTCCTTACTCAAACACTTTGAAGGGCATAAAAATGAATTACTATTTCTAACAGAGATTCAGTTCAGCATAAGGATTACAGCAGGGAAGAAAAATTAGTAAATATGTTAAGTATATTCTGTTTACTTTTCAAATATATATATTTATCCTAAACTCACTTAACTTCCAGGTTGTGCTTCATTCATAAAATATTAAGGGCTTTGAAATAATATAAATATATTTTAAACACATAAGAAAGTTTAAACTTCAAGCACACCTTAAATAGTTAGCATCAGGGACCCAAGCTAAATCAACCTCTTTCATAGAAAAGTCCTCTGATTGGGCTCAGAGGGTGATTTAAATTAACATATTGTTTTGAAACTGATCTATAAATGGGGAAATAATTCTGGACATGCTACATGATATTCCTTACTTCCAAAATGATACCACATCCATCTTTAGCTCTAACAATATAACCAGAAAAATACAACAGATGAACAAGGTATATTTTATAGAAAAGTAAACACAAAATTAAGATCTATCTAAATCCACATTTAGAACATATATGTATCTGGTATTAGGGGCTCTTGCTGCCAAAACATTTTAGAAGTTTTGTTTTCCCCCAATATCACAAGCTATGGATTTTTTCATCATATTCTAACTCAGTATTTCTATAGTTCTGGCCTTAAGGCAATGCAAATTGTATCCAAGATTTCAAAATATTTAAAGACCCTTATCTAAAAGAAGGCTGGGAGGTATATTTGGTAATAATTGCTGAGAATATGGCTCCATGGTATGGCTTTCAATATTCATGTATTGACAGTGCAACAACCCTTGTTCCAGTCCCTTGGTTGTGAGTAAAAAATTAAATGACAACAATCTATTTTAGACTTCTAGACTTCTTTCTTCCCTTGAGATAATCACTAGCATACCACTTTGTTCTTTGAGTCAGGAAGTGATACATTTCATAAAATAAAGAAAAAAGAATCCATAATAATTATGTGAGAAAGTATGCTGAAAATTCATTCATGTATCTGACAGGGTATTTCTACTTTGAGTAGATAAAGGCAAGTTAATTTGCCTTGTTGAACAGAAATTCTGGTGCTGCTTCAAAATAGTCTTATTTGTGGAATATACATACTGAGGCTGCAATAGTTTTAAATTATATGCCAATCAAGTTGGCTTCTACTCTCGTTAAGCTTACCTTACTCAGATCACTCCTTTACTGTGTGTGTAGGTACACCTAATTTTTATACTATATTCATTTGTACTTGCTTTTTGAGTAGGGATGATACCTTCTGCTTATTCACAGACAACCCACTTATTCCATAATGCCTAATTCTATGTTCTCTGCAACTTTAAGTATGATCTGCACAGATAGTCAATAAATGTTCATGCTTAATAACATAATTAACAAAAACAAAGTGAGTAGTTAATAAATACTGTTGGTTGACTAGTGCAAGAAATTTTTTTTCTAAATATTATTTAGGAGAGTTATTTCTCAAATCAGAGCCATTTATTTGGTATCATTCATCATGTTTGTGTAATAGAAAATAGAATGGCATATTTATTTTGAAATAATCTCTCATAAATTATTGTTATTGACTCTAGTATCAGCTAGCATCATTTTTAGTGAAACCTTCTCTTGTTCAAATTCACTGAATACTCTCCTTTTGAACCTCATCATCTTCTAAATTTTTCTATGAGCTGAACTCATTAAACTTTACCTGTGCATGAACAGTAGATAAATAGGCACTGTATGCAAATTATTCCATGTCTTGCATGACAGGAGTTTAATATGATAAATGAGTTTCTGTGAAGAAGAAAAAATTTCTATGTTAATAAAGACTAATTTTAACTTAGAGGGAATATGCCTTTAAATTAGTTAAATCAAAAGAGTGTTACTTAAGATAAATAATTTAGTACCGGTGCATACAACTATCAGTACTCTATTACAATATTCTGAATGAATAACTTAAAAGAAAGTATATCTGAACTGAATAAGTCATGTCCAATAAAACATGTTTTACAAAGTTGCAATAAAATACCATCTATTTACTTCTAAGATAGTTTCTCCTTAGAAATTGGTATCATCAATCTCTGAAAACAATCCCAGCTGTCACTATCTCATCAGAATATAGAGTAGCATGTTTGTGGTGCATACAATGCCAAAGTGGTTTTCACAGTTAATTCTAACTTTGATTGATTTTAAGGTGTATTTTCTCTAAATTAAGGTTGGCCTAACTTATCTCAGAACATTATATTCTTCACAGAAACTGTCATATCTCTCAGAAAGCCACCACCAATGTAAATCTTTGCATAGCCTCCCTCAGACTGCCTACTGCAGCTCAGAAAGTAAATAAGCATTCTAAAATAGTAAAACCATCCAATGACTTTACTCATATTTTCCTTACTCTCATTTGAACATAGCACTAAATAGTATATTACAAAAAACACATTACAAAATTACAAGATATTGAATAAATGTTGTTTCTGAAAATGATCCTTTATTATCAAGACATATACAACATATAAATTCCAAGATCTCCTGAAGCCTTCTTTAAAGCAAGAAATACCTACTGAGTTAAGTGGTCTCAGTGAGCCATGCTCCTGAAGAGAGCTCAGATGGCATGTAATCAATCATCAACTCACTATAAAGCACATGCTAATCAGTCCACTTCAGGATAAAGTCCACTCTAGGAAACATATGTGAATCTCTCCCTATGCATTTAATTTGCACTTCTAAAAGGTTTGCTCTTTTGTGCCTCCATACTTTTATAATTATTTTAATTGCCTGAGCAATTATCATTTGTCAGATCAGAAATTAAAGGGAAATAATGATAAATATCAGATTTTGAATATTTATTTCTGGCATTAATAACTTTTTTGCTTATCTCCTGAATTTGAGTGGCAATATTTTACATTGGGTGTGAGTTATTTTTAATTTAAGTAGGCAAAATCTTTTATACTTTCCCTAAAGTGATGCTTCTCAGGTGAAGTGACCTACATGGAGAAAAAGCAAGTTGAAAAGTTTTTTTTTCACATAAAAGCATAAGGTCATAGGTGCACATTTCAAAATTTGCATAGGAGGGAGATGGGGTGGAGAAAACATATGTAAACTAAAAAACAAAATACAAAGACTATATGGGAAGTTTCTGCTTTTGGTTATGACTTAGAAAGTCACAAGAAATATCTTTCCCACTCTAAATATGAATTGACCTTAACTATATCTGCAACAAAGTATAGATCCATAAAGCCTTCCCTGATATGAAGCAGATGATATCAGAATACAGGGAGGTTGATATATCAAAAATTTGGAGGAAGAATATCAGAAAAAGAATTCTAGAAATCTTCATCTAAAAAATTCTTCAGTGACATCAGAAACATGGCAAAGTGAGAGACGTCGCCGAATGTCTCCCCTTGAAACAACAATAAGCTGAACATCTAAAACTCAACAAAAACAACCAAACTGTACACCAGCACATTTACGCGTGGGATCTGTTCATGAGAGCTACCAAAGGTCAGAACTCTGGGTGTCAGGCAGTGGATTGGGAGAAACAAAGAAGCTTCCTCTCAAAGTCAGAGCTCCCTATAGGAGGAGGGAGAGGGGAGAAGGTGCAGTGAGTTCCCTGAACAGCCCTGCCTGGGAGAGCTGTGGGCTCCACACGGATGGCAGCAGTGTCCAGTCATCAGAGCAGAAGGCAGAGAAGAAGCAACAGCAGGAAAAGAGAACGGCAAATGAAAAAATAGTTGATTTTTACCAGCAATGATTGTAAAACTGAGGCTGAGCCACAGCCCCATCATCAATATAGAAGGGCCTTCAACCCATACCCTCAGAGACAGAACACTGTAGAGCCCCAGGGGAATCTGAGCAAATGTTACCAAAAGTCTCCCTAACACTGACAGGAGCTGATACTGAGGGTAGCAAGCATGATTAAAACATCTATAAGAAAAAAGACATTATTAAGACTTTATATAAAGCGGGAATTCAAGAGGCTTAGAATCCACCTACTGAAAACCAGAAGAAAAACACTTTCTTTGCAACAGGCTAGAGAGACTATTATATAATAAATGTTTTTTCTAAAAAAAAAGCAGAATACACTTCCATTAATGTTCAGGTGGAGAAATAGTCTATTAAACACCATGAACAACCAAGATAGCAAGGCATCTCAGAAAGAAAGAGGAAAATCTCCAGAAAATAAGCTTATAGACATAGAAATATGCAACTTAAATGACAGATAATTCAAGATGGTACTTCTGAAAAAAACTCAGTGAGATCAAAAACAAAGTATATCAACAATTTTAGGAACTGAAAAAACAACTAGATGAGCAGAATGAGTTCTATAGCAATGAGACTGAACCCTCAAAAAGAACTGAATATAACTTCTGCAGATGAAGAGAACACTGCAAGAGTATAAAAATGAAATAGCAAGCTTTGGAAGTACATTTGACCAAATGCAGGGAATGATTAATGATAGCAAACACAAAAATCTAGAGATAAATCAGAAGGAATAGAGAGAAACTGAAGAATGAAAAAATAATGAAAGAGAAATTAAAGAACTTGCTGATACTATCAGGAGAGAAAATATAAGAATAATGGGCATTACCAAAGGTGAGGCAAAGGAGCAGGGACAAGAAAACATTTTCAGACAAATGGTTTATCAGAATTTCCCAAATCTAAGGAATGAGCTAGAGCTTGGAATTCAAGAAGTAAACGGAAAATCTAATTATCAAAATTCGAAAAGGCCTTCATCAGGACACATTTTATTAAAATTATCAAAAATCAGTGACAAAGACAGAATTCTCAGGGTAGCCAGGGAGAAGAAGATGGGAACTTATAAAGGAAAATCCATTAGATTATACTCGGACTTCTCAGCACACATGTTACAAAGCCAGAAAGGAATGGAATCAAATATTTAAACTATTAAGTGTAAGGAACTATTAACCTAGAATAATGTAACCAGCTAAGCTCTTATTTAGATATGAAGAAGAAATAAATATCTTTCCAGATAAACCAAAATTGAGGGAATTCTCCAATATGAGGCCTGCACTACAGGAAATATTGAAAAAGGTCAGCTCACCTTAAACAAAATGACAAAAAAAAAAAAACATAATTAGGAGTAAAGTGACTATCAGGCAAATAGAAGCAGAGGAGTGCAACACTAAGAACAGGTCATTATAGCTTAAATAATAAGATGAGAATTATAAGAAAATAATAATGAACATTCAGCATACATAGGGAAAAATTGAGACAACAATTACTGGAAAGGGGAAAATTCAAAGATCCAAATTTGCAAAGAGGAATGGAGATAAGGCACGAGCAAGAAGAAAATGGAAGACTGTAGATATATAACTATTCTTTACATATTTGTAAAAACAACCACACACAGAAGACTCAGAACTGAAATATATAATATAAAACAAGAAGGATCAGAAAGAAAACTCACAAAAGCCAACAAAATAAAGAAACACAAGGATAGGGAAGTAATGAAAACACTGAGTTACCAGGAATCAAAAGATAAAATGGCTATAAGAAGACTGCATATTTCCATAATCACCCTAAATGTAAATGGACTGAATGCTCCAATTAAAAAAACACAGAATGGATGGATCAAAAAACAAAACCAAAACTTACGCTGCCTCCAGGAGACACATCTCAGCTCCAAAGACAAATATAGACTCAAAGTGAAAGGATGAAAAATTATATTTCAAGAAAATGTCATTCAGAGAAAAGCAGGAGTAGCAATATTACTATTGGCCCATACAGTCTTCAAAATAAAAATAGTAAAGAAAAATACTGAGGAACACTTCATAATGATAAAGGAAATCATGCACCAAGAAGACATCACACTTATTAACACCTATGCTTCCAATCGGGGAGCTCTGAAATATGTAAAGCAATTACTAACAGAAATGAAGAGAAAAACAGACCAAAACACTATCATAGTAGGGAACCTAAATACCCCACTATTGGATATGGACAGATGACTCAAACAGAAAATCAATAAGGAAATAACATCCTTAAATGACACATTAGACCAATTGGACATAGTTGACATTTAAAGAGCCTCCCATTCCAAAATAGCTGCTTATACGTTCTTCTCTAGTGCACATGCAACATTCTCAATTATTGATGAGATAGCCTCAAAAAATGTAAGAGAGTTGAAATCATAGCAACCATATTTTCCGATCATAATGCTTTGAAACTAGAGAACAACTGCAAAAATAAAAATAAAAAAGCAGGAAAAACTGCAAATGCATGAAGTTTAAACAACATGGTACTGAAGAATAACTAGGTCAGAAAAGAAATTAAAATTGAGACTAAGAATTACATAGAAACAAATGATAATGATAGTAAATATATCAAAACTTTTGGGACTCAGCAAAAGCAGTCATAAAAGGAAAGTTTATATCCTTATAGGTCTACCTCCAAATACAAGAATGAGTGCAAATAAATATCCTAAAACTTCGTCTTAAAAAACTGGAAAAGGAGGACCATATGATGCATAAAGTAAGCAGAAGGAAAGAAATAATCAAAATTAGAGCAGAAATAAATGAAATTTAAAACAAGAAAACAATAGAAAAAATAAATGCGATAAAGACTGGTTCTTTGAGAAGGTTAATAAAATTGACAAACCCCTGGCTAGAATCACTAAAGAAAAAAGAGAAAGGGCACAAACAAACTAAATCAGGAATACAAAAAAGGAAATGATGACAATCACTGGAGAAATACAAAGGATCATACAAGAATACTATGAAAAAGTATATAACACAAAATTTAATAACCTAGAAGAAATGGACCAATACTTAGAAAAAATACAACCTTCCTAGAACGAATCAAGAACTGGAAAATCTAAATAGACTGATCAGCTGTATAGAAATTGAAACAACCATCAAAAACCTACCAAAAAGTAAAAGTCCAGGACCAGATCGCTTCACCAGTGAATTCCACTTAACATTCAAAGAAGATTTAATACCTATTCTCCTCAGACTCCTCCAAGAAATCGAAGAGGAGGCCATACTTCCCAACTCATTTTAAGAGGCCAATATTACCCTGATACCAAAACTTGGTAAAAATAACATTGGAAAAGAAAACTACAGACTGATACCTGCCATGAACACCGATGCAAATATCTTAAATAAGATAGTAGCGAACAGAATACAGCAACATATTAAAAAGATTATACACCATGATCAAGTTGGCTTCATCCCAGGGGCACAGGGATGTTTCAACATACACAAATGGATTAACATGATATACCACATAAACAAATTAAAAAATAAGAATCATATGATCATATCAATAGATGCAGAAAAGCCTTTGACAAGATGCAGCGTTCATTTATCATCAAAATCCTTAACAAATCAGTATAGGAGGAAAGTATTTTAAAATAATAAAAGCCATTTATGGCAAACACTCATGTGACATTATACTTAATGGTGAAAAACTAAAATCCTTTCCTCTAAAATCAGGAATAAGACAAGGCTTTCCACTATTGCCACTGTTATTCAATATAACATTGGAGATTCTAGCGAATGAAATCAGAGAAGAGAAAGATATAAAAGGCATCCAACTAGGAAATGAAGAAGTCAAAATGTCCCTATTTGCAGATGACAGAATTCTCTATATAGAAAACCCTAAAGATTCCACAAGAACACTACTAGAAACAATAAACAAATACAGTAAAGTTTCTGGATACAAAATCAATGTTCAAGAATCCATAGTGTTTCTATGCTCTAATATTGAAGTGTCAGAAAAAGAAGTGGAAAAAATAATTCCTCTTGCATTTGCAACAGCAACAACAAAAATATCTTGGAATAAATCTAACAAAACATGTGAAAGACCTATATAGTAAAAACTACAAGACTCTATTAGAAGAAATCGAAAAGATACAAAGAAATGGAAGTATGTTCCATGTTCTTGGATTGGAAAAATCAACATGGTTAAAATGACAATACTATCTAAAGTATTATAAAGATGTAATGCAATCCCTATCAAAATTTCATTGGCATTTTTTAAAGCAATGGAATAAAAAAATCATCAGATTTATATGGAAGCACAAAAGACCCCAAATTTCCAAAGCCATCCTGAGAAAAAAGAACAAGGCTGGAGGCCTCGCTCTGCCTTCAAATTTTACTACAAAACATCAATAATCAAAATGGCATGGTACTGACAGAAAAACAGACACACGAACCAGTGGAACAGAGTTGAGAGTCCAGAAGTAAACCCATATTTATATGGGCAAATAATTTTTGACAAAAATGCCAAAAACATACAGTGGAGAAAGAAAAGCTTTTTTAATAAATAGTGCTAGAAAAACTAGAAAGCCACCTGCAAAAGAATGAAACTAGACTGCTGTCCATCACCACACACCAAATTTAACACAAAATGGATTGAGGACCTGAATATAAGACCTGAAAGAATAAAATGCATAGAAGAAAACATAGGAATGAAACTCAAGGACCCTGGACTTAAAGAGGATTTTATGAATTTGACTTCAAAGGCAAGGGAAGTAAAACCAAAAATAAATTGATGGAATTACATCAAACTAAAAAGCTTCTGCTCAGCAAAAGACACCATCAACAAGGTAAAGAGACAACCATCGAAATGAGAAAATATATTTGCAAGCAACACCTCCTATAAGGGCCTAATATCCAAAATATACAAAGAACTCATATGACTCAATAACAAAAACAAATAATCAAATCAAGAAATTGGCAGAGGACCTGAACAGACATTTCTGTCTAGAGGACATCCAAATGGCCAAAAAATACATGAAAAGATGCTCAATGTCACTACCTATTAGGGAAATGCAAATCAAAACCACAATGAGATACCATCTCACACCTGTTCAAATGACTATAATCAACAAGACAAGTAACAATAAATTCTGGAGAGAATCAGAAATATAGGAACCCTCATACACTGCTGGTGGGACTGCAAATTGGTACAGCCACTAGGGAAACAGTATGGAAGTTTCTCAAAAACTAAGAATTGATCTACCATATGATACAGCAATCCCTCTACTGAATATTTACCCCAAAGACTTGAAAACTCATATCCATAAAGATATTTACACACCGATGTTTATAGCAGCATTATTCACAGTGGCCAGGACATGGAAGCAACCGAAGTGTCCTACAAAAATAATTGGCTAAAGAAGCTATTGTACATATATACAATGGAATATTACTTAACCATAAGAAGAGATGAAATACTGTCATTCGTGACAACATGAATGGACCTCTAGATAATCATGCTAACCGAAATAAGCCAGGCATAAAAAGTTGAAAATCATATGATATCACTTATATATGTGATATAAACCTAAAAGCAACAAATGAACAGGACAAACAGAGACTCATGGACATAGACAGTAGACTAATGGTTACCAGAAGGTGAAGAGGAGTGGGGAAGTGGGCGCTAGATGCAGTAAAGGGGTCAAATATGTGATGATAGAATGATATCTAACTATGAGTGGTGAACACACAATGCAATATACATATATATGTCTTACTGTTAAATCGTATACCTAAAACTTATTGGATTTTGCTAACAATGTCACCATAATAAAAATTAAAAGCAATAAAAAAAGAAAAACATTGTTCATTAAAAACAAAACAAAAACAAAGCAAGACAAAAAAATCATTTAATTCATTGTATCAATTGATGTTCATGTCTTCTTTTATTTCTTTAATATTATTATTAGTTTCAAGTATACTGTACATTGGTTATACATTTATATAGTTTATGAAATGACTCCCCTGATTGCTTTTTCTCCCCTCTTGCTCTACACCTAGACATTACAACAATGTTGTCTGCATTCCCTATGCCATCCTCCCCATCCCTGTGATTATCTATTAACTACTAATTTGTACTTCTCTTTTTTTCCCTCTTTAGTTTCTCCCCCTCCACACTTGCACCCCTGACCTATGGATGTGCCATTTCCCCTTAAGAGCTGGATCTCTGAAAGTGAGGCGTCTCCTTCCACACACTCGTGGCATGCACCTGGTGCCTGGGGCCCCCGGGACCTGGCACCCCCGGGACCTGGCACCCCCAGTGCACTCAGTGCCTGGAACACTTGGGGAGCCTGGTGCACCCAGGACTTGGTGCACCCAGGGTATGGTCTGTGACTTCACCTAGGAGGCAAAGCCAGGAACTTCTGCGTGTAAAGCAGACATACCCACCACTACACTATGGAGCCACCCTTAATTTGTACTTCCTTAATCCTTCACCTCTTTCTCCCAGCCCCTTAAACCCTCTCCCATCTAGTCATCACCAGATTGTCTTCTATATTTATGATTCTGATTTTGATTACTTTGTTCTTTTTGTTCCTTAGGTTCTGCATATATTTGAAATCACATAGTATTTATCTTTCTCCATCTGATTTATTTCACTCAGCATCCTAACTTCTTGGTCCATCCATGTCATTGCGAATGGTAGGATTTCATTTTTTTTAATGGATGAGCAATATTCCATTGTATATATGAACCATAACTTCTTTATCCAATCTTCTGTTAATGGACATTTAGGTTGCTTCCATACCTTGGCTATTGTAAATTGTTCTGCCATGAACATGGGGTGCATATATCTTTACAAATTATTGTTTTGGTTTTCTTTGAATAAATACCCAGTGTGGAATTCCTGAGTCAAAAGATATATCAATTTTTAATTTTTTGAGAAACCTCCAGACTGCTTTCCATAGTGGCTGCACCAATTTGCAATCCAACCAACAGGGTATGAAGGTCACCTTTACTCCATATCCTCACTAACATTTGTTCTTTGATTTATTGATGATAGCCATTCTGACAGGTGATGGGTGATATCTCATTGTGGTTTTCATTTGCATTTCTCTGATGATAACTGACCTTGAGAATCTTTTCATATGTTTATTGGCCATCTATATATCCTCATTGGAGAAGTATCCGTTATTATGCTAGTGCCATGTTGTTTTGATTACTGTAGACATGTAGTAAGTTTGATATCAGGTAGTGTGATATCTCCAACTTCATTCTTCATTCTCAAGATTGCTGTTGCTATTTGGAGTATTTTATGGTTCCATATAAATTTTAGTATTTTTGGTTCTAGCTCTCTGAAAAATTCCATTTTTTTGTATTTATTGTTGATTTTTATTTTAATAATCAATAATATGCTCTAGTTATAATCCTTTCATGAAACAGTGGTGCTGATTATAATTTTTAAAAGAAATTTGGGAATAGGATTTTTTTCAAAAATTGCAAAAAAATATATTATATTTATAAGTTATTGGAAATAGAAAATAAAACAAATGCAAATCAACATATGAATTAATACATAATTTTTGGAAAAGGTCTTGCTGATTTAGGAAAATTCACATGCTCTATAAACATCAAATGTTCCTATTTCTTTTTTTATTGTAGTAAACTTTATTTCAAAACTTTGATTCGTTTATTTTTTAAAATTTTTATTATGGTGACATTGGTTAACAAAATCCACTAATTTAATCTAATCATAATTTAGATTTCTTTCAGTCACCACATATTTGACCCCTTTTCCCACATCTATCTCTTCCCTCTCTCCACCCTCTATGTCCTCTGGTAAACACTAGTCTATTGTCCAAGTCCATGAATCTCTGTTTGTTTGTACTGTTCATTTTGTTGCTTTTATGTTTATATTCCACATATAAGTGATATTATGTGGTTTTCAACTTTATCTACCTGGCTTATTTTGCTTACCATGTTTATATGAACTGCATCCATGTTGTCACAAATGAAGTATTTCATGTCACAGATAAAGTATTTCATCTCTTCTTATGGCTAGGTAATATTCCACTTTATACACACACACACACACACACACACACACACACACACTACTGCCTCATTATCCAATTATCTATTGTGCATTTTGGTTGCTTCCATGTCCTGACCACCGTGAATAATGCTGCTATGAACATCAGTGTGGCAATAACTTTTTGGATATGAATTTTCAGGTCTTTGGAGTAAATACCGAATAGAGCAGTAGAGAGATTACTGGATCACATGGCACATCAATTCTTAGTATTTTGAGGAACCTCAATACTGTTTTCCATAGTGGCTGTACCAATTTGCAGTCCCACCAGCAGTGTATGAGGGGTCCTTTTTATCCACATCCTCTCCAATACTTGTTGTTAACTATCCTGTGGATAACAGCTATTCTAACAAGTGTCAGATATTATCTCATTTGATTTTGATTTGCATTTCTCAAATAGCTAGCAATGCTGAGCATCTTTTCATATGTTTGTTGGCCATTTGTGTGTCTTCATGGGAGAAGTCTATGTTCAGGTCCACTGCCCATTTTTTAATTGGATTTTTTTATTGTTATTAAGTTGTATGAGTTCTTTGTATATTATGGATGTTGGGTCCCTTATTGAGGGCATTGTTTGTAAATATATTTACCATTCAGATGGTATTCTCTTTATCTTGACAGTTTCTTTTGCTCTGCAGAATCTTTTTAGTTTGACATAGTCTTATTCATTTATTTTTGGTTTTACTTCCCTTGTCTTTGAGGTCAAATTCATAAAATCCTCTTTAAGTCCCAGGTCCATATGTTTACTTCTATTCAATGCATTGTTTTAGATCTTATATTTAGGTCATAATTATAATCCATTTTGAGTTAATTTCGGTGTGTGATGATAGACAAGTCTATTTTCATTCTTTTACAGGCGGCTTTCTAGTTTTCCCAGCACCAATTATTGAAGAGCCTTTCCTTTCTCCACTTCATGTTTTTTCACCCTTTCATGAAAAATTATTTGCCCATATAGACATAGATTTACTTCTGAACTCTCAATTGTGTTTCACTAACGATATGTGTGTCTGTTTTTCTGTGATTACCATGTGAACCTGAGTATTTTCGGTTTGTAGTATAATATGAAGTTGAGCAGAGGGATGCCTCCAGCACTTTCTTTTTTCTCAGGATGGTTTTGGTGATTCATTGTCTCTTTTACTTTCATATAAATTTGATGATTTTTTGTTACATTTCTTTAAAAAATGCTGATGGGATTTTGATAGGAATTGCTTTACATTTGCATAATTATTTAGGTCATTTTAACTATGTTGATTCTTCCAATCCAAGAACATGGAATATCTTTCCATTTCTTTGTACCTTCTTCAATTTCTTTTAACAGGATCTTAAAGTTTTCATCATATAGGTCCTTCACAAGTTTTGTTAAATTTATTCATAGGTATTTTATTTTTTTCATTTCAATTGCAGAAGGAATTATTTTTTCCCACTTCATTTTCTGACCATTCATTATTAGAATATAGGAATGCTATGGATTTTTAAACAATGATTTTGTATCCAGAAACTTTAATGTATTTGCTTACTGTTTCTAGTAGTGTTCTTGTGGAGTTTTTAAGGTTTTTTATATAGAGAATCATGTCAAATAATGGAAGTTTGACTTCTTTATTTTCTATTTGGATGCCTTTTATATCTTTCTCTTGCCCAATTGCACTTGTTAGGTCCTCCAATGTCATATGAAATAACAGTGGTGATAATGGACAGCCTTGCCTTGTTCCTGATCTTAGAGGGAAGATTTTTAGTTTTCCACCATTAAGTATAATGTTGGCTGAGGATTTGTTATTTGTGGCCTTTATTATGTTAAGGTACTTTCCTTCTATACCGACTTTGTTAAGTGTTTTGATCATAAATGGGTGCTGTATCTTGTCGAAGGCTTTTTCTGCATCTATTGATATGAACATATCATTCTTATATTTTAATTTGTTTATGTGGTGCATCACATTAATCGATTTGAGTAACTTGAACCATCCCTGTGCCCCTGGGATGAAGCTCACTTGATCATGGTGTATAATCTTTTTAATATGTTGCTGTACCCGGTTCGCTAGTATCTTATTTAGGATTTTTGCATCCGAGTTCATGAAAGATATTGGTGTGTACTTTTCTTTTTTTGTGTTTGTTATATTTACCAAGTTTTTGCATCAGGGTAATATTGGCCTCATAAAATGATTTGGGAAGTATTGCCTCCTCTTCTAATTTTTAGAGAAGTTTGAGGAGAATAGGTATTAAATCTTTGAATGTTTGGTAGAATTCACTGGTGAAGCCATCTGTTCCTGGACTTTTACTTTTTGGTAGGTTTTTGATGATTGTTTTCATTTCCATCCTGCTGATTGGTCTATTTAGATCTTCCAGTTGTACTTGATTCAGTCTAGGAAAGTTGTATTTTTCTAAGTCATGGTCTATTTCTTCTAGGTTATTAAATTTGGTGTTATATAATTTTTCAAAGTATTCTCGTATGATCCTTTGCATTTCTACAGCATCTGTCATAATTTCCCCTCTTTCATCTCTGATTTAGTTTGTGTCCTTTCTCTTTTTTCTTCAGTGAGTCTAGCCAGGGGTTTGTCAATTTTATAAACCTTCTCAAAGAACCAGATCTTTGTTGCATTTATTATTTTTTTTTACTGTATTATTTTTGTTTTCAATTTCATTTAATTCTCCTCTAACTTTGATTCTTTCTTTCCTTCTGCTGATGTTATGGTTCATTTGTTCTGCCTTTTCTAGTTATTTTTTTTTTTTAAGATGTAGAGTTAGGTTTATTATTTGTTTTTTTTCTTGTTTTGGGAGATAAGTCTGTAATGTTATTGACTTTCCTCTTATGACCACATTTACCGAGTCCAAAAAGTTTTGACATGTTATACTATCATTATCATTCATTTCTATGTATCTCTTGATCTCTCTTTTTATTTCTTCCCTAACCCAGTTATTCTTCAGTAACATGTTGTTTAATCTCATGTATTTGTGGTTCTCCCTGCTTCCTTTTTACAGTTGATGTCTACTTTCAAATCATTATGATCAGAGTATATGGTTGGTATGATTTCAACTCTCATATTTGTTGAGGCTATCTCTGTGTCCCAGTATGTGGCCCATCCTTGAGAATGTTCCATGTACACTAGAGAAGAATGTATAAGTAGCTGTTTTGGGATAAAGGACTCTGTAAATGTAAATGTAAATTATGTCCAATAGGTCTAATATGTCATTTAAGGATGTTATTTCCTTATTGCTCTTCTGTTTGGATGATCTGTTCATATCCAACATTAGGTATTTAGGTTCGCTACTATGATAGTGTTTTGTTCTGTTTTTCTCTTTAGTTTTGTCAGTCATTGCTTTTTATTTTTCTTGGCTCCCTGATTGGGAGCATAGATATTAACAAGTGTTATGTCTTCTTGGTGCATGATTTCCTTTATCATTAAGAAGTGCCCCTCAGTATCTTTCTTTAACTTTTTTATTTTGAAGTCTATTTCAACTGATATGAGTACTGCTACTCCTACTTTTCTCTGAATGTCATTTGCTTGAAATATCATTTCCCACCCTTTCACTTTGAGTATATGTCTTTGGAACTGAGATGTGTCTCCTGGAGGCACCATATGGTTGGGTTTTGTTTTTTGATCCATTCTACAACTCTGTGCCTTTTTATTAGTGAGTTCAGTCTATTTATCTTTGGGGTGATTATTGAAATATGAGGACTTCTTAAAGCCATTTTATCTTTTAATTTCTGGTAGCTCAATGTTACTATTGATTCCTTGTCCTTGTGTTTCTGTTTTCTTTATTTTGATTGGCTTTTGTTGATTTTATCTTTGGTCCTTCTTATTTTATTTTACCATTAAATATAATGTTGTCTGAGGATTTGTTATTCTGAACAAAGATTCAGTTCTGAATCTTCGGTGTGTAGTTACCATTAAGAATATGTAAAGAATAGTTATATATATTCAGTCGACAATTTTCTTCTGTGTTTGCCTTATCTCCATTCCCCTTTGCAAATTTGGATCTTTGAATCCTCCCCTTTTCAGTCACTGTTGTCTCAATTTGTCCCTAGGTAGCCTGAACATTCAATACTATCTCGCGATAGCAAATCTCTTCTTATTGTTTAAGCTTTTAATGCCTTTTTCTTAGATTGCACTCTTCTGCTTCTATCTGCCTGCTAGTCTTCTTACTCCTAATTATATATATTTTTGTCATTTGTTTTAGATGAGTTGACCCCTTTCAGTATTTCCTGCAATGCAGGCCTCATAGTGGAGAATTAGCTCATTTTTGTATGTCTGGAAAGGTTTTTATTTCTCCTTCATATCTAATGAAAATCTTTGCTGGATGCATTATTCTCGGCAGGTAGTTCCTTTCATTTAATAATTTGACTATTTGATTCCACTCCTTTCTGACTTGTAATCTTTGTGCTGAGAAGTCCAACAATAATCTAATGGGTTTATCTTTATAGATTTCCATCTTCCTTTCCGTGGATACCCTGAGAATTCTTTCTTTGTTGACGATTTTTGATAATTTTAATACAATGTGTCTTGGAGAAGGCCTTTTTGTTTGTGATAATTGGGTGTTTTGTTGACTTCTTGAATTCCCAGCTCCAGGTCATTCCTTAGATTTGAGAAATTCTTGTCAACTATTTATCTGAAAATTCTTTCTAGTCCCTGCTCCTTTTCCTTCCATTCAAGCATGATCATTATTCTTATGTTTCCTTTCCTGATGGTTTCAGCTAATTCTTATATTTCTCTTTCATTATTTTTCATTTTTTGGTTTCTCTCTTCTTCCTTTTGATTTATTTCTAGATTTCTGTCTTCGCTATCACTGATCCTTTCCTGCATTTGGTTGACTCTATTTCCCAAGCTTGCTATTTCATTTTTCATTTATTGCAGTGTGTTCTTCATATCTAGGAGTTCAATTTGTTTCTTTTTGAAGGTTTCAATCTTCTTGCTAAAAAACTCATTCTGTTGATCTAGTTGTGTTTTCAACTCCTTGATTTGTTATTTGAATTATTTTGAATCTCACTGAGTTTTTTCAGAAGCACCATCCTGAATTCTCTGTCAGATACGTCGCATATTTCTGTGTCTTTAAGCTTATTTTTTGGAGATTTTTCTTTTTCTTTCTGAGCTGTCTTATCACTTTCATTGTTCATGGTGTTTAATGGACTATTTCTGTGCTTGAGCATTAATGGACATATATTCTGCCTTTTTTTCCCTGAAAGTAGATTTATTATACAAAGATTTTTCTAGCTTGTTGCAAGGAAGGTGTTTTCCTTAAGGTTTCCAGTAGGTGACGTTTAAACCTCTTTTGAGTGGAACTGAGTGGATCTTAAGTGGAATATAAGTCAAAATGTAAGTGGAATTGAGTCTTAATAATGCCTTTTATAAAGTCTTAATAATACCTTTTTTTCTCATATATATTCAATCAATCTTGCTACCTGCAATGTCAGTCCCTGTCAGGTGTTAACGGCAGTTTCGGTAGCGTTTGTCAGATTTTCTGGGATTCCATGGTACTTGATCCTGGAGGATATGGGGGTTGGTGTCTTCTGAGTGGCTGAATTGGGGCTACATCTCAGTTTTATGTTTGGAATGGCAGCTGGTAATCAACTGTTGCTTCTCTGCTATACTCACTTCTCTACTTTCTGCCCTGGTCCCTGGACATTGCCACTGCGTGTAGCTCACAGCTCTCTCAGACAAGTCTGTTCAGGGACTCTGTTGCACCTTTTCCCCTCCCTCTTATTAGGGTTCTGCAGCTACTGAGATGTAGCTTATTCGTTTCTCACAGTTTACTGCCGGACTCCCGTGGTTTTCACCTATGGTAGGTGTTATTCTCAGATCATTCTCTCAGACATGCTTGTGTGCGGGTTGGGTGTTTTTTGTTGAGTTTTAGATGTTCAGCTTATAGTAGTTTCAAGGAGAGAGATCTGTGGACATTTCTCACTCTATCATGGTTTAGATTTGTTACCTTCATTTTTTACCCTGCAGGATAAAGTGCGAACTGTCATATATCTGCAGAGGAAAATATTTTGTGCAATAATGTAAAAATAATAGACTCTTTATGTCCATTCTTGTTTTTCCTTATCCTTTAGACTACAGTTTTTGAGCAGCTATTTTAAGTATCATCAAAATATAAAAACACATTACCTAAGTGCTAGGATAGTTCAAAGATATAAAAAGACTTAAGAAAGGTTTAGATAAGAGCTTGACAACCAATGTCTTATGAAAGTTATATAAGTAATCTTGAAATATTGATTTCTAAGACTTCAGGTGGCCAGGTGGGGCCTAGGATAGTCAAATCCTCTTAGTTGATGACACTCTGGCTATAAGGACCATCTACATATATGATGATATAATTAAGTTTAAGATGCACTAATTTAGTTAGACACATTCACAGAAGCCTTATTCATTCATTCAATTTGCTGAGTTTTCATAACATATTATTTAATATCACTTTTAGGTACAAAATTCCAAACTGGTGAGGCAATATAGAGTATTGGATAAAAACAAGGTTCTAGAGTAAGACAGAGCTGGTATTAGTTCCCACTTTGGATATTTACTAGTAGAATAAAGCAGTAGCTAATGCTATAGTCTTTAGACTCAAAATAGCCTAGGATTTGAATCCAAGGCATGGTAAGTACAAACTATGTGACCCTAGCCAAGTTATTCAACTTCTCTCTGCCTCATTTACTATTCTCTAAAATGATACTAATAGTTGTTACATGCCTCATAGGATCACTCTGAGATTAGAGTTAATATATAGTAAGCACTAAGAATAGAACACGGCACAAAGTATTTAATAATTATTAATTGTTAATAAATGAAATGGTGGTTATTATTATTAGCTGAATTATTTAGACCATGAAGTTCAATTTATGTGACCAATTTTATGGTTAGAAGAGTAAATCCAATTATACTGTTCTGTTAAGGAGCATAGCTTTGGTCATTAGGTGAGTGAAGATGGTTTAACATGATACTGTGCATTAGAGGTTGTATGTTTGTGTTTAGGAAGTGGGTGGTATAGGAGGGAAACAATCACATTTATTAACTCTTCTAAGCTATAGTCAATTACATAGATATAAAGAAACCAGACTGAGATCAAAAGACAAATTCCATTTATAAAAACTAAGGCTGAATTATACAATTCAAGAAGGTAGGCATAAGTAACTGATGCCCACAAATGTTCTCGTTTGGAATTGTCACAATTATTATGTGGAATTAAGTTTAGTATATTAGCTTTATTTGTCATCAAGATGTTTGTCACATGGAGGTGTTCTGTCATATCTTGTTAAATGTCAATTCCACTCAAAAGATAAATAATGTCTACCACAATTTCAAAGTTATCTATTTATCCAGATCTTGATATTTTATCTTGAACATGGTAAGGTAAAAATAAAGAAATGATCAGCAACTATATTCAATACTATGATTCATTATTAAATCTTTGTCCTATTAATCTTGCAAGCTTGAATCATATCAAAATGCCTAGATTTATCTTATTTAATAAAGTCAATAAGTAGTAGGTAGCTTAATTCAGAGAAATACAACTTTATACTGAGTTCAATTTGACTGTGTGGTAGACACGTATAATCTTTTTAGATTCCCTGAGCTTTTTAAGCTTTCCCCTAAAACACGCTGTATCTCTGTTATGTACCAGAAAGCTTCCCTACTCAGAAAAATGAATAAAATTCTGGTGAAACTGAAAGACAGTTCAAAACAACAGAGAACACATGTGTCCACTTACACCAAACCTTGGTACTTTCGCTCTTGGGATATGGTAAGAAATTCTAATTGCTGTAATTGAACAAAGATAGAAATGTAAAAGTCAGAGAAAAGGAAACTAAAGAAAAGGGTTGATTAAGATTTATGTAAAGATTCTGAGAAACATGGCAGAGTGAGAGACGTCCTCAGATCTCTCCCCTTGAAACAACAATAAACTGAACAAAAAACACCCAAACTGCACACCAACACGTCTGAGCATGGGATCTGTGCATAAGAAGTACCACGGGTCAGAACTCAGGATGTTGAGTGGTGGACTGGGAGAAATAAAGAAGCTGCTTCTCTCAGCTGGCAGAGCTCCTTGCAGAAGGAGGGGGAGGGGTGAAGGTGTGAAAAACTCTTCCTGGAAGTGCTGGGACTTCCACACAGCCGGCAGCAAGGCCCAAGCATCAGCGCAGAAAGCAGAGAAGCAGGACAGTGTCGCAGAGAAACAACAGTAGATTTTTACCAACTGTGGTTGCAAAACCAAGGCTGAGCCACAACCCCCAACTTCCAACCAAGAGGGCCCCACCCCATAAACTCCAAGACCAATTACTGCGGAGCCCCAAGGAAATCTGAGCAAACGCTACCAAAACTGTTTGCTAACAATGACAGCAACTGAAACTAAGAGTAGTGAGTATGATTAAATTTCTACAAAAAAAAGTTAAAAAATAAAACATTATTTAGGCTTTATATGAAGCAGGAATCCAAAAGGCTTAGAATCCACCTACTAGAAACCAAAAGAAAAGCGCCTTCTTTATAGCAGGCTGAAAAGAGACCTTTATACAGTAAATATTCTTTCAGAAAAAAACAGCAGAATACACTTCCATTAATGCCCAGGCTCAGAAATAGTCCATTAAACACCATGAACAACCAAGGTGACAAGGCATCTCAGAAAGAAAGAGAAAAATCTCCAGAAAATAACTTTACAGACATAGAAATATGTGAATTAAAGGACAGAGAATTCAGGATGGTACTTCTGAAAAAGACTCAGTGAGTTCCAAAATGAGTCATATCAACAATTTCAGGAATTGAAAAAAATAACTAGAAGAGCAGAGCAAGAAGATTGAAACCCTCAAGAAGAACAGAATAGATATTCAGGTGATAAAAAATAATAATAATAAAAAATAAACTGCAAGAGTTGAAAAATGAAATAACAAGCTAGAGAAATAAAGTCAACCAAATGCAGGAAAAGATCAGTGATATCAAAGACAGAAATCTAGAAATAAATCAGAAGAAAGAAGACAAACCAAAGAATGAAAAATAATGAAAGAGAAGTACAAGAACTAGTTGAAACCATCAGGAGAGGAAACATAAGAATAATGGGCATTATCAAAGGTGAGGAAAAGGAGCAGGAACTGGAAAGCATTTTTGGACAAACAGTGGATGAAAATTTGCCAAATTTAAGGAATGAATTGGAGCTGGGAATTCAAGAAGTCAACAGAACACCCAATCATCTCAACCTAAAAATGTCTTCACCAAGATATATTGTATTAAAGTTATAAAAAAATCAATGAACAAGATAAAATTCTCAGAGCAGTCAGGGAGAAGAAATGGTAACTTATAAAAGAAAACCTATTAGATAATCATTGGACTTCTCAGCACAGACCTTACAAGCCAGAAAAAAATGGAATCAAATATTTAAACTGTTAAGTGAAAGGAACTATGAGCCTAGAATAATATTTCCAGCTAAGCACTCTTTTAGATATGAAGGAGAAATTAAGTCCTTTCTAGACATACAAAACTTGTGGGAATTCTCCAATATGAGACCTGCACTACAGGAAATACTGAAGAGGGCCAGTTCACCTAAAACAGTATAACAACAACAAAAAAACACATAAGTGGGAGTAAAGTGACTATCAGGCAAAAAGAAGCAGAGGTGTGCAATCCATACTAAGAATAGGGAACTATAAGCTTAAATAATAAGAAGAGAATTGTTAGAGCAAGATAGTAATGAACATTCAGCATACATAGGGACAAATTGAGACAACAATGTCTGAAAAAGAGAGAATTCAATGATCCAAATTTGCAAATGGGAATGAAGATAAGGCACATGCAGAAGAAAATGGAAGACTGTATATATATCCTTTTCATATTCGTAATGGTAACCAGACAAAAAAAAAATTCAGAACTGAAGTATAAAACAATAGGAACTAGAAGCAAAACCCACAAAAGCCAACTAACATAAAGAAAACATAAACACAAGGACAAGGAAGCAACAGAAACACCTAGTAACCAGAAATCAAAAGATACAATGGCCATAAGAAGACCTCATATTTAAATAATCACCATAAATGTAAATGGACTGAACTCACAAATAAAAAGGCACAGAGTTGCAGAATGAATCAAAAATCAAAACCCAACCATATGCTGCCTAGAGGAGACACATATCAGCTCCAAAGACGAATATAGTCTCAAAGTGAAAAGGTGGAAAATGATATTTCAAGCAAATAGAATTCAGAGAAAAACAGGAGTAGCAGTACTAAAGTTAGATGAAATAGACTTCGAAATAAAGAAAAGGCAAGAAAGATACTAAGAGACACTTCATAATGATAAAGGGAATCATACACCGAGAAGGACATAATACTTATTAATATCTATGCTCCCAATCAGGGAACTCCGAAATATGTAAAGCAATTACTAACAGAACTAAAAGAAGAAACAGGCCAAAACACTATCGTAGTAGGGGACCTAAATATCCCACTGTCAGATATGGACAAGTCATCCAAAAAGAAAATCAATTAGGAAATAACATCCTTAATTGACATTTTAGTCCAACTGGACATAATTGACATTTACAGAGCCTTTCATCCCCAAATACCTGCCTATAAAATCTTCTTCAGTGCACATGGAATATTCTCAAGAATTGACCAAATACTGGGACACAGAGATAGCCTCAACAAACATAAGAGGGTTGAAATCATACCAACCATATTTTTTTAATCATAATGCTATCAACAAGAGATTACTGCAAAAAGAAACCAGGAAGAACCACAAATACATGGAGATTAAACACCATGCTGCTGAGGAATAACTGGGCCAGGGAAGAAATAAAAGGAGACATCAAGAGATACATAGAAAGAAATGATCATGATAGTACAACATATAAGAACTTTTAGGACATGGCAAAAACGGTCACAAGAGGCAAGTTCATATCATTACAGGCATTTCTCCAAAAATAAGAACGAGCCCAAATACACAACCAAATGCTTCATCTTAAAAAAAAAACTAGAAATGGAAGAACAAATGAGGCCTAAAGTCAGCAGAAGGAAAAAAAATAATCAAAATTAGAACAGAAATAAATGAAATTGAAAACAAAACAAAAACAATAGTAAAGTAAATCCAACAAAATGCTGGTTCTTTGAGAAAGTTAATAAAATTGACAAACTCCTGGCTAGTCTCACTAAAGAAAAAAAAAGGGTGACAAATAAACCAAATCAGGGAAATTATGACTAACATTGCAGAAATAAAAGGATCGTGCAAGGATAATATGAAAAAAAAATATAATACTACATTTAATAACCTAGAAGAAATGAATAAGTACTTAGAAAAATACAATCTTCTCAGACCGAATCAAGAAGATCTAGAAAATCAGAAATAGACTGATCAACAGTATGGAAATTAAAACAATCATTAAAAACCTATCAAAAAGTAAAAGTCCAGGACCAGATGGCTTCACCAGTGAATTCTACCAAACATTCAAAAAAGATTTAATACCTATGCTCCTCAAACTCTTTCAAAAATTTGAAGAGGAAGCAAGATATCCCAACTCATTTTATGAGGCCAATATTACTCTCATACCAGAAACTGGTAAAGATAACACAAAAATGAAACTACAGAACAATATCTCTCATGAGCACAGATGCAAAAATCCTAAATAAGATACTAGCGAACTGAATACAGCAACATTTTAAAAATATTGTACACCACGATCAAGTGGGCTTCATCCCAAAGACATAGGGATGGTTCGACATACGCAAATCGATTAATGTGATACATTACATAAACAAATTAAAATATAAGAATCATATTATATCAACAGATGCAGAAAAAGCCTTTGGCAAGATACAGCATCCATTTATGATCAAAACATTTAACAAAATCTGTTTAGAAGGAAAGTACCTTAATATAATAAAGGCCATCTATGACAAATCCTCAGTCAACTTTATACTTAATGCTGAAAAAATAAAAACCTTCCCTCTAAGATCAGGAACAAGGCAAAGCTGTTCACTATTACCTCTCTTATTCACTATAGCATTGGAGGTCCTAGTGAGGGCATTCAGGCAAGAGAAAGATATAAAAGGCATCCAAATAGGAAACAAAGAAGTCAGACTGTCACTATTTGCAGATGACATGATGCTCTATATAGAAAACCCTAAAGACTCCACAAGAACACTGCTATAAACAATAAGGAAATACAGTAAAGTTTTTGGTTACAAAAACAAAGTTCAAAAATCATTAAGGTTCCTATACTCTAATAATAAAGTGTCATAAAAAGAAGTGGAAAAAATAATTCCTTTTGCAATTGCAACAAAAAGAATAAAATACTTAGGAATAAATATAACAAAACATGTGAAGGACCTGTATAATGAAAATGGCAAGACTCAATTAAAATAATTCAAAGAAGATACAAAGAAATGGAAAGATATTCCGTGTTCATGGATTGGAAGAATAAACATAGTTAAAATGAGCATAGTACCTAATGCATTATACAGATTTAATGCAATCTCAGTCAATGTCCCATCTGCATTTTTTAAAGAAATAGAACAAACAATTATTACATTTGTATGGAAGTACAAAAGATGCTAAATTGCCAAAGCCATCCTGAGAAATAAGAATGAGGCTGGAGGCATCACTCTGTCTGATTCAATTTACACTACAAAGCAAAAGAAATCAAAATGGCATGTTATTGGCAGAAAAACAGCCACACGGACCAGTGGAACAGAACCGGGAGTCCATAAATAAACCCGTATTTATATGCACAAATAGTTTTTGATAAAAAAGGCAAAAACATACAGTGGAGAAAGAAAAGCCTCTTTAATTATTGGTGCTGGGAAAACTGAAAAGCCACCCGGAAAAGAATGAAACTAGACTGTTGTCTATCACCGCACACCAAAATTAACTCAAAATGGTTTTAGGACCTGAATATAATCCCTAAAACAATAGCATGCATAGTAGAAAACACAGGAATGGTACTCAAGGACCTTTGAAATAAAGAAGTTTTTATGAATTTGTCCTCAAATACAAGAGAAGTAAAATCTAAAATAAACGAATGGGACTACATCAAACTAAAAATCTGTTCAGCAAAAGAAATTGTCAACAGGTAAAGAGACAACCATCTGAATTGGAAAAAACAAAAACAAAAAACAAAAACAAAAAACAATGATCCAATCAAAAAATGAAGAGAGGACCTGAACAGACACTTCACACTGGAGGACATACAAGCGGCCAACCAATATATGAAAAGATAGTCAACATTGTTAGCGACTAGGGAAATGCAAATCAAAACCACAATGATACCATCTCACACCTATTAGAATAGCTATAATCAACAGGACAAGTAATAACAAATGTTGGAGAGGATGCAGAGAAAATGGAACCAACCCTCACACACTGCTGGTGGGACTGCAAATTGGTACAGCCACTAGGGAAAATGGTATGAAGTTTCCTCAAAAAACTAAGAATTGATCTACTATATGATCTAGCAAATCGTCTACTGAGTATTTACCCCAAAGACTTGAAAACTCATATCCAAAAATATATTTGCACACCAATGTTCATAGCCGCATTATTCACAGTGGCCAGGCATGGAAGCAACTGAAGTGTCCTACGATAGATGATCAGCTAAAAAAAGTGGTGGTACATATATACAATGGAATATTACTCAGACATAAGAAGAGAGGAAATACTGCCATTTGCAACAACCTGGATGGACCTCGAGATAATCATGTTAAGCGAAATAAGCCAGGCAGAAAAAGTTGAAAATCACATGATATCATTTATATGTGGGATATAAACCTAAAAGCACAAATAACAGGACAAACAAAGACTCAGGGACATGGACAATGGACTAGTGGTTACCAGAAGGTAGAGTGTGGGGGAGGAAGGGAAAGGTAGACAAAGTAAAAGGTGTCAAATATAAGGGGGTAGGGGTAGGGTGAAGTGCTTAAAGGAGATCAAATATATGGTAGCTGAAGGAAACTGGACTTTGGGTAGTAATCACAAAATAGAAGATATAGATGTTAATCATAATGTACACCTGAAAATTATATAATTGTATTAACCAATGTTATCCTAATAAACTTAATTTAAAAAAAAAAGATTTATGTAAAAAGGAAAAAAATAGCAGAAATAAGTCTTGGCAATAATAGAACAATATAAGCTATGAAGGAGAGATGTAACATTAGGAATTACACCTCTCTACCAAGTTGTCTCATAGGCACATAAAATTATATACCAACTGTACTCACTCAACTTAATCCCCAAATATGTGTGTTCCTTGTGTGTGTGTGTTTTTTTTAACTCAGTTAGTATTACTACCACCATCCACCCAATCACCTAATAAAGAAACTTGGAAGTTATCACAGACTATTTTCTTTCAATTTCAATATCCAACCCATTGTTAAATCCTCTCATTTTTAATTCTATCTTATCCTTTGAATTAGTATCTTTAAAGATATTCCATTTCCAAAGCTTTAATTCAATCTCATTATTGTCTGGATTTTTATATTAATATTCTAGCAGTCTCTCTGTTCTCCATTAATTCTGTTATCTTCAGCCCATAGTAAAATACCTGAAATATAATTAAATTAGTTGACCTGGCAGTCTCAAGAGCCATCTTTTAGTACTTCATTCAAAAGAGCTCACTGTCAGATAACAGAACCTCAGCAGCAAAGTCTATGAAATATATTGTAGGGAATTAGATCTGAGATTGAAAGTGGAAGAGGCCAAGTCCCACTGTTAAAAAAAAATGGGTATTGTAGCCACAGAGAACTGGAAAATCTAAATAGACTGATCAAGAGTAAGGAAATTGAAACAATCATCAAAAATCCACCCAAAAAGTTAAATTCCAAGACCAGATGGTTTCACTAGTGAATTCTAACAAACATTCAAAGATGATTTCATACCTATCCTTCCTAAACTCTTCCAAAAACTTGAAGAAGAGACAATACTTCTTAACTCATTTGATGAGTTTAATATTACCATGATACAAAAACCTGGCGAGGATCACACACACACACACACACACACACACACACACACACACACACACACACAAACTATAGACAAATGTGTCTGATGAATAGAGATAAAAATTTCCTAAACAAGACACTAGCAACTCAAATACAATACATTAAAAAAGATTATTGAGATAGGAAAAAATGGTGTAGATGATAGAGGCTTTGTTCATCTCTCTTGTGACCAAATCAAAGTTGTGACAGAAATACAGAGCAAATGGCAAGAAAAGTCACTAGGATCTAGATGAACAAAAGTATCAAAACTAGGGAGAAAAATAATAAATCAACCTGCAGCAGTAGAAGATAGGAGGGGATAAAAGATGCGAGTCTGCCTGGTCCTAAATAGCTGAGGGGCACAGAGACTGCTGCAACCATCAGTTACAGATGACTTTTAAAGAGGCCATGTCTGTAAACAGACACTTGCAGTGATGGACCTGCTCACTCTAAGAACCAGTACCATGTTGTCTGCATGGTGGGGGGGGCACCGTGGACTTAGGGGGAACATGGAGTTGTCAAAGTGAGGGCCAGAGTCAAGGCTCTCTTCTAGGTAGACATGCCGGCAGTGTTTCTGTTGAGACCTCCTGCCTCCCAGTATGTGGACACAGTGTTGCCATAGCTGAGATGTCACCAAACTGGATAAAAGAGGTTGCAGTGGCCAGAGGATACCCTGAAACTCGCCTCCTCCAACTCGTGGCCCCACCTAAGCCACATCCAAGTGTGTCCTTGATGAGTTCTGTACTGCTTGCTGAGCAGCGCCTAGACTCACACTGGTGGCAACTGATCTCGGTTACTGCTGTGGTTCTTTATGCAACTATAAGTATAATATCTGTAATTGCTTGCTGAATCTTAACAGGTGGACTTGGAGGGGCACAGGCTGGGGCTAAATTGGCCTTCTGCTGCTGAACCCCTCTGAGGACTATGTCTCTAAAAACCTACTACACAAAGCTAAACTAGTTAGACTGGGAGACTTAGGACCTTTGCTTAGTACATAGAAACAGACACAGAAAGGCAGCCAAAATGGGAAGACAAAGAAGCAAAAACCATGAGAGAACAGAACAGATGTCCAGGAATAATAGAGTCAAGCAATCTAACAGATGCAGAGTTCAAAACACAGGTTATAAAGATGCTCAATGAACTTAGAAGAAGTATAGATGAACTCAGTGAGAACTTTAACAAAGAGATAAACATAAAATAGAAATTATAAAAGGGAACCAGACAGAAATGAAGAACACATTATCAGAGATGAAGAATATATTCGATGGAATATACAGTCAATAAAGAAGGTAGAACCACTGATATAGAGGATGAGGAAGACAAGGACACTCAATCAGAATAGCAATGAAAAAGAACCCAAGACTATAATAGTAATTGAAGGAGCCTATGGGACACAATTAAATGTAAAAACAACTGAGTCATGGAGGTACCTGAAGGAAAACAAGAAGTTGAAGAGCTATTTGAAGAAATAATGATGGTAAATTTCCCTAACCTGGTGAAGGAATTAGACATACAACACCAGGAAGCTCGGAGAGTCTGAAGAAAGTAGAACCCAAAGAGGCCCACACCAAACACATCATCATTACATGCCAAAGGTTAAATACAAAAAAAATTCTTAAAAGCAGCAATAGAAAAGTAGTTAGTTACTTACAAGGGAGCACCCATAATACTGGCAGGTGATTTCTCAAAAGAAACTATGCAGAACAGAAGGGCTTGGCACAAAATATTCAATGTGGTGAAAACCCAGGATCTACAACCAAGAATATTTTATCCAACAAAGCTATCATTTAGAGTTGAAGGACAGATAAAGAGTTTCCCAAACAAAAATAAGCTAAAGAAATTTGTAAAAATTAAGCCAATATTACAAAAAATGTTGGAGGGATTTTTTTAAGAAGAAAAACATGTATCAAAAACATAAATAAAATATGGTAATAACTACATTTCTATCAACAACTTCCTTAGATGGAAAAAAATTAAGTGCTCCAACCAAAGGATAGGGTGGCTGAATGGATAAACAAGACCCCTACATATGCTGCCTACAAAAGACTCACTTCAGATTAAAAGACACACAGAGACTAAAATGAAGGGGATGAGAAAAATTATTACCTTGATAGATCTAGAAGGTACTGTGCTTAATGAAGTTAGTCAGATGGAGAAAGACACTATCACATGATTTCAGGTGATTTAGATTACATTTGATATCTAAAGAACAAAATAAACAACAACAACAAAAATGGAAATAAATTCATAGATACAGAGACTATTTTGAGGCTACTAGATGAGAGAGTGGGTGGTAGGACAGCAAAAGATGGCAAAAGGATTAAGAAATACAAACAATAAAATGCTTGGAAGAAAACATAGGAACTAAACTCAAGGACCCGGGACCCAAAGAGGATTTTATGAATTAGACCTCAAGGGCAAAAGAAGTAAAACCAAAAATAAATGAATGGGACTACATCAAACTAAAAATCTTCTGCACAGCAAGGACACCATCAACAAGGTAAAGAGACAACCATCCGAATGGGAAAATATATTTGCAAGCAACACCTCCGATAAAGGCCTAATATCCAAAATACACAAAGACTCATACAACTCAATAACAACAAAAAAATCAAACTATACAATCAAAAATGAGCAGAGGACCTGAACAGTCACTTCTCCCTAGAGGACATACAAATAGCCAACAAATATCTGAAAAGATGCTCAACATTGCTAGCTATTAGGGAAATGTAAATCAAAACTACAATGAGATACCATCTCAAACCTGTTAGAATAGCTATAATCAACAGGACAAGTAATAACAAATGCTGGAGAGGATGCGGAGAAACAGTAAGCCTCATACACTGCTTGTGGGACTGCAAATTGGTATAGCCCCTATGGAAAACAGTATGGAGGTTCCTCAAAAAACTAAGACCTGATCTACCATATGATCCAGTAATCTCCCTACTGAGTATTTACCCCAAAGACTTGAAAACCCATATCCAAAATATATTAGCATACCAATATTCATAGCAGCATTATTCACAGTGCCCAGGCATGGAAGCAACCAAAGTGTCTTACAATAGATGATTGACTAAAGAAACAGTGGTACATGTATACAATGGGATATTACTCAGCCATAAGAAGAGATGAAATACTGCCATTTGCGACAACATGGATGAACCTTGAGATAATCATGCTAAGTGAAATAAGCCAGACAGAAAAAGTTGAAAATCACATGATATTACTTATATCTGAGATATAAACTTGAAAGTGAAAAATGTGCAGGACAAACAAACACTCATGGAAATGGACAATAGACTAGTGGTTAAGATAGGGTAGGAGAGGTGAGGGAAGGGGAAGGTAGACAAGGTAAAGGGGTTCAAATATGTGCTGACAGAAAGAAATCTAACTATGGGAGGTTAACACATAATGTAAATATATATATATATATATATATATATATATATATATATATATATATTTTACTGTTAAAGTGTACAGATGAAACTTAGTGAATTTCATTACCAATGTCACCATAAAAATAATTTAATTAATTTAAAAAGATTATATAAGTTTTAAGATATAGTTTTATCATTTTTTATAATGGCTATATGATTTTGTTGTTTTGTTTTGTTAACTTATTGCTGTTACTGTGGGTTATCATTTTGTTCCACAATGTTTTCCATTTGATTACTGTCAGAATATGGGAAACTAATGATTTTGAAATTGTTTTCCAAATAGTTTTTACCATATGGAAATCTTGTTTTTCTCTAATTGATTTACATTGGAATCTATTGGGTTTTTCAGATAGAAAACCATATTTTGTGCAAATAATAATTCTGCTTATTTATTTCTGAAATAATATAACTTATTTTCTTCTATTTTCTCAATGAAGTATTTGTTGACAGTAGTAGAAACATGGATAATAGTAATTACTGCAGGGAATGTTATCTCACTCATAATTTTAATGGTGAGTAGGTGAGGAAAGGGGCAATTAGAATTAGACAGCTGCTCTCAATCTGTCATCTTACTAGTGCATTGATTCCATTATTTTCATCCATTTTTTATGCTTTTCTTTCTAAATGTTTTATCTTGAAAGAGATTTTCTGAAGCAAACTCTTTGATTTTCTTTTAGTGATCAGGGTCACATCATACATTTAAGAGCATGTTTCTACTGTGCTAAAACATGTTATCAAAAGGATGAGAGGAATATTTGGGATAAGACATCTGAAATCCTTAGATCCTAGATATGAAATGATTAAAAATAAACAAACAAAATTGACAATATAAGTACTGGCAAGGACCCAATTCTGCATGCTTGTAGGAATATGGAATAATAGTATGGTCAATCTGGATAACATACAGGCATATTAAAAAATTAGAGATGTACTTAATATACGACCCTACAATCTGACACCTAAATATTTCTCCTAGAGAAATGAAAAGTTATATTCATACAAAAAGCTCTTCATGATTGTTTATTGTAGCTTTATTCATAATAGCCTCAAACTGGAAACAACCCAAATGTCCCTTGAGTAAGATATGTATAAAATGTGGCACAACCATGCAATGGAATACTATTCAGTAATAAAAAGGATAAAATTATTGACATGCAACAACTGGGATGTATCTCAAATGTATTATCTTAAGCTATAGAATCCAGACTGAATAGTTTAGATATTATATGATTCCATTTACACAGCATCCTGGAAAAGACAAATCTATAAGGATAAGGATTGTTGCTACGAGTTGGGGTAAAGATAAGTATTTACTACAAAAATGTTGCACAAAGGAGTACTTTAGAATAAGAACCTGTTTTGTATTCTGATAATAGAGATGTTTACATGAATTCATGTATATGTCAAAACATACAAAACTGTACAGCAAAAAAAAATAATTTTACTGGATGTAAATTCAAAAATAAATTTTAAAAATCACATAACAAGGTCTTCCTTTGAGTTAACATGTGCTTCTTCCTCAGGAAGTTTACCTGCTAAAAGCAGAGGTCAGCTTAGACATACCTGTGAGAAAAGCCCAAACAAGGAGTTTTCTGTTCACTGCAGAAGCACATGCAATTTTAACATTTTATATTCATCCAGCTACTTTTCAGAGCAAACAGATTATTTATTTATTTATTTATTTATTTATTTATTTATTTATTTAATTTTGGCAAGGGCTGAGACAACCCTTGGTTGACCTCACAGATTGCAAGGACCTTGTCAGTTTACAATCTCTTATTTTTTTTTTATGCCTACAGCACCTGATCCTCATAAGTGATCTCCCATCAAGAAAACAGATTTTTTAAAATTATACACAAAAGATTTAAGGAAAGGTAAAGCAAAATGTAACAGATCTGTGATCATGAAAAATCATTGACAGTGTGTTATATACTGGACTGAACTGTAAGCCTCTGCTTGTATTCGACATAATGTTTGTTCTTTCATTAATTGCCTTTAAAATTCTGAGTATTCTTTGTTTCTTCTTCAGCTAAAGTTTAAGTGCTATCAATAATAAGAATACTTAAATACAATAATTGTTATATAATTCTTCTGAATTGTTACTTTTTATCATTTTTAGCAAAGCAATATTTTAAGACAGTTTTAAATTTTTCAATTATAGTTGATATACCATATTATATTAATTTCAGGAGTACAACACTGTGATTAGACATTTATATAAAATACAAGTGTTCACTCTGATAAATTTAGTACCCATCTGACACCATACATAGTTATTAAAATATTATTAATTATATTCCTTCTGCTATACTTCACATCTCCATAATATTTTGTAACTACCAATTTGTACTTTTAAATCTGTTCCCCTTTTTTATGCACCTTTTAATCCCACTCCCATTTGGCAACCACCAAAATATTCTCTGTATCTATGAGATTGTTTCTATTTTGTTTGTTTATTTTTCTATAGATTCCACATATAAGTGAGATCTTATGGTATTTGTCATTCTCTGTCTGACTTATTCGACTGAGCACAATATCCTCTAGGTCCTTCCATATTATTGCAAGATATCATTCTTTTTTATGGCTGAGTAATATTCTATTGTATAATATACTACCTCTTCTTTATCCATTCATCCATTGATGGATACCCAGGTTGCCTCCATATGTTGACTATTGTAAATAATACTGCAATGAATGTATTGAATTATATGTCCCTTCAAAGTAAAGTTTTAGGTTTCTTCAGATAAATACTCAGAAGTAGGACTATAGGGTCCTTCCTTGTCTCTTGTTAAAGTCTTTGTTTTAAAGTCTGTTTTGTCTGATATAAGTATTGCTACTCCAGTTTTTTATTTATTGGTTTCCATTTCCACAAAATATTTTTTCCATCCTTTTACTTTTAGTATGTGTGTGTCCTTCCATCTGAAGTGAATCTCTTGTAGACTGCATATACAAGGGTTTTTTTTTTTTTTAAATCTATTTAGTTACCCTATCTTTTGATTGGAATATTTAATCCTTTTACATTTGAAGTAATTGTTGACAGATGTAGTAAGATGTAGCTATTGCCATTTTATTATTCATATTGTTAATGTTTATTTTTCTTCTTCTTAAAAAAGTCCCTCCAACATTTCCTGTAATACTAGCTTGGTGATAATAAACTGCTTTAACTTTTTCTCATCTGAGAAGCTCTTTATCTCTCCTTCAATTCTAAATGATAGTTTTTCTGGGTAGAATAATCTTGGTTATAGTTCCTGGCTTTTCATAATTTTGAATATTTCATGCCAATGCCTCTGGCTTGCAAAGTTTCTGTTGAGAAATCAGCTGACAGTCTATGGGAGCTCCCTTGTAGATAACTAGTTGCTTTTGTCTTGTTGCTTTTAGATTTTCTCTTTGTTTTTAACCTTTCACATTTTAATTATGATGTGTCTTAGTGTGGGCTTATTTGGGTTTATCTTGTTTGAGACTCTCTGAGCCCCCTGGACTTGTGTATCTATTTCCTTGACTGGGTTAGGGAAGTTTTCCATTATTATTTTTTAATAGGTTTTTAATTTCTTGCTCTGTCTCTCTTCTCCTTCTGATGTTCTTATGATGATAATGTTGGTACATTGATGTTGTCCCAGAGGCCCCTCAAACTATTCTCATTATTTTAGATTCTTTTTTTTTCTTGTTGCTCTTCTGATTGGCTGTTGTCTGCTACCTTATCTTCTAAATCACTAATTTGATCCTCTGCTTCATCCAATCTATTCTTGATTCCTCCTAAGGTATTCTTTAATCTAGTTACTGTATTCTTTATTTCTAACTTTTTATGTTTTCTGTCTTCATTTTGATTTTTTCTATATCTTTGTTAATGTTCTCACTGAGTTCATCTACTCTTAAGGTCATTGAGTATCCTTACAACTAATGTTTTGAACTCTGCATCCAGTAGGTTGCTTGTCTTTATTTCATTTAGTTCTTTTTCTGGAGCTGTGTTATGTTCTTTCATTTGGGACATGTTTCTTTATCTATTTTGGCTGTCTCCATGTGTCTGTTTCTGTGTACTATGTAGGTCTTTTAAGTCTCCCATTCTTAGTAGAGTGGCTTTATGTAGTAGGTGTCCTGTGGGACCCAGTGACACAATCGTGCCAAGTCACCTGAGCCAGGTGCTCCAGGTGTGTCATTTTTATGGGTTGTGCATCCCTTCCTGTTGTAGTTGAGTCTTGGTTGCTGTTTCAACATCAATGAGAAGGATTAACCCTCTGGCTAATTGGTTGTAAGGGCTGGCTGGTGACTACACTGGAGGAGCTATTGTGTAGGGGTTTACTTTAGGATTTACTTTAGCATGACTATTATGCTTTCCCAGTCTGCTCTTTGGGTATGTTGTCCTCAAATGTGGCTCTTGGTGGTGTTCTAACTCAAACCAAAGCTGATCATTGGGTATGCAAGTCAAGAACCCAAAGAAGGGGCCCTACCACAAACCACATTCAGCCGTAGTCTTGCTTTACTTGGGACTACCTAGATAGAGCCACCAATAATCTACCAATGGCTTCCACCCACGTTGGGCTTGGATGTGCCTCAGGATGCCAAGATGTGAACTCTGGCTAGTTTTCACTAGTGCAAGGTTTGAGGCTGTTCAGCAAGAGGTAAGGGACACACTAAGTCTAAATACTGCTTGTTTAGGTTTTGTGATTCTTTGAGAGATATTCATGGTATTCATAGCTCATTGAGCATAAGCCAAGACAGGCTATTTGTATGGAAAAGCCACTGGAAGTGGCTTGGGTGGGCTACTGGAAGTGGCTTGGGTGGGCAAGTTGGGAGGGATGGAGTCTTAGGGAATCATCTGGGCAGGGTGATCAGTGTTAGTCAGGTTTATGGAGACTTGGTGATGGTGGCTGCCTGTGTCTGCATGCTACAGTAGGGGAGGGCTTAACAAAAAAATTGTATTCTGCCAGCACTTCTGTCTGGCAGAAAGCTGCCTCTCCAGCCCTCACCCTGAAGTCAGACAATTTAATCACTCTCCAAATGTTTCTGGTGCCTTTTGAGCTGCTGCCCCAGTGATAGAGCTCAGAGCGATTTTGTCAGTGGGTAAGTCCATGCACTGACCCTTTAAGAGGAATACCTGGGACTCCTGGAACCCTTCTTGTTTTTTAGCCACAGTCTCCACTGATTTTTACATCTAGATTTCATGGGGTCTTCTCTTAGCACTGGAACCTGAGCTGGCAAGCCCAGTGTGGGGCTGGTACCCCTCACTCCTCTGGGAGTACTCCACAGCCAAGATAGTTCTTCCAATTTTTAACCACCACACACAGGTGTGGGGCCAGCCTGTTCTGCATATCTTCCCTTCCTATTAGTCTCAATGTGGCTTCTTCTGTATGTCTTTAATTGTATGCCTTATGTTCATCTAGACTTCAGGTAATTTCTAATAATGGTTGTTCTATAGTTTAGTTGTAATTTTGACATGGTCATGAAAAGAGGCAAGCACAGCATCTACCTATCCATCATCTTCACTCCTCTTGAAATTTTAAATAATTAGATGGTGATTTAGTTCCTTACTTCTTAATTATTCCTATTGAAAAGAAATGAACAAATGTTTTTCACCTAGATACAACAATGGCATACACTGACTTGTAAGTTAAGGAAACAGCCCAGTGAAATTTCCTTTGGCCACTCTAAATTCTCTCATTTGGTTTACCATTATTTTCCATGTTATATGCCATAACCAGATCAACATTTCTTCAATAATTTTTATATCTCCTGTCTCCTGGATCCCTCTTTTATATTTTTCCTTTTCTCCATTCTCACTTTTGTTTTCCAAACATCTTTGTCTAGGATTACAGAAATAGCCTTCTACATAGGTTCTCTTTCTCATAAGCAACCTTCCTCTCCCTTATCTACTAATAATTGACAAATGAGTGAAGGTATAAGAATTCAAAATTACAGATTGGCATATACAAATGTAGTATGCCAATTAACCAGACAATAAGTATTAGAAACATTATAGCCAGCCCACAAACAAACTTCAACTAATTGCAAATGTAATATTACAGTACCACTTTTACCATTGAAATTGGAAAATAATATAAAAGACTGATACCTAGTTTTAACAAGTTCTGAGGAAATGTGCAGTATCAAGTAGGTGGCTACAAGTATGAATTGCTATAATCTTTTAGTAAGGCAATTTACTTTGCACATTAAAGTTAAAATAAACATTTGTGATACAAAATATCCATCATTAAGAATCTATCTTACCTAAATAAAATGTATATAAGATTCATACTGCATCATTGTTTTAATCATAATGAATTATAAATATTTCCATTCTATAAGGGATGGGATGACTAAATTATAGTATGGTCATTCTAAAATTTAAAGAGAAAAATTTTTATCTATGTCTATTGGCCTAGAAATCTCTCCATGATATATTGTTCTCTGGAAAGAATGTTGAACAATAAATATATGATTAAATATTCACACAAAGAATAAAAAGCCTAAAACTTAGTAATCTTTAGTGGATGTCTGTAATATTACAGAGAAAGAAATGAGATTGAGGATGGTTACAACTGGAGGGAGGATTGTTTGCTTATTTAAACAAATTAACTAAAAGTCAGCGTCTTTTAATGAGGTTAGAAATGCGATTACTTGCGTGATTATAAGGAAAAGCATTGTAGTGGGGAGGATACATACAAGCACACAAAATTAGTTACCAATTGGATGAGGGTGATTGTTTCCTCTACCTTGTGACACTAGAGAGCCATTATAGCACAACTGTTAAGAACATATGGCTTATGCCATAACTATATGTGTTTGAATCTTAGCTCACTATTTACAATATGTGTAAAGTCTGACAAGTTTCGTAAATCACTCAGTGCTTCAGTTTCCTCAGTAAAATAGGTTAATAATCATAATACCTGCTGAATAAACAGGTTATGAGGATTACATGAACTAATAATATATATTTAATGCTTGGAATATTCCCTGTTACAAAGTGACCACTCAATAAGTGTTAGATTCTATTCTAAAATATCAAGACTTATATGAATATCTCACTTATTAGGACATGATATTCTAAAAAAAGTATATAAAATCATTTACTTGTGATATATATATTTATCAGTGATTTACACTGAGAATAAGATTATGGCACTTTATTTGATTATTTTTCATAATTTAGAAAATGATTATTGCCGGAGCCAGCCGGACAGAGTCGAACAGTTCTGAGTGGGGGAGCGAGGGTTAGGAAAAAAAGACAGAGAAGAGAGAAAGATCTCGGGAGGGCATACAGTCAAAGCTGCAGCCTCGAGTTTATTTAGCACCGTATACTTATACAGCTTGAGTACGTGACAAACTGCTCATAACAAAGTAACAAACTGCTCAAAACAAAACCACAAGTATCCAGAAACAATAGCTGCGATT
>CM053505.1:73128125-73596370 GCA_028627145.1 Eidolon dupreanum
ACAGCTTGAGTACGTGACAAACTGCTCATAACAAAGTAACAAACTGCTCAAAACAAAACCACAAGTATCCAGAAACAATAGCTGCGATTAACATGAATTAACATAAGGCCGAGAGAAAAACTCCTCCCTTGGAATTTCAGGAACTGATGCTTATCCTCCCTTCGGGGTTTCAGGAACTGATATTTCCTTACAAAGGGCTCCCAACAGAATATATATTATTTATTCAGATGAAAAAACAACAAAATTATTATGAATAATATATACTTGATACTGAGGCAAATAAAGATAAACCACCTCCAGCTCACCATACAAATACATCTAAGGCCAAGTCCTAGATTTCAGCCAAATTTAATTCCACATTTCTTAAGCTCTAACTAGAATGACTATATAATTTATCACCCAATCCAGGGCACTTCTGAGAGGGAAATAGGGCACTCTCTATATAATTACACCTAGAAAACAGATCTTAAAAGGGACTGTCTGAATATCTAGGATACATTGTCACACTAGCCCTAATAGACTCTCCCTTGACATACCTGCACTCACCCACTGTGGCCCAGTATATCTATGTTTGCCTCAGTTTCACAATGGTCACTAAAGACACTCTGGTTCAGACTACTGTCATTCTTAATTTGGATTAATCCAATAGCTTTATAAGAGACTGCCTTTCTTCTTTTGTTATTTTAATTCACTCATCAAAGCCATCGGAGTAATCATTTTTAAATATATTTTAAATCACGTCACTTTTTTGCTCAGTTTCTCCAATGACTTTCTAAGTTACTCAGAGTAAAATCTGGAGTCTTTTCAATTGTCCTTATAAGAACTCACACTATAAGAATGTCCCCTATCTCCAAATAAAGATCCCATTGATTCTCTAACCTTACCTCCCACTATTACTCTATCATTCATTTGCTTCCAGCAATACTGACTCCTTGTCTGTTCTTCAAACATAAAGACATGCCTCTACCTAGGGCCTTTGCACTTTCTGTTCCCTCTGCTTTGTGTGCTCATTCTGCCAATATCTATGGGGCTTACTCCCTCATATTTCTCAGTTTATTCTCAAAGTCTCATTCCCCACAAAGCCTACCCAACCACTTTATTTAAAATTGCAAATCACTTACCCTTCTGAGACTCCCCATTCTTTTACCTTATTTTATTTTATTTATTTTATTTTTCAATTAACTGGAATGTAAGTGAATTGTCTTTTGACCTCACTGTTGTATCCATAGTCTTTAGAACAGCAGTGGCCATATAGTCAGAGCCTAATACATGTTTGTTGATTGATGGTGAAGACAAACTTCATCTGGTTCTCTAATTTTGTCAATCACAGACTTGTTTATATTCTTGTTACAGGAACTAGACCCTGTTCTTTTTTGAGCCATGCCTAATGCCATAACTTCTATGAACATATTGCTTGTCCATTCTGAAAAAAACTCATGAGTCTAGTAATAACCACAAGCTTTATGGTATAATTGTGTGCCAATTTGTTAAGAAGCATCTTACCTCATATATTTTAAACAGGTGGGGTAGGAATTGGGTATCTGTTATCTGTGCTGGTGCAAATCTTTATTTTATAGTCACTAATTCCTCAGAGGAGTAATAAAGGAAGACAGAAAGAGAAGAAAATCTCCAGATTCATTTTTGTGTGATGATTTCCCAAAAGCAACATTATCAGAACAATGCGTGCACCACATGGAGGTGGGAGGCCTTAAGAATATGTGGATTTGTTTCCATCACCAAATTTACTCAGTTTTATTGCCTTTACAGTTTTACATCCTTGATTTCACATTTATTAAACTTCTCTTTCTTTTGAACATAAATACAATGATTTGAAAATTTAATTGTGCATATTTATCAGGTACCAAATTTATTTTACTTGCTAGTTACTAATTACATATGAAATATAAATGAATTACAGGCCATATATTTTGGGTTAACTACTGCAAGAAAAACTTTTTGTAGGTTTAATCAATATTGAAGTTATCAGAAATAATAAGCCTTAAGTCAAACATTCCTTATATACACTCTTTATCAATATCCACCCAGATATCCAGGAATATACAATGAAAAGCATTTAAGGTTTTCTCTTTGTCATTAACAATTAGCATTTCAATTATGATGTATCTTAGTGTGGGCATCTTTGGCTTCATCTTTTTTGGGACTCTCTGTGTTTCTGGACTTGTATGTCTATTTTCTTCACCAAGTTATGGAAGTTTTCCATCATAATTTCTTTAAATAGGTTCATAATCCCTCGTTCTCTTCCTTCTCACCTTGGTACCCGTATAATACAAATGTTCTTATATACAAAATAGAGGACATTACCTTATATGGCAAAATATATGATTAAGTTCATCAGTTTGTGAGGTGGCACTTACCTTGTATTATCTGGCATGCATGTTTGTAATAGCATGTATTCTTAAAAAAAAGAGAGGCAGAGGAAGTTTTGAGACAGATGAGCATGCAAAGGAAAAGACAATGTTAAGAGATTGGAATTAAGCAAGCACAAGTCAAGGAACACCAAAGAATGCTGACCAGTCACCACAGACAGGAAGAGACAAGGAAGGATTCTTCCCCAGAACATGATGAGATAATGTGGAATTATAGACATCTTGATTTCAAATTTCTGGCCTCCAAAACTATGAGCAAATAAATTTAAGTTGTTTAAGTTGTTGAATTTATGGTAATTTGTCACAAAAGCTTTAGGAGACTAATACACCTACATATAAAATGATGAATACGAGTGCTGACTTCATGAAGTTTAGTCTTACAATAAATAAACGTAGTGGCACTAGAGCAAGTTCAGCTAAAATACTTGTTAATAGTTTGAAAACTTTTCAAAAGAAAATTACCATGGGATTTATATATTTTGTCCCATTTTATGGATATATACATAAACCATTACTAATTGGAGGTGATTTATCTTTATTTGCCTCAATATCAAGAATATACTACTTCAAATAAAGTGCCATAATCTTATTCTCAGTGTAAATCACTGATAAATATATATATCACAAGTAAATGATTTTATATACTTCTTTTAGAATATCATGTCCTAGTGAGATATTCATATAAGTCCTTTTATTTTAGAATAGAATCTAACATGTATTGAGTGGTTACTTTGTAAAAACTTTGCAGGTTAAGAGGGATTAACAAAAAAATATTTAAATTGATGAAAAACAAGTACCTACAACCAAGACTACTCTACCCAGCAAAGCTATTATTTAAAGTTGAAGGAGAGATAAAGAGCTTCCCAGACCAAAAAAAAAAAAAAAAAAAAAAAAGCTAGGAGAATTTATCACCACCAAATCAGTATTATGAAAAATGTTAAAAGGACTTCTGTAAGAATAATAAAAAATAAAATCAAGGTAAATAATAAAATGGCAATAATTATATACCTATTGATAATCACTTTAAATGTAAATGGATTTAATGCTCCAATTAAAAGAAAAAGGGTACCTGAATGGTTAAGAAAATAAAATCCTTACATATGTTGCCTACAAGAGATTCACGTCAGATCGAAATACACACAGAGTAAAAGTAAAGAAATGGAAAAAGATATTTCACACAAATGGAAACAACATAAAAGCTGGGGTAACAGTACTTATAGCAGACAAAATACATTTTAAAGCAAAGATTACAATAAGTGACAAAGAAGGACATTATATAATGAAAACAGGATCAATTCAATAAGACGGTATAACCCTAGTAAACATTTATGCATCCAACATAGGAGTACCTAAACATTTAAAGTAAATATACTGACATAAAGGATAGATTGACAGTAATACAGTCATAGTTGGGAATTTTAACACCAATGGACAGATCTTCCAGAGAGAAAATCAATAAGGAAACAGTGGCTTTAAATGACACACTGGACCACATAGATTTAATTGATATTTTTGAGCATTTCATACCAAAGTAGCAGAATCTATGTTCTCTTCAAGTATACATGGAACATTTCCCAAAATAAACCATATGTTAGGACACAGAACAAGTCTCAGTCAATTTTAAAAAGATTGAAATCATACCAAGTGTCTTTTTCAAACACTATAGTATGATAGTAGAAATTAACTACAAGGGGAAAAAAACTGAAAACACACAAATTTATGGAGGCTAAATAACATACTACTAAACAATGAATAGGCTACCAATGAGATCAGTAAAGAAATAGAAGATACTCTGAGACAAATAAAATGAAAACACAATGATCCAAAGTCTATAGGACACAACAAAAGCAGTCTTAAGAGGGAAATTCATAACAATACAGGCCTACTTAATAAACAAAAACATATCTCAAATAAACAATATCTTTTCTGGTTTAAGAATCATGGTAATGGTGGCCTCATAAAATGAACTTGGGAGCCTTCCCTCCTTTTGAATTTTTAGGAATAGTTTAAGAATAGTTGTTATTTCTTCTTTGAATATTTCGTAAAATTCACCTGTGAATCCATTCAGCCCAAGACTTTCGATTGTTGGAAATTGTTTTGATTACTGATTCTATTTCATTAGTAGTAATCAGTTTGTTTGGTCTATTTTTTTTTTTTTATTCAGTCTTGGGAGATGGTATATTTCTAGAAGTGAATCCATTTTTTTTTTCAGCATGATGAATTTGTTGGCATATAATTGTTTATAACATTTTCTTGTAATCCTTCATATTTCTGTGATGTCTGGTATGGTGTGTTATTTAAGGACACTGTTTCCTCATTCATTTTCAGTTTGGAAGATCTGTACTGGTGTCTATGGAGTATTAAACTCTCCTACAATGAGTGTGTTACTGTCAATCTCTTACTTTATATTGATCAATATTTACTTTATATATTTAGGTGTTCCTATGTTGGGTGCATAAATGTTTACTAAGGTTGTGTCCTGCTGTTGAATTGATCCTTTTATCATTATGCAATGTCCTTATTTGTCTCTTGCTACAGCCTTTGTTTTAAAGTCTATTTTGTCTGATATAAGTATGCCTGCCTCAGGTTTTGTTTTCACTCCCGTTTGCATGAAATGTATGTTTTAAACCTTTTACTTTTTAGTCTGTTTGTATCTTTTGATCTCAGTGGGTCTCTTGTAGAAAGTATATGTATGGATCTTTTTTCCTTATCCATTCAGGTACACTATGTCTTTTGATTGGAGCATTTAAATCACTTACATTTAATGATATTACTGATAGGTACATAGTTATTGCCATTTTACTATTTATATTTATGTTTTACCCTTTTTTTCTAAAGAAGTCCCTTTACATTTCTCGTAATTCTAGTTTGATGGTGATTTTTTTTTTTAGCGTTTTCTATCTTGGAAGCTCTTTATCTCACCTTCACTTTTAATTGATAGCATTGCTGGATATCGTCGTCTTAGTTGTAGGGTGTTTCTTTACATCACTGAACATTGTGTGTGAATCCTTTCTGACCTGCAAAGTTTCTTTTGAGAAATCAGCTGACAGTCTTAGAATTTCCCTAGTAAGTAACTAGCTGCCTTTTTTTTTTGCTACTTTTAAGATTATCTCTTTGTCTTCAACCTTTGCTATTTTATTTATGATGTGTCTTAGTTTGAGCCTGTTTGGGTTCATCTTCTTTATGACTCTGCTTACTGGGCTTGTATTTCTATTTTATTCACCAGGTTAGGCAAGTTTTCTGTCATTTTTTTCAGATAAATTCTCAATCCTTGCTCTTTCTTTTCTCCTTCTGGTATCCCTGTGACATCAGTGTTGTTACACTTAATGTTATCCCAGAGGTCCCATAAATTTCTCGATTAGTGATGCTTTTTTTTTTTTGCTGTACTGAATTTGTGTTTTCTGCTACCTTATCGTCCAAACTGCTACTTCAATCCTTTGCTTTATCTGATATACTGTTGTTTCTTTCTAATGTATTCTTCAATAAAGCTTTTGTTTAATTCATTACTGACTGGTGTTTTTATGGTTTTTATCTTATTATCTCTTTGTTGAAGTTCTCACTGAGGTTATCTATTTTCCCCCTAAGTTCACTGAATATCCTTCTAATCTGTATTTTTTAAGTTGTATCTGGTAAGTTGCTTGCCACAATTTCATTTACTTCCTTTTCTGGCTTTTTTCTCCTGTTATTTCATTTGGACATGTTTCTTTGTTTTCTCATTTTGGCTGCCTTTCTGTGTTCTTGTCTATATGTTAGTTTTATTTGTTATGTCCTCCATTCTTGGCCATGTGGCCTTATGTAGTAAGTGCCCTGTATGGCCCAGTATGGAGAGCGGGTCGACAAGGTCCTTGCAATCTGTGAGATCAACCAAGGGCTACCTCACGTCTAGGAATGGAGAAGTACAAACTGATCAGAGGACAATGTGGTGTTGCTCTGAGACAGGGAGTACGCACATAGCCTCAAGCAGACAGAAATGAAAAAGATTATAGTAAGATGTGTAGGTTGGGTGGGAATAATATTGTTTTAGTTAGCAATTGTATGCTCTTGTATAAAAGCAGCTTGCAAAAATAAAACCAAACCATTGCTTTACCATCAGTGGACGATGGCCCTCCTGATCCCTGCTTTCTATCTTCTTTCTCTTCTTAATTTCCCATCGTTCCCACTCAGGTACATTATCCAGAGCTGTGCTGAACATGGCAGGATTTACCACTTTTTCGATGTGGCAGACCAGTGGTATATTCTCCCTGTTCACCTGCATAGGGTGTTTCAAGAATGTCTTTTATGTGGTTTGTATATGCTCTCCTGTTGTAGTTAAGCCTTGATTGCTGTTGGCACATCAGAGGGTAGTATTGAGTCTCCATCTGACTGGCTGTGAGGATGGACCACACCCAGAGGGTATAAAATGCTGTGTGGGGACTGACTCCACCAAGTGGGATTAACCTCAGAGGGTTTGTGTGTCTGTTGAGACCAACTTTTCTGTGCACCTCTTAGAGGATAACCAGGTTGTGCTCTGTTGTCTGATGCCAGTCTCCTTGTGTGTTGCTCCTGAGGCCCTTTGTGAGGGGTTCCCGTGCAGGCCAAGGCCAGCCACTGCCTGTGTCTAGCTTGGGGCTACATGGTAGTAGCTATAAAATGACTTGTGATTGATTGCTGTCTATGCTGTACTTGGAAACATGTGAGAAAGGTGACACTGTGAATTGAGGTCAGCTTAGGGCTGCATAGTAAAAAGTCCAGGATACCCAAAGGCTTGAGGCTTCTTGCTAGCTTCCCATAAGGCTCACTTGCTGAAGATTTCTTGGGTGGTAAACGAGTATGGTGAGGCGAGGTCCAAGGAAGTCACCAGGGTGGAGTAAGTGGGTTTCTCAAGTTAGTGAAAAGTCAGATTGTAGACAATTGCTGAGCCTGTGACTACTCAAAAAAGTCTCAGATCACACTGTGGCTAGCTGCCACCTGGCTTGAGTCCACAGACCCCCAATAATTGTTCATGAAATACTACAGCTCAGGCCATGGCTGGTTGCCTGTCACCAGAATTGTCTCAGGAGATGCATAAGCCAAGGACTGTTGATTGAAGCTAAAAGAGCCTTCTGCCAAGAAGGCTGATTTAGGTCTGTTGCCTAGCCAAGAAAATGCCTCCTACAATTCAGGAGGTAAGTGAGTTGGGGTTCCGAGGGGGTCACCGGGGTGGAAGTAGCAAATTTCACCAGGCCAATGTTATTTCAGATTTGGCCATTTTGGGGGAGGACTCAACAGAGACAAGATGGTGCCTACCTGTTGGCTGCACAGGATGAAGTCTCAACACTGGGATAATGGTGGCTGTCCCTCCAGCACTCGCCCTAAAGCCACTCAACTCAGTCTCTCCCTATATGTCTCTGGCACCTCCCACGCTGCTGTCCTTTCTCCGGTGGCCAAGGGTGATTTCCTGTGAGTAAGACTATGTGCAGGCCATTTAATGGGACATTTGGGTTTCCAGCATCCTTCCATCTCACCTTTTGGGTCAGAATCCCCACTGATTTTCACTGTCAGATTTTGTCCTCTTCCAAGTACTGGAACCCTGGGCTGGGGAGGCCCATTGTGAGGCTGGGGCCCCTTGCTTCTCCAGGGGGACCTCCATGGCTGAGACATCCCTCCTGATGCTCAACTAACACACACAGGTGCTGGGCTAGCCCATTTTGCATCTCCACCCTTTCAACAGTTTCAGTGTTGCCTCTTTTTCATATCCTTAGTTATAGGAGTTATGTTCAGCTAGTTTTTAGATGGTTCTGCTGGTTTATTGTTCTATAATTTAGTTGTAATTTTAATGTAGTCATGGAAGAAGGCAAGCACAGTATTTATCTACCCTGACATCTTGACTGTAGCCTCTTGCTTTTTCAAGACACTCTTCAAAGGAATTTATCAAAATCATTAAAATCAAAAGCAAATTATTCTCTATACTGAGACAGAAATATTTTGGAGGGATGAGTGAACGTGGAAGACCTCTAAGGAGATTGTTGAAACAGTCTTAAAAAGTGATGATAAATACCTAGGACTAATGTTGTGTCAGTGGAAATAGAAATAAAAAAACAGATTAAATTGACATTTATAAGGCTTTAAGAATTTATATGGGTGAAGAATTTATAATTATCAAAGATTAAAAACATATTTTTGGCTTGAGAAACTTGGTATATGGGTGATCCCATTACTGAGAAATGAACATTTTTGCATGAGGCAGGGTTAATAGAAGATTAGAAGTCTCATTTGGACTGGTTATTTTTAAAGTGGGATGAGAACTCTTTGTTCATCATATCTAGGCAAATGGACCTATGCAAGATTATAGATTCATAAGCCCTTGGAAACTCTAAATCAAATTTATAAATATAGTATTGTATTACTACTGTTATTAACTTTAAGTAGTATGGTCCACACCTTACCTTTGGTTTCTGCATCTCAGCAATTGATACAGTGGAAGTCCTATGGGCATTGAATTAGAAATTTCTAATTTGAATCCAAGATCTTCCATTTTCTATCTTCTTAAATGGGAAAATTACCTTTTGTAGTTTTTGTTTTCTTATCTATAAAATTAGTACAGTAGTATATATTTTATAGAATTCTTCTGAGAATTAAATTAGAAGTGGTCATAATATATGTTGGCACTGAACATATTTCCAATTTATTTCTTTTCTCATCTTCTTGCTTTCATAGATGAGATCTAACATCATCATAATAATAATATATTAGGTGTATTGTAATTTTTAACTTATAAATCAATAACACTGTAATTTTTTATGTCTTACTCAATGTGCACTGGTAAACCTCGTTATATAAAGTTGATAATGTTCATTTTTCCTAAAAAATATTTTCAAATGTGTTGGAGAAGATAATAATTTAATAGAATTCTTTTATGAAACATATTGTAAAATTAAAAGCTACTTTCTCATTCATTTATTACTTTCCCCTATTTTCATGTAGTTGTTATTTTAGGAATATAGTTTCTATTATAAATAAATCTATTTATTAAAAAGATTAAACATAAGCAAGTTAAAAATATATATCAAAACACATCATCATTTACAGAAAAATTTAAATTGAATACTATGAAGCAGAATGAATAACCCACCATTATGGAATTTTATTTGGGACTCATGGAAAATGAAAAAAATGTGTCTATTTATGACAAGTGCTTATTGTGACAGATTTCATCATGCAACAGCAGTGTTTTTAGTCATTCCTTCCATGATATGCTGCCAACTTTGATAAGTAGAAATGCATATTACTCTATGGCAAGTTTAAAAATAAATGACCATTATTTTGAGTAACAATTGTCATCAAGTTGTGTGCGAAGTTAAATCTCAAAGTGGAAATTACTATTTTAAAAGAAGCTTAAAAGGATAGGTAATGTCAAGGGTAAGAGAGTTTATTTAGTAGCATTTTTTTGTTTCATTTCATAAAAGTAATAAATTCTAGAAAGTTTTAGAAAATTAGAAAGTAGAAATATGCATAAAACAACAAAAAGAAGTCAAATAGTAAATATCTGATAGTATCTTACATACACCTGAAAATTTTTCAACAACTCATTTTATGTAATTAAGGTAATTTTTTATAGGATTTACTGCATCCTATTACTTATTTTTAAAGTTAGAGAAATACAATTCATCTATATTTTTTAAAATTATGTTTATACATTACTTTCAAAAGTGTCAGAGATTCCATGGAATATATGGGTTTCTTTTATTTAACAAATCAAGAATTTGGGGGACATCAAAGGTGTTTACAATATTCACACATTTTTTAATTTATATATTTTTACTTTTATCAATTATAGTTGAAATACAATAATATATTAGTTTCAGTTGTACAAGACAGTGTTTAAACATTTATAAAACTTATGATCACTCCAATAATCCAGTACCCATTTGACACCATATATAAACTATTACAATACTACTGATTATATTCCCCATGCTATATTCTACATCCCCATGACTATTTTGTAACTACTAATTTGTACCACTTAATCCTCTCCTCTTTTCACACAATCCCCCACCACCCAATCTGACAACCATCAAAATGTTCTCTGTATTTATGAGTTTATTACTGTTGTTTGTTCTGTTCTCTAGATTCCACATATAACATTTATATTTTTCTGTCTAACTTACTCCATTCAGCACAATACCCTTTAGGTTCGTTCACATTGCTACAGATGGCAAGATTTCATTCTATTTTATGGTTGAGTAATATTCCATTGTGTGTGTATCTATATACCACCTATTCTTTATTCATTTATGCATTGATGGACACTCAGGATGCCTTCCTATCATGGCTACTATAAATAAGGCTGCAATGAACATATGGATTTATCTACCCCTTCAAAGTATTGCTTTGGGATTCTTCAGATAAATACACAGAAGTGAAATAATTGGGTCCTTTTTTTGTCTCTTGTTATAGCTTCTGTTTAAAGTCCACTTTATCTGGTATAAGTATTGTGACCACAGCTTTTTGTTTTTCTGTTTGTTTTCATTTTTATAAACCATAATTATTCATCCCTTTATTTCCAGTGTATGTGTGTCTTTCGATCTGAAGTGTGTCTCTTGTAGGCAGCATATGTAAAGATTTTGTTTTCTTATCCATTTAGCCACCTTATTTTTTGACTGGAGAATTTAATCATTTACATTTAAAGTACTTGTTGATAGATGTGGTTATTGCCATTTTATTATTCACATCTTTGATCTATTTTTCCTCTTTTCTTTTTCTTAAAGAAGTCTCTCCAACATTCCTTGTAATATTGACTTGGAGGTGATGACCTCCTTTTCTTGTCTGGAAAGCTCTTTATCTGTCCTTCAAATCTAAATATTAACTTTGCTGGGTAGAGTAATCTTGGTTGTGCATCATTGCTTTATTTCACTTTGGGTATTTCCTGCCAATCCCTTCCGGCCTGCAAAGGTTCTGTTGAGAAATCAGCTGACAGTCTTATGGGAGCACCCTTGTAAGTAATTAAATGCTTTTCTCTTGCTGCTTTTAAGATTCTCTCTTTATTTTTAACCTTTCCATTTTAATTATGATGTGTCTTGGTGTGGAACAGTTTTTTGAGGACTCTCTGAGCCTCCTGGGCTTGTATATCTATTTTTTTTTTGTCAGGTTAAGAAGGTTTTCAGTCATTATTTCCTTAAATAGGTCTTCAATTATTTGCTCTCTCTCTCTTCTGGTATCCTTATGATGTGAATGTTGTAACATTTGATGTTGTCCCACAGGCCCCTTAAACCATCCTCCTTTTGGGGAGTTTTTTTTTCTTGTTATTGTTTCAATTGGATGTTTTCTCCTACCTTATCTTCTAAATTATTGAATTGAACATCTGTTTTTATCTATCTATTGTTAATTCTTCCTAAGGCATTCTTCATTTCAGATATTGTACTCTTCATTTCTGACTGGTTATTTTTATTTTTTTTTTATCTCTGCATTTATGATTTCTATCTCTTTGTCAAAATTATCACTGAGTTTATCTACTCTTCCCTTAAGTTATTTGAGTATCCTGATAACCAGTGTTTTGAACTCTGCATGTGGTAGATTACTTGTCTCCATTTTGTTTAGTTCATTTTCTGGAGTGTTGTTCTATTCTTTCATTTGGGACATGTTTCTTTGCTTTCCCATTTTGTCTACCTACTTGTGTTTGTTTCTATATATTAGGCAAGGCTATTATGTTTCCCAGTGTTAATAGAGTAGCCTTATGAAGTAGATGTGCTGTGGGTCCTATTTGCACAGTCTTCTGATCCAGGTCCTCCAGTTATATCCCTTGTATGGGTTGTATGCCCCCTCCCATTGTAGTTGAGTTTTGGTTGTGATATGCTCATCAAAGGGAAGGATTGACTTTAAAGCTGATTGTTTAAGGTGACCGGCTGTGATTTGTGGAGGAGCTGTTGTATAGGAGTGAACTCTACAAAGCACGATTTACTTAAACAGGGCTCTTGTGCCTGCCCTCTTTGCCCTTTGAGTGTGTCATCCTCAGATATAAACTCTGGTGATGCTCTGGTGCAGACCAAAGCCAGCCAGCAGGCTAAAATGTTGGGACCTTTTGGGAGGGACCTTGCTGCAGGCCAAGTTCAGTTGCAGCTTGTGTCCTGCCCAGGGCCATCTGGCATGAGCAACCAAGCAATCTGCAGATGGTTGCTTCTCACACTAGGCTTGGAAGTGCTTTCAGAGGTCATATTGCAAACTGAGTCCTGCTGCCACTAGTGCTGTGCTTGGGGTTGTTCATCAAGAGTTACAGATCATGCTAAAGCCAGATGCTGCCTTTTTGGGTTTTGTGAATCTCTGAGAGATTTTATGAGAGTCCACAGCATAATCCAATATAGGCTGTTTGTATAGAAAAGCCACTGGAAGCATCTTAGGTGGGCCTGTACTTTTGAATGGGCAGGATCTCAGGAAATCACCAAGGTAAGGTGACAAGTGGTAGCTATGTTTAAAAAGACTCAGATATGGCACCTGCCTGGGTATGCAAGCCTGTCATGAGAGGGGTAAACAAAGGAAATTGAATTCTGTCAACATTTCTGTTTGGAAGAAAACTGCCCCTTCAGCCCTCGCTCTGAAACCAGACAAATTGGTTACTTTCCATATATCCTTGGCACGATTTGAGATGCTGTTCCAGAGCTGGAGCCCAGAGCAAGTAAGTCTATCTGTGAGTAATTCCAAGTACGGGCTCCTTAAGAGGAAAGTTTGCAACTCCCTCAGTCCTTAATCTCACTCTGCCACAAGCTCTGCTTGTTTACACAGCCAGAAGTTATGGAGACTTCTCTTCCTGGCACTGAATCCCTGGACTGGGGAGCCTGGTGTGGGTCTGGCACCCTTTACTCTTCCAGGGGTCTTCAACAGCATATATTTCTCCCGATTCTCAACTACCACATGTGGGTGTTGGGCTAACCCATTTTGCGTTTCCGTTCCTCCTACCAGTGTGTAGGTGGCTTCTTTTGGGTGTTCCTATTTTTAGGATTTCTGTTCATCTAGACTTCAAGCAACTCCCAATGATGATGTTCTGTTGTTTAGTTGTAATTTTGATGTGGCTGTGAGCAAGGGCAAGCACAGCATTTACCTACTCCACCGTCTTGACCAGAAACCTGTTTTAACTTTTAAAACTTAACTATTATTGTCCTGTCCAGTATTCCTCAACCCTTATTTTGAAAACTAGTCCAACCCCTACTCCAGCCAACTTGTTACCAAAAACTTTTTTTTATGTTCTTGCTAGCCTTTATTCTCTAGGCCACAGGTGAAAGGTAAAGGTATTAGCATTTGACTGCAAGCTTGCCTAATTATTTTCTTCCCTAGAGGTTTTGAATTTATAATCAAAGAGGGTAATGTCTCTTTTATGATAAAATTATAAGTTATATCCTTAGAAACTATATCCTTAGAAACTATATCTTTAGAAACTGTTATATCCTTAGAACTGCAAACAGTGTCATATGGCAAGAGCTGATTTGTGGTGAAAGACAATGAAACATATTCAGAGACAAATAGTTCTGAGTGACAGCATTTGAATTTCTGGTCCAGTTGCTCCTGAGACAAAGTTACTCTCCTGTGAATTCCACAGCTTGGTTGTTCAATTCTTCTTTGAATTAATGAGCAAATAATCTCATTTAAAGCTAGTTTTTGTTGAATTTCTAAAACTTGCATCAATAGGAGTCTTATTTTAAACACAGCATTAAATATCTTTGAGCATAGAACATGATCTATATTTGAGAAGAACACGATCTACATTTGAGGTTAATTTCTTAGAATATATTATAAAAATAGAATTACTAAATTGAATATTTTTGTATGTTAAGTCTCAAATAAATGGATTTAAATATTACCAAGTTTAAAGAAATTGAAGGAAATGGCCCTGCTAAGATATCAAGTTTTAGTTTATTTCTGAAGAATATTAATTGTGAGAAAAATGGCCAGAGAGTTATAATCATATAAAGAAGCAGTTGAATCTCACCATAAAAAAAAAAAAAAAAGTTTGGAACATTATGAAAATCTCTGTGCAGAAAAGAAGACATATTAAAAGAAATGCATAGAAAACAGAGATTTAACATTTGATACAAGTTTTACTAATTTTAGTGAAGCTAGGCAAAATCGACAAATTTTGTGAGAAAATATATTATGCAACATCATGTTTTAAGTATGACATGAAAGTAATGCAGCAGTTTCTAGAGTAGTCCATTCTTAAAATATTCAAGAAATTTTTCATGGTTGAAATATAAGCAAACCTAAAGAAATTTGTTTTAGTGTGACATCAATGGCAAGTTTTCATCAAATTTTTTAATGATGTAAAATGTCCTATCCGCCCTCTTGAGTAAGAATTTATAGTCTTGTGATTGGATTCTTCAACATTGTAATTCTTTGGCTCATAAACTATATATTTTTTGAAATATATTTGACCAAAACTAATTTTATTCAGATTGATAATCCATATCCATTACTAGATTATGGTGTTCTATGACTATGTATTTTTTACTAGCAATGTAATCCATCTTCCAATGGTAAATATTTGTTATAATTGAGGATATGTAAAGTGAGATTAAAATGTCTAAAAGAATCAAGAAAGCTTTACAATTTCTGGTCAATATGATGTAGTAGGTAGACTGTGCTTGCCTCCTCACACAACCACATCAAAATTACACCTAAACTAAGAACAGCCATCATTGGGAGTCACCTGAGGTTTGGATGAACAAAAGTCCTACAAAGAGGAATGTACATAAGAGGCTGCCAAAGACTGGTAGAAGAAGCAGAGACATGAAATCAGACAGTCCCACAGCTGTGTTTGGTGGTTGAGAATCAGAAGATAAATCTCACCTGCAGAGGTCCTCCTTGAGAAGCAAGGGGTCCCAGCCCCACACCAGGCTCTCCAGCCCAGAGTTACAATGCTAGAAAGAGAAGTCCTCACAACTTCTGGCTATGAAAATCAGTGGAAATTCTGGCTGAGTGAGACTAAGTGCTGTGGCAGACACCGACATTCCTCTTAAATTGCCCACATACAGATTTACTCACTGATAGACTCACACACTCTGAGTTCCAGCACTGAAGAATCTGCTCTAAAAGTACCAGGAACATCTGGTGAGGAACTGAATAATCTGGCTTCGGGACGTGGATTGGAAGAGCAATTTTCTATCAGACAGAAGTGCTAGCAAAAATCATTGATCTTTGTTGAGCTTTTCCCCTTCCCAGCATGCAGACACAGGTGGCTGCCATATGTGAGTATCCGTAAACCTGTCTAACTCTGGTTGCCCTGTCCTGGTGATTATCTAAGACCCTGACCCACCCAACTTGGCCTACCCAAGCTGCTTCCAATGTTTGTTTTTTTTTTCCTACAAATAGCTTGTCTTATCTCATGCTGAAGACTTTCCTAAAATTTCCCAAAGTTTCATATAATCTAAACAAGCAGCGTCTGGCCTCAAAATATCTCTAACTCTTGCTGTGCAGCTCCAAACCTGGCATTAGTGGCAGCAGGACTCAGTTTGCAACTTGGCATCTTGAGGCACATTTAATCCCAGCACAAGTGGTGACCATCATTAGATTGCTTGGTGACTCTTGCCAAGTGGCCCTGGGCAGTGCACAGGCTGTGACTGAACTTGACCTGTGGCCAGGCTCCTTCCTGGAGGCTTTTAGTCAGGCACACCCAGAGCTAGAGCACCACTCAGGGCTGCATCCAAGGACTACACACCTAAAGGGCATATTGTGCGGGCACCAGAGCCTTGCTAAAGTGAATCTTGCTCCATAGGTTCAGACCCTCACTGGCCAGTTCTCAGCCAATTAGCCTGAGCGTCAATCTCTCTCACTGACATGCAATCAGCAGCTAAGGCTCAACTACAACAAGAAGGTACAAACAACCTATACAAGGGACACACCTGGAACATTTGGCTCAGGCAACCAGGGGAGACTGCACCATTGAGCCCCACAGGACAGCTACTACATAAGATCACTCTACTAAGACCAGGAGACATAACAGCTCTACCTAATACATAGAGCCAAACACAGGGAAGCAGTTAAGCAGCTAATAAGAAGAGAAAGAAACATGTCTCAAATGAAAGAACAGAACAAAGCTCTAAAAAATGAACTAAACAAAGGGGGAAACAAGCAATCTACCAGATACAGAGTTCAAAATACTGGTTATAAAAATGCTCAATGACCTTAGCAGAAAAGTAGATGAACTCAGTGAGGACTTTAACAAAGAGATAGAAAGAATAAAAATAGAAACAGAAAACATAAAAAAAGAATCAATCAGAAATGAAGATGACAATGACTGAAGTGAGGAATACTTTAGAGGGAATCAACGTAGAGTACATGAAGAAGAGGGTCAAATCTTCAATTGAGATGATAAATAGCAGAAAGTTGCTAATTGAAACAGCAACAAGAAAAAAGAAATCTAAGAATGAGAATAGTTTAAGGGGCTTCTTGGACAACATCAAGCATACCAACATTTTCATCATAAGGGTATTGGAAGGAGAAGAGGAATTGCAAGTAATTGAAACCTATTTGAAGAAAAAATGACAGAAACTGTCCTAACCTGGAAAATAAAATAGACACCCAAGTGCAGGAAGTGCAGATTGTCTCAAACAAGAAGAACTCAAAGAGGCCCATACCAATACACATCATAATTAATATGCCAAATGTTAAAGACAAAGAATCTTAAAAGCAGCAAGACCAAAATATCTAGGAGCTCCCATAAAATTGTCAGATGATTTCTCAACAGAATGTTTGCAGGCCAGAAGGGATTGGCAGGAAATATTCAAAGGAGTGAAAAGTAAGAATCTACAATTAAGATTATTCTACTCACTAAAGCTATAATTTGTAATTAAAAGACAGATAGAGATTCCAAGACAAGAGAAAAGCTAAAGGAGTTTATAACCACCAAATTAGTAATATAAGTAATATTGAAGGGACTTTTTAAGAAGAAGAACAAAAAGAAAGAGAAAACATAAATAATAAAATGGCAATAAGTACATATCTATCAATAATTACTCCAAATGAAAAAAATGATTAAGTGCTCCAATCAAAAGATAGCATGTCTAAATGGATAAGAAAACAATTCCTTGGCATATACTACCTACAAGACACTCGCTTCAGATTGGAAGACACACACACAGACTGAAAGTAGAGAAGGAAAAAGATATTTCATGAAAATGTTAATAAAAAAATCTAGCATAGCGATACTTATACCAGACAAAATAGACTTTAAAATAAAGACTATAAAAAGAGACAAAAAAAAAAAAAAAGACCCAGTAATTTTACTTTGGAATATTTTTCCAAAGTAAATGAAGTATTGTTTTGAAAAGACATCTGCATCCACCTGTTGATTGCAGCATTATTTACAGTAGTCAAGAGGCATCCTCGTATCCACCAGTGGATGAATGGATAAAGAAGAGGTGGCACATATACAATGGAATATTACTTAACTATAAAAAATTTTTTAAAGGAGTGAAATTTTGCCATTTGCAACAACATAGGTGGACCAAGAGTATATTGTGCTGAGAAGAGTAAGTCAAAAAGGGAAAGACAAAGTCATGATTTCACTTACATGTGGCATCTAAAGAGTAAAGTAAACAAATAAAATAGGAAAAAACTCATAGATACAGAGAACATTTTGATAGTTGCCAAATGGGAGGGATTTCAGGGGCTGAGTGATAAAGGGGAAGGGATTAAGAAATACAAATTGGTAGTTACAAAATAGTCATGAGGATGTAACGTATTGCATAAGAAATATAGACAATAATATTACAATAGCTATGTATGGGGTTAAATGGATACTAGATTTATCTATGGGATCACCTGATAAGTTATATAAATGTGTAATCACTATGGTGTACACCTGAAAATATTATAATGTATTCCAACAATAATTGAAAAATAAAAATATATATTTAAAAAGCAAACTTTACAAATATATTTGTGTGTAGTAGCTATGCTGTTGTAATAAGTAAATTACCTGTGATACTACTAGTTTGAAGTAAATGTCACTTGCTTTGATACATGTGAAGAAATTACATTATTTTCTGGGGTTCATATTTTTTATAACTTCAGCCCTCTTTGAAGTTAACTTTGCAACTGATGGCAAATGTTAAGTTTGTAACAGAAAGTTTTGTGATAGTTTGCACAGTAACTTGCTCTTAGAATGCCATCTGCAAATGTATATTGAAATAATGTGAAGTATAATAACCTTTCCAATATTATTTATCCTTCAGACTATATACTGCACTTGGATCTCAAGAGAGTATTTTCTAGATCTCATTTCAAGAATAAAAATCTTTTAATTAAGCAATCTCAAACTCCATATAGTAAATTGATATGTTTCTAATTTAGCAAAGGTTTATTATAAGAATTTAGTTTGATTACATACTTAAAATAACAGATTTCCTTTACCAAGTAGAACAAAAAAATAAAGTAGATTAATCACCAGTATATCAGGCTCATTACTATCCATCCTCCAGATATCTTATCCCTACAGACAAAAAGACAAAAATGTTTGTAGGAAAGATCCTTACAGTATATATGCAGATATTTACATAATCTCATCTTGCCTTCCCTATTGGATGGTCAGGATGCAACACTTATCTTAATTATGTATACTCTTGTTAAACCCTTTAGCACTGGATTATGTATGGATTGAATGAAAGTGTCTGAAGAGCCCTCTGAAGTAAGGTTCTCAGCATCCATTCCATCTATTTTGATGTCCTTCTCCTTCCAGAAAACTTGTAATACTGAGAACCTAGAAAGTTCCTGCCTAAATACATGGTCTTTTCAGACTTACTATATAGAAAGGTCTTAAGAGAAAGCCATTATGGTTGGAAGGTAAACTAAATGACTTGTCTAACAGCTGCATTTACATAGAATGTGCATGTTTTTACATAGTTTGTAAACAAATTTGAGACAGTTTGAGGATGCACTGATGGATATCTGGGAGTGTTTTAACCACCTACCACCTATCATTCCTTGGTTTTATCTCTGGCCAAAATCATCACAAGTTTAACTACCATAAAATATATATTTAGCTATCTTGTTAAAATTAACAAAAATTTCTGGAACATGGAGAAAGTTTTCTTTTAAGTCCAGACATTTATGCTGTTGGAGTGGATCTTTATCAGATTGAGTTCCTATAAGCCAAGAATAGCAGGTACCTTGAAGGATTTAAGAGGAAAGGGAGAGGATCTCTGCTGATAATGGTGAAGAAAATACAGGGAACACTGGAATGTGAATTTTAAGATTTTGGTAGGAGAGATACATTTTACAATTTATATCTTGGCATAGTGGTATATATTCCATATTGTGTTAAAGTTAAGCTATAAAGAAACTTGTTAAGGTATGATATAGAATGTTTAAACGAAACCTTTGGAATATATATTGTGAAGTCTGTCCAACTTTTTTTGCTCGCCAGAATTAGTTCATAAAATTAACACATATCTTCCCAAGTATTGTGTTAATAGGAGAGAGAATAAGTAAAGTTGCACTAGGAAAAATGGCAAATGTCCTTTCGATGCTTCTGAAAACCTGCATTTTCCAAAATGACTAAGAAGTCACTCAATCAGTAGAAGAAATATTTCTTAGCTCAAAAATTTTATATGAAGATGGATATTCCTTGACTTTGAAACAGTCTGTTTCCTGTCATTCATTAATGAAACCTGAGAAAAAAATAGTAAGGCCCATAAAATAGAGAGAAATCCAGAGAAGCTGGCAATGAACAGTAGGAAGCACAGTAGGAAGGACCATTTGACATATAGAAATGACTGAGACTGCCTTGGGTTGATTCAATCAAGGGTTTTTCCTCATTGCTAACTTCTGCCCTTCTCCCTAACAGTACAGAGAGTTCAGTTAAATTAACTCAGGTCATGTCCTGGCTAAGGGTCTGGCTTATTATGATCTCTATTTTACATTTGCTTCTCCTTGAATTTGCAGTTGACCCTAATACCCAACTTAATTTTTTGGTATGAAAGGAATTGCCTTTCCACTTGCTGCAGGCTGAGATTGGGATGCAATTTTCGTAGACACAATACCAACTCCATCCCTCTCATGGAATTGTAGATAAAGGATAATATAGAGAATAATATTTAATATCAAGATGGGATATTTTAATTCAGTAACTTCTGATGTCAGTCGCAATTTTCTGAAAGTCTCTCAGACAAGAGATCTCTGCATGATTAATGAAGAAGTTGTGAGCATCTGCAGCTATTAGTTTTACATCTGCTAAAAACTCCTGCAACTGAATCCTAAGTATCTACCCAGTCTGTTTGCTTTATTTTTCTTTTATTTTTCTCCATATTTCTAGTTTTGTGTAGAAATGTTGCAGTTAAAACAGGGGGACTAGGGCAAAAATCATACATATATTTAGTGGGGAAAAACTGGAAATGTTTCCATAAATCAGGGTTGAAACAAATAGATGGCATCTCTGTCTTTTTCCTTCAGGGCTTTTTTTGTGCTCCAGGGAATTTCAGCTCTCTGCTAAGTGGCTCACCTCCAACGTTCTTTGCCATCCTCCTTGCTTGGCACAATATTTGCCTCTGTTCTTTGGATACTAATTCTTCCAAGCAGCTGGGAAGGCATGTTGCTTTCATTACTCTTTCCTTGAAACTTGTCAAGTGAAGCAGCGCTGCCTATTAGAGTAACGGTGATGTCACTGTATTCTTGCAAGAACCTAGTCTGAGTTTGAGAGGTGGGAGGTGACTAAATATTATTTGAATACTTTTAACCGTGCCTCCTTCAACAGAGGCTAGATCAAAAGCTTCCACTCTGGTGACAACTGCAGTATGAAAGTTTTTTATTAGCTCTCATAACAATTCCTTTTGCTGTATAAAATTAAAGAATCTCTAGGTCCATTCGATGTCATGTAGTCCAGTGATTTTCAAATACTTTTTATCTAAGGCATGGTGAGCAATACAGTTTACATTACAACAGTACACACATGTGTAAATATATATACACATATAACTGAAACAAAAGTTTCATAAAGCACTTACTAAATGTGTGGCTTTTTGATATTTTCTATTCTATCCTATTCTATTAAAATACTTCTTGTGGACAGTGATTGCAGTACATTGATCATAGAGAACTCGAGGGCAAGTACAAGGTCGACAGGTACTAGGCAAGTCTGTGCTTACTGAGGAAAAGTAATTAAACATGGGCAAAGGAGATTTTAAGAAGCAGAGAGGTAAAATGTCACCGTATGCATTCTTTGTACAATCTTGCTAGGAGGAGCACTCAGATGCTTCAGTCAAAGTCTCAGAGTTTTCCAAGAAGTGCTTGGAGAGATGGAAGGCCATTTCTGCTAAAGAGAAAGGAGAATTTGAGACATAGCAAAGGTGAAAAATACTGACTATGAAAGAGAAATGAAAACTTATGTCCTTCCTTAAAAGTAAAACAAAAACAAAGTTTAGAGATCCCAATGCACCCAAGAGGACTCCTTCAGCATTCTTGTTTTCTGAGTATTGCCCAAAAATCAAAGACAGGTTCTCAGTTTATCCATTTGTGATGTTGCAAAGAAGCAGGGAGAAATGTGGAATAATGCTGCTGCAGATGACAAGCAACCTTATGAAGAGAAGGTCCTAAGATGAAGGAAAAATACAAAAAAAGATAGTACTGCAAGTCAAGCTAAAGGAAAGCCTGATACAGCAAAAAAAAAAAAAAAAAAAAAAAAAGGCATTACTACAGCTGAAAAAAAAAGAAATAGAAGAAAGATGTAGAAGAAAAAGAATATGAAAATAAAGAAGATGGAGATAAATAAATTGGTTCTAGTGTAGTTTTGTTTTTAAACTGTACAGTATTTTATAACTTTATAAAAATTAAATTTATTGGGATAACATTAGTTAATAAAATTATATAATTTTTAAGTGTCCATTATAATTTAACATCTGTATATTTTATTGTGTGTTTACCAACAAAAGTCCAGTTTCCTACGGCTACCAAACATTGGATCTCCTTTACCAACTCCACCCTACCATTACCCCCCTGTACTTGACACCCTTTGACCATCTAATTACCCCTTCCTCTCCCACCCCATACCCTCTGGTAACCACTAGTTTATAGTCCATGTCCATGAGTCTCTGTTTGTTTGTCCTGTTCATTTGCTGCTTTTAGGTTTGTATCCCAAATATTAGTGATATGTAATTTTCAACTTTCTCTATCTAGCTTATTTTGCTGAGCATACTTATCTCCAGGTTTATTCATGTTGTCACAAATGGCAGTATTTCATCTCTTCTTATGGCTGAGTAATATTCCATTGTAAATATGTACCACTACTTCTTTAGCCAATCATCTATCATAAGACACTTCGGTTGCTTCCATATCCTGGCTACTGTGAATAATGCTGCTATGAACATCGGTGTGCAAATATATTTTGGATATGGGTTTTCAAGTCTTTGGGTAAATACCCAGTAGAGGGATTGCTGGATCATATGGTAGATCAGGTCTTAGTTTTTTGAGGAACCTCCATACTGTTAGCTTTTACTTGCCTTAATTTTGAGGTCAAGTTCATAAGTCCAAGGTCCTTGATTTTAGTTCCTATGCTTTCCTCTATGCATTTTATTATTTCAGGTCTTATATTCAGATCTTTAATCCATTTTTAGTTAACTTTGCTGTGTGGTGATAGACAATAGTCTAGTTTCATTCTTTTGCAGGTGGCTTTCCAGTTTTCCCAGCACCATTCACTGAAGAGGCTTTCTTTTCTCCACTATATGTTTTTTGCATTTTTGTCGAAAATTATTTGCCCATATAAACATGGGAATTATATATGGACTCTTGATTCTGTTCCATTGGTCTGTATGTCTGTTTTGCTGCCAATGCCATGCCATTTTGATGACTGTCACTTTGTAGTATAATTTGAATTTGGGCAGAGTAGTGCCTCCAGTCCCATTCCTATTTCTCAGGATGGCTTTGGCAATTCAGGATCTTTTTTGTTTACATGTAAATCTGATGATTTTTTGTTCTATTTTTTTAAAAAAACGCTGATGGGATTTTTGTGGGGATTGCATTAAAACTGTATAATGCTTTATGTAATATGGTTATTTTAAATATGTTGTTTCTTTCAATCCAAGAACATGGAATATCTTTCCAATTCTTTGTATCTTCTTCAATTTCTTTTTATAAGGTCTTGTAGTTTTCATTACATTGGTCCTTCACATGTTTCATTAAATTTATTCCTAGCTATTTTATTCTTTTTTTGCAATTGCAAAAGGAATTATTTTTTCACTTCTTTTTCTGACACTTTATTATTAAAGTATAGGAATGCTATAGATTTTAGAACATCGATTTTGTATACAGAGCCTTTACTGTATTTGCTTATTATTTCTACTAGTGTTATTGTGGAGTCTTTATGGTTTTCTGTATAGAGAATCATGTCATCTGCATGATTTAAATGCCTTTTATATTGTTCTTTTGCCTGATTGCACTCGCTAGGACCTCCAATATTATATTGAATAACAGTGGCCATAGTGGACAGCCTTGCCTTGTTCCTGATCTTAGCAGGAAGGTTTTTAGTTTTTCACCATTATGTATAATGTTGGCTGAGGGTTTGTCATAGATAGCCTTTATTATGTTAGGGTACTTTCCTTCTATACCAATTTTGTTAAGTGTTTTGATCATAAATGGATGTTGTATCTTGCCGAAAGCTTTTATTTTTTATTTTTTTGCATCTATTGATATGAATACAAGGTTCTTATTTTTTAATTTGTTTATGTACTCTATCACATTAATCAATTTATGTATTTTAACCATTTCTATGCCTCTGGGATGAAGCCCACTAGATCATGGTGTTTAATGTTTTTAATATGTTGCTATATTCAGTTCGATTGTATATTATTTAGGATTTTTCCATTTGTGTTCATGAGAGATATTGGTTTGTAGTTTTCTTTTTTTTTTTTTTTGTATATTCTTTCATTACCATGTTTTGGTATCAGTGTAACACTGGCATCATAAAATGAGTTGGGAAGTATTTCCTCTCTTCGATTTTTTGAAAGAGTTTGAAGAGAATAGGTATTAAATCTTATTTCAATGTTTGGTAGAATTTACTGGTGAAGCCACCTGGTCCTGGACTTTTACTTTTTGGTAGATCTTTGATGATTATATCCATTTCCATACTACTGATCAGTCTATTTAGATTTTCCAGATCTTGATTCAGTCTAGGAAGGTTGTATTTTTCTAAGTACTTGTCCATTTCTTCTAGGTTATTAAATTTGATGTTTCATACTTTTTGTATGATCCTTTGTATTGCTATGATATCAGTCGTAATTTCCCCTCTTTCATCCCTGATTTTGATTATGTGTTTCCTTTTTCTTTTTCTTTAGTGAGTCTAGTCAGGGGATTGTCAATTTTATTAACCTTGTCAAAGAACAAGCTCTTTGTTGTATTTATTTTTTCTATTGGTTTTTATTTTGTTTTCATTTTCATTTATTTTTGCAGTAATTTTGATTCTTTCTTTCTGCTGATTTTAGGCTTCATCTGGGCATCTTTTTTTAGTTTTTTTTTAAGATGAAACATTAGGTTGTTTTGGGGGGCTTGCTCTTGTTTTAGGAAATAGGCCTGTAATGATATGAAGTTTCTTCTTATGACCTCTTTTGCCACATCCCAAAGTTTTGATATATTGTACTATCATTATCATTTGTTATTATGTATTTCTTGATCTCTCTTTTCATTTATTCTCTGACCAAGTTGTTCTTCAGTAGCATGGTGTTTAATCGTCATGTATTTGTGGTTTTCTTGATTTCTCTTTGCAGTTGATTTCTAGTTTGAAAGCATTATGATCAGAGAATATGGTTGATATGATTTCAATTTTTTTGCATCTATTGATATGAATACAAGGTTCTTATTTTTTAATTTGTTTATGTACTCTATCACATTAATCAATTTATGTATTTTAACCATTTCTATGCCTCTGGGATGAAGCCCACTAGATCATGGTGTTTAATGTGTTTAATATTTACTGAGGCTATCTATCTCTAGGGTCAATATTTGAGAATGTTCCATGTGCACTAGAGAAGAATGTATAAGTAATTGTTTGGGATGAATGGCTGTAAATGTAAATTATGTCCAATAGGTCTAATATGTCATTTAAGGATGTTATTTCCTTATTGATTTTCTGTTTGGATGATCTGGCCATATCCGACAGTGGGATATTTAGGTCCGCTACTATGATACTGTTTTGTTGTGTTTCTTCCTTTAGTTCTATCAGTCATTGCTTTACATATTTCAGGGCTCCTGATTGGGAACATAGATATTAATAAGTGTTATGTCTTCTTGGTCCATGATTCCCTTTATCATTATGAAGTATCCCTCCCTATCTTTCTTTATCTTTTTTAATTTGAAGTCTATTTCATCCAATATTAGTACTGCTACTGTACTCTTCTCTGAGTGTCCTTTGTTTGAAATATCATTTTCCACCACTTCACTTTAAGTCTATATTTGTCTTTGGAGCTGAGATGTGTCTCCTGGAGACAGCATATGATTGTGTTTTGTTTTTTGATGTATTCTGCAACTCTGTGCTTTTTTATAGGTAAGTTAAGTCCATTTACATTTAGGATGATTATTGCAATATGAGGTTTTCTGATAGCCATTTTATGTTTCGCTTCAGGTAGCTTGGTGTTTCCATTGCTTCCTTGTCCTTGTATTTCTGTTTTGTTTTGTCTTTTTTTTTAGGAGGGGGCGGTTGTTGTGGATTTTTCCCTCTGGTTCTTCTTATTTATATTATGTATTTCAGATCTGAATCTTTGGAGTGTGTGTTACTATTACAAATATGTAGAGAATGGTATATATATATATATATATATATATATATATATATATATATATATATAGTTTTCCATTTTATTCTATATGTACCTTATTCCATTCTCCTTTTTGAATTTGGATCTTTGAATCCTCTCATTTTCTGTTACTGTTGTCTCAATTTATCCCTATGTATGCTGAATGTTCATTACTATGTTGCTATAGCAAATTTCTTTTTATTGTTTAAGCTTATAATGCCCTGTTCTTAAAGGTTGCACTACTCTGTTTCTGTCTGCTTGCTAGTCACCTTACTCATAGTTATGTATTTTTTTGTCATTTTGTTTTAGGTGAATGGACCCTTTTCAGTATTTTCTGTAATACAGGCCTCATAGTGGAGAATTCCATCAATTTTTGTATGTCTGGAAAGTTCTTTATTTCTCCTTCATATCTAAAGGAGACCTTAGCTGGATACATTATTATTTGCTGGTACTTCCTTGCACTTAATAGTTTGAATATTTGATCCCGCTGCTTTCTTGCTTGTAAGATTTGTGCTGAGAAGTCTGACAATAATCTAATGGATTGTCCTTTAAAGTTGCTGTCTTCTTTTCCCTGGCTGCCCTGAGAATTCTTTCTTTTGTCATTAATTTTTGATAACTTTAATATGATATGTCTTGGAGAAGGTCTTTTTGGGTTGAGATAATTGAGTGTTCTGTTGACTTCTTGAATTCAAAGCTCCAGTTCATTCCTTAGATTTGGGGAATTCTCGTCAACCATTTGTCTGAAAATGCTTTCTGATCCCTGCTCCTTTTCCTCTCCTTCTGGAATACCCATTATTCTTACGTTTCCTCTTCCAATGGTGTCAGCTAGTTATTTTATTTCTCTTTCATTATTTTTCATTCTTTGGTTTCTCTCTTCTTCCTTCTGATTTATTTCTAGATTTCTGTTTTCGATATCACTGATCGTTTCTTCCATTTGGTCGATTCTATTTCCCAAGCTTGTTATTTCATTCTTCATCTCTTTCAGTGTGTTCTTCATCTCAGAAGTTCTTCTTGGTTCTTTTTCAGGTTTCAATCTCCTTGCTGAAAAACTCATTCTGATGATCTAGTTGTTTTTTCAATTCCTGAAATTGTTGATATGAATTATTTTGGACCTCATTATGTTTTTTTCAGAAGTACAATCTTGAATTCTCTGTCATTTAAGTCGTGTACTTCTATGTCTTTAAGCTTATTTTCTGAAGACTTATCTTTCTATCTTTCTTTCTGAGCTTCCTTTTCACCTTGGTTGTTTATTTATTTTTTTTAATGGACTATCCTCCATATACCTGGGTATTAATGGAAGTGTATTCTCCTTTTTTTTTTTTTTTTTACAGAAAGATTTATTATATGAAGGTCTATCTTTAGCCTGTTGCTGATAAGGTGTTTTTGTTTTTGTTTGTTTGTTTGGTTGGTTGGTTTTTGGTATGTGCCATCTAAGCCTCTTGGATTTCTGCTTTGAGCCTTAATAATGTTATTTTTTCTTATAAATATTCTATCAGGCTCACTACTCTCAGTCTCATTCCCTGTCAGTGTTAATGAAAGTTTCGGTAGTGTTTGCTCAGATTACCCTGGGGCTCCATGGTGTTCATGTTTGAATGAATGAGAGGTGTGCTCTTTGTGTTGGTGGATGAGAGTTGTGGCTCAGCCTGGCATTTTGCCACTATGGCTGGTAAAAATCAGCTGTTTCTTCTCTGCCATCCCCACTTTGTTTTGCTTTCTGGCATGAACCCTGGACACTACTGCTGTGTGGAGCTCACAGCTCTCTCAGGTGGGACTGTTCACAAATTTGCCACACCTTCTTCCCTACGCTATTCCTGCTGGAGGCTCTGGATATGAGAGGCAGATTTTTTCCCCTCCCATTCTACCTCCTGATTCCTGCAGATCTGATCTCTGGTAGCTCTAATGTGCAGATCACTCACTCAGATGTGCTTGTGTGCAGGTTGGGTATTATTTATTGAGTTTTAGATATTCATCTTATTCTTATTTCAAGGAGAGAGATCTGAGGACATTGGTTACTCCTCCATGCTTCTGAGATCACTCTTCCTCCTATGTCTCTTAATAATATTTGCATCCTTTATATCTTTAAGCTGTTCACTGTGCTTACCCCATTAATGGCTTTCTTTATTTTGTATTCTTCACATCAAATACTTCTCAGTTATCCAAACATGAAATTTTTACTGTTGTATCTTTGACTCTTCCTCTTTTAGTTATTGTTATCTCAATATGTCCCCGTGTGTGCTGAGTGTTCATTACTATCTTGTTATAACAACTCTCTTATTATCATGTAAGCTTATAATGCCCTGTTCTTAGTAAGGGTTGCACTCCTCTGCTTCTATTTGACTGATAGTCACTTTATTCTTAATTATGTATTTTTTTGGTCATTTTATTTCAGGTGAACTGAACCCTTTCACTATTTCCTATAGTGTAGGCCTCATAGTGCAGAATTCCCTCAATTTTTGTATGCTGGAAAGGTCTTTATTTCTCCTTCATATCTAAAGAAGAACTTAGCTTGATACTTAATTGTAGCCTGGTAGTTCCTTTTATTTAATAGTTTAAATATTTTATTTCATTCCTTTTTGGTTTGTGACTTTTGCGCTGAGAAATCCAAAGGAAATCTAATGGGTTTTCTTTTATAAGTTACTATTTTCTTCTCCCTGGCTGCCCTGAGAATTCTGTCTCTGTCATTGATTTTTGATAATTTTCATGCAATGTGTCTTGGTGAAGGTCTTTTTGGGTTGTGATAATTGGGTGTTCTGTTGACTTCTTGAATTCCAAGTTCCAGCTCATTCCTTAGATTTGGGTAATTCTCGTTCATTATTCATCTGAAAATGCTTTCTAATCTCTGTTCCTTTTTCATACCTTCGATAATGCCCATTATTCTTATGTTTCCTCTCTTGATAAATCAGCTAGTTCTTGAATTTCTCTTTTATTATTTTTCATTTTTGGTTTCTCTCTTCTCTCTTTTGATTTATTTCTAGATTTCTGTCTTCGATATCACTAATTCTTTCCTCTATTTAGTCGACTCTATTTCCCAAGCTTGCTATTTAATTTTTCAACTCTTGCTCTTTTTTTATTTTTTATTTTTATCTCCTGAATATCTATTCTGTTTTTCTTGAGGGTTTCAATCTTCTTGCTCTGCTCATCTAGGTGTTTTTTTCAATTCCTGAAATTGTCGATATGACTCATCTTGGAACTCACTGAGTTGTTTCAGAAGTATCATTCTGAATTCTCTGTCATTTAAATTATATATTTCTATGTTTGTAATTTATTTTCTGGAGATATTTCATTTTCTTTCTGAGATGCCTTGTCACCTTGATTGTTCATGGTGTTTAATGGGCTATTTCTCCACCTGAACATTAATGGAAATGTATTCTGCTGTTTTTCCAGAAAGATTTATTATATAAAGATTTCTCTTTATCCTGTTGCTAAGAAGGCACTTTTCTTTTGGTTTCCAGTAGGTGGCATCTAAAACTCTTGGATCCCTGCTTTATATAAAATCTTAATAATGCCCTTTTATTTTCTGATAGATATTTTATTACACTCACTACTCCCGGGTTCAGTCCCTGTCAGTATTAGCAGCAGTCTCACAGCATTTGCTCAGATTCCCTTTGGTCTCCACAGTGATTTGTCTCAGAAGGTATGGAGGTAGGGGCCCTCTGGGTTGGGGTTTGGGAGCTGAGACTCAGCCTTTGTTTTGCAACTGTAGCTGGTAAAAATCAACTGTCATTTTTCTGCTGTCCCGCTTCTTTGCCTTCTGCCCTGATGACTGGGCTCTGCTGCCGGCCAGCCGAGGGGGAGCTCACAGCTTTCTCAGGTAGGGTAGTTCAGAAAACTCGCCGTTCCTTCTCCCTTACCCCTCCTCCAAATGTAGCTCCAGCAGCTGTGAGAGGCAGCTTCTTTATTTCTCCCTGTCTACCACCTGACACCTGGGGTTCTGACCTGTGGTAGCTCTTATGCGCAGATTGCATTCTCAGATGTGTTGGTGTGCAGTTTGTGTGGGTTTTTTTTATTGAGTTTTAGATGTTCAGTTTATTGTTGTTTCAAGGGGAGATATCTGGGGACATCTCTTGCTCTGTCATGTTTCCACAGGTCCACAGTCTTTTTTGTTTAATTAACACACTATTATATATGTCTTTAGATAGCCCTATCTTGGTGATGTTTCAATAACCTCTAAGCTTGCCTGGACTTTTAATGGGTTGCAAATTGGCATGGCATTTTAAAGCAGGTTCTTGGTGGTGCACAGTATAAATTAGTTACATATGGAGATGGTAGTGTTTCATCTTCAGTTGTCTCTGATGCAGTTCATACGAAATAATTGTTCTGTTAACTGAATACCACTCTGATTGCAAAAAAAAAAATGCAGCTGTTTTGTTAACATTCTGAATGCTTCTAAGTAAATACAATTTTTTTATTAAGAAAATTTTCTTCTACCTTATTCAATTGATTCCAAAATCTACTAATGGGCTGATATATGCTATGAAAAGCATTGATCTAGTCAAATAATAATGTGATTTATAAATATCTTCTTTTGTGTATATTTATCATCTACATGATTTCTTTATTAAAATGAGTTTAAGTCTGTATGAAGACAACTAAACCCCACATAGATGCAGTTTAAAATCCAACAACAAAGATAATCTTCTGTTCCTTATGTTTCCTACATATATAAGAGGGAGTATGATAAATGAAAAGAGTACTTGTTTGGAAGTGTCAGTCCCAGATCTGACACTAATTAGCTTTAAGACTTTTAGCAAGTGATATCCCTTCCTTAGGTCTCAAATTCCTCAACAGTGTAATACGAAGAGACAAGATTGTAAAGGATTTAGAACGTCTATTTTAGGTATAATTTGTGATCTTTTGTCATTTCTTTTAGGGAATTGTTATTATGATGATAGAGATAATATGCATAAGTTTATAGAAAATGTTATGACTCTAATTTGGTTATAACAAATAGTGAATTTTATACCTATTTTCTTGTCTCAATACTGTGCCAGATAAGTGAGGGACTAAGAAAATATAGTGAGCTAATATGCTGCCAAATATAATAGTATCTGAGCTCATAGAAAAGTGCTTTATAAATATAATTTGGAAGGACTCCTGAATTTAAAATATGGTTTAAGGCACTAATTAACTGTTTCAGTTAAAATAAAAATGGAGATAGAATCACATAATCATGATGTCAGATGTAGAAAAGAACTCAGAGATTATTTAATTCAAAGTACACAGTAGTGTAGTCCAAAGTATGTCCAGATTTGGCAGAGAAAGGCAAAGTAAAACATCAGTATTGAATGAATTTAGTCAGCAGAACAGAGGAATTCAGAAATCTTCACTAGGTGGAGAGAGAATTGTTTTTAAGCACTTAATACAAACCCAGTTTTAATGAAATCATTGACAAGTTGATTTGAGAACTGGGAAGTAAAAACGCTTTTGGATTTTTGAATAATTGAGAGAACACTTTGTAATGATACATTATTTTTTCCTTTGGTCTGAGTCCAAAAAATGGTGCTTAACTTTAACAGTAGGTTTAAAAGTGTGATCTCTTTGTTGCTGAGAATTTTCATAGCTCTCACAAGCCAAGCTCAAGGTGATTCTAACATATACTAAAGTTTTAAAACAACTACTCTGGATTTTAATACATCAGCCTTGGGGATTTAGAAAGGGATATATGGAGGAGCCAGTCTTAAAACTAATCAATTTATGTTTACCCCAAGTTTTCAACATAGTAGGGCTTTTTTTCTTGTACCTGTATGAGTGGGCAGGTGTAACTTGTTTGATTTATCTTCTCATAGCAACCTGAACAACTCTCTTTTCCAGATTGCAGCCATGTCATTCCCTTACATCCAGACACATCAGTTCAAAACCATCTTCACTCTTCCCAAAGGTTCTACTTTTATCTTTCTCTTATTCCATGTTTCCCCTTATAGCTACTCCATATTGGAACTTTGGAAATGGAACTAGCAAGGCATGTGAAATCTTCATCTCAGTAAAAACAACTGATCTACCATGAACTCTATAACATTTTATTATGTTTTTAGTTTGTCTGTTTCTACTAAACCGCAGAGTTTTTGGCCATCTTTGGAATTCTTGTATATGGAAAATATGAGATGATCAGTCAGGCTTTGTGGGTATAATTTCATTAAGTTATATTTATTAAGGACCTACCCCTATTCTATATATATTTAAATATATATTCAAAAGAGAGCTCTTGCTACTGTGAAACTTGTCTTGTGTGAAAAAAGGAAGACATTTTGTATCTAAAATCCAGAGCAAGCATTCATTTAATATTGTGTAATGGTCAATTAAAAATGAATTGCAATATTTATATAGGAATAGATTAATAGAAGTTAAATATTAAAATTCTATGAAAAATGTTCAACTCCACTAGAAACCAAAACAATACAAATTTAAAAATAGATACTATTTCATCTATACAATTTGTAAGCATACTTAAGTATAGAAAGTACCAAATCCAGGTGAAGAGCATGAAATTTTCATATTCTTATTTTGCTAGAATGATCAGCATTTTGAAAATCAAGTATTATTTAAATGTCTATAATTTTTACCCCAGTAATTCCACTTTTGGATCATTCATCTAAGAAAATAATCTTTAAAAAACTTACAAATTCGTAAAAAGCAATACAAATTTGTTAAGATTCTTCCATCTCTGATGATATGGTCTGGGATTGTGTTCTGAAGCACCACTTGTAACATAGTCACTTGCTGATCAGAAATATTTATTTGGGATTTATGTGATTTAAGAAGAAACATTACATATATATATATATATATATATATATATATATATATATATATATATAAGCATTAGTTATTTTTTATTGAAAAAAATTTTCAATTACACTTTACATCCTGTGACTATTTTGTAACTGCCAATTTATATTTCTGAATCCCTTCCACTTTAGCTTTGCATATTTTAGTTTTCTGGTCTTATTGAAATATAATAGATAATTAGTTGCTCATATTTTCATGGTACAAGTCAATGAGTTTTTTTCAATTATATTTGGTATACAATATATTATTAATTATATTAATTAGTTAATATAGTAATATTAGTTTCAGTTGTACAGCATAATGATTAGAGATCTATATAACTCACACAATGATCGCCCCATTAAATCTAGTACCCCTAATCCCCCTTATGTATTTATTACTACATTATTAACAATTTTTCTTATGCTACATTTTATATTTCCATGTCTATTTTGTAACTACTCATGTGCACTTCTTAATACCTTTGTCCTTTTCATCGTCCCCCAACACCATTCCCATCTAGTAGCCCTCTACTATGAGTGCCATTTATCTATGAGTTTATTTCTATTTTTGTTATCACTATTGTTTATTTTGCTATTTAGATTTCATATGTACATGAAACCATGCAATATTTGTCTTCCTCTCTCTGTTTTATTTCATTTAGTATAATATCCTCTAGATCTATCAAGGCAATATATTTTTCCATCTTCTTCCTTTTAGTCTGTGTGCATCTTTTAATCTGAAGTGAGTCCCTTGTAGGCGGCATATATAGGAGTCTTCTTTTCTCATCCATTCAGCTACCTTATCTTTGGGTTGGAACACTTAATTCTTTCCCATTTGAGATACATGTTGATAGATATATTGTTATTATCATTCTTTATTTATGTTTTTTATACATGGTTTTTCTTCTTAAGGAAGTCCCTCCAACATTTCCTGTAATATTGGCTTGGTGTTCATAAATTCTTTTAGCTTATTTTTTTTTGGGGGGGGGTCTGAGGAGCTCTTCCTCTATCCTGTGACTCTAAATGATAGCTTTGCTGGATAAAATATTCTTGATTGTAGGTCCTGGGTTTCATCACATGAATATTTTGTGCCAAGTCCCTCTGTCCTATATAATTTCTTTTGAGAAATCAACTGCCAGTCTTATAGGTGTTCCCTTGTAGGTAACAAATTGTTTTTCTCTTCTTTTAAAATTCTCTTTTTGTCTTTAACCTTTGGCTTTTTAATGATAACGTGTTTTGGTGTGGGCCACTTTGGGTTCCTGGTTTTGAGGACTCTCTGAGAATACTGGGGTTTTATATCTATTTCCTTCACCAGGTTATGGAAATTTTCCATCATTATTTCTTCAAATAGGTTTTCAGTTTCTTGTTCTCCTTCTCCTAAGGTAACCCTATAACAGATATTGTTACATTTAATTTTGTTCCATAGGCTCCTTAAATTATTATCATATTCTTGACTCCTTTTTCTTGCTGTTCTGATTGAGTGTCCTTGGCTTCCCTATCCTCCATATCAGTAGTTCAATCTTCTTATTTATTCACTCTCTTGATTTTCTCTAATATACTCTTTATCTCAAATAATGTGTTCTTCACTTCTGCCTGGTTCTCTTTATAATTTCCATTTCCCTTTTGATGTGTTTCTTTTAATCTTTTTTGTTAAAGTTTTCACTGAATTCATCTACACTACCCTTAAGTTCATTGAGCATCCTTATAAGCAGTGTTTGGAACTCTGCATCTGAGAGATTGCTTAACTCCATTTTTCCTGGAGCTCTGTGCTGTTCTTTCATATGGGTTCTTCTTCTTTGACTTCCCATTTTGGCTGCCTTTCTATGTCTGTTTCTATGTACTAAGCAAAGCTCCTAAGTCTTCCGGTCTTTTTAGAATGCCTTTGTGTAGTAGATGTCCAGAGGCACAGTCCTGAAAGAGATTCAGCTAGAGGCCAAGTTTAGTCCCAGCCTGTGACCTTCTGGTTCCACCTATTAAGCTTTATCAAGCAATCCACAGATGCTGTGCTTATAGTTTTCTCAAGAAACCACACCAGAAACCGAGGCTGCCTCTAGTGTGAATCTTGGTGCTGCTCAGCAAGGAGCACTGGACTTGTGGAGAGCACAACTAGATGTGGCTTGGGTAGGGCCTTGAGTTGAGGAATGTGAAGTTTCAGAGAATTCTAAAACTTCAGGGAAAAGTGACCTCTGTTATCTAATTTGATGACATCTCAGTTATGGCGGTGCTGCGTTTGCACACCGAGAGTGGGAGAGAGTTCAAAAGTGGAACAAGGGATACCACTGGCAATTCTGCCTAAGATACAGCCTTGCCTCTGGCCCTCACTCTGACAACTAGTCCCCACCCCCTGTAAGTTCCTGGTGCCCCCATGCAGCCATCATGGCTCTGGGGTTCAGAGCAAGTGAGTCTGTCACCGCGAAAATCTGGTAATGGACACGGCCCCTTTAAGAAGCATCTGCAGCTGCCAGCTGCTGCTGCCACAGACTCTATGCCACTTAGCTGCTCTGACCAGGGCAGCCCTCACACCCTTGTCTCCTCCTAACTTCTATCACTGCAGGTTGATTAATTATTTCTCTCCTTAGTTTTAGTGATTCTGTTCATCTAAATCTCAGATGAATTTGCTTGCTGTTTGTTTCATGTTTCTGTCACAACTTTGATTTGGTCTCAAGAGGAATGAACCAAGCCTCTATCATCTACACAATATTTCCCCGTCTCTGGAACATATTTTTATTGAGCCATTGAACTTTTGGAATTTGTTTGTTAAAACAGCTAACATTATAATTTTTTGAAACTTAAATCACATGTAAAAATAATTGAAGGCAGAGTCTGTAGTAAAGAAACCTCTCAGTAAATATTGTGTACTATTATTAAAAATATTGTTTATAATAGAAAAAATGAAAATAATTTAAACAACCATAATGGAAATAGTTAAGTAATGATGATACATTCTTTCAATGGAATACTGGGTAAATATAAAAAATATGAAAAAATATACAAATGAAATATAGCAACATAGAAAAATGTACATTAAAAGACAAAAAAATATATATAGCCACTCTGATCTATTTTAGTTTTTGGAACTAACAATAAAATTTAATATACTAAGAATAGTAGAAAACTACTTGAATGGAAAAGATAAAAATATTAACAGGTCATGAATATTCTTAATACATGGGAATTGCAAGGAATATTTTTTAAAGAACTTGGAAGTAAGGATATATTATGAAATTTACACATAATAGACAAAAGTAGAAACATTCCGAATTATCTTAAGACAAGAGAATGTTTTTCAGCCCTTTAAGAGTTTATTTTAACCTAATTTAAGTATATTAACATGAATTGGAGGAAAAAATATAACACCCTGAAGTAAGCAAGGAATTGCATAGTAGTCAGGCTGGATATTATAAAGAAAAAAAACGAGAGTGCCCCTAAACCACAGTCAAAGGGAGGGAGTGCTAGTAAATCACTTGGATTATTCAGGAGATCATAGCAAAGAGATATTCAGCATTTATTCTCATCAGCATTCTTATTGCAAAATGGATGCATTAGCTACCTTAAGCTACTATTATGAAGCATTCAATAACTATTTGGGGAAATATTTTTCAGGTTATATGTTGCTGAAAATATAATGTATTTAAATAATTTAATTAGTGGAACATGATTTTTTAAAATAAATTTATTTATCTAAATTAGTTTCAAGTATACAGTACATTGGTTAGACATCTATATTGTTCATAAAATGATTCGCCCAATTGCTCCTTCCCTTCCCTGGCCCTCCACTTAGCCCTCATATTAATGCTAACTGCATTCCCTGTGCCATGCTCCCCATCCTTGTGCCAAACTATCAACTACTAATTTTAATTATTAAGAATGTGAAACATTAGAAAGACATATGGAGAAGAGAAAAAATGGCACAGATGATACAGGCTTTGTTCATCCCTCTTTTGACCAAATCAAAGTTGTGATGGAAACACAAGGCAAGCAGCAAGCAGAATCTCCTGGGATCTAAATTAACAAGCGCCACAATTAGGAAGAAAAATAAGAAATCAACCTGCAATGAGAGAAGGTAGGATGGGACGAGGATGCGAGGCTGCCTATTCCTGAGTGGCTGAGTGGGACAGAGGCCATAGCAGCAGCAGCCTGTAGCTGCAGATACCTCTTAAAGGGGCTGTGTCTGTGAGTGGACTTTCAAGGTGACGGACCTTCTCACTCTGAGCACCAGTGCCTGGCTGGCTGCTGGAGGAGGGGTACCAGGGACTTACAGCAGGACACTGAGTTGTTGGAGTGAGGACCAGAGGTGAGGATCTCCCCCAGCAGTACCCATTATTCCTACTTTGAGCCCTCCCCACTCCCAGTGTGCTGTCGTAGCACCACCATAGCTGAGACATTATCAAATTGGATAACAGAGGTTCCTCATCCCAGAGGATTCCCTGAAATCCCGCATTCCCAAACTTGCGGCCCCACCCAAGCCACATCTAAGTATGTCCTCAGCAAGTCATGTGTTCCTTGTTGAGCAGCTACAAGATTCACACTAGTGGTAGCTGGCCTCAGTTTCTGGTGTGGTTTCTTAAGGCAACTATAAGCACAGCATCTGTGGATTCCTTTCTGAATTTTAGCAGGTGGCCCCAGAGGGACACAGGTTGGCCTGCAGTTGAACCCCTCTCAGGACTGTGCCACTGGACACCTACTACACAAAGCCATGATGATAAGACTGGGAGACTTAGTATCTTTGCTTAGGACATAGAAACAGACATAGAAAGGCAGCCAAAATAAGACAAAGAAGCAGAAACCATATGAAAGAACAGAATAGAGTTCCAGAAATAATGAAGCCAAGCAATCTCTCAGATGCAGAGTTCAAAACACTGGTTATAAAGATTCTTAATGAACTTAGAAGAAGTATAGATGAACTCAGTGAGAACTTTAACAAAGAGATAAACATAAAAATGGAAATGTAAATTATAAAAGAAATCAGTCAGAAATGAAGACTACATTATATGGGATGAAGAGTATATTAGATGGAATAAACAGAGTGGATAAAAAAAGAGAATCAAACCACTGATATAGAGGATGGGAAAGCCAAGGACACTCAATCAGAATGGCAAGAAAGAAATAAGTCAAGAATATGATAATAATTTAAGGAACCTATGGGACAAAATTAAATGTAACAACATTCGTGTCAAAGGGGAACCTGAAGAAAAACAATAAGTTGAAGAGCTTTTTGAAGAAATAATGTTGGAAAACTACTCTCACCTGATGAAAGAAATAGACATACAACCCCAGGAAGCTCAGAGAGTCCCAAGAAAGAGGAACCCAAAGAGGCTCACACCAAAACACATCATAATTAAAATACCAAAAGTTAACTACAAAGAGAGAATCTGAAAAGCTGCAAGAGAAAAGCAGTTACTTACCTACAAGGGAGCACCCATAAAACTAGCAGGTGATTTCTCAAAAGAAACTATGCAGGACAGAAGGATTTGGCACAAAATATTCAATATGGTAAAAACCCAGGATCTACAACCAAGAATACTTTATTCAGCAAAGCTATCATTTAGAGTAAAAGGACAGATAAAGAGCTTCCCAGACAAAAAAAAAAAGAAAAAAAGAAAAAAAAAAAAGCTAAAGGAATTTATGAATACCAAGCTAGTATTACAGGAAATGTTAGACTGACTTCTTTAAAAAGAAAAAAAAAAAACATGTATCAAAAACAGGAATAATGAATGGTAATAACTATATTCCTATCAACAAGTACCTCAACTGAAGAAGAATTAAGTGCTCCAACCAAAGGATAAAGGGGCTGCATGGATAAGAAAATGAGACCCCTACATATGCTGCTTATAAGAGACCCACTTCAGATTAAAAGACACACACAGACTAAAAGGAAGTGGATGGAAAAGGTATTGCCTTGATGGGCCTAGAAGATATTGCACTGAATGAAATGGGTAGGATAGAGAAAGATAAATATTGCAGGATTTCATGTACATATGGAATATAAAAAATAAACAAAATAAACAACAACAACAACAGCAACAAAAGCAGTAATAAAGTCATAGGTACAGAAAATATTTTGAGGACCACTAGATGGAAGGCTGCTTGACAGGATGGAAAAACAGGTAAAGGGATTAAGAGGTACAAATGGATAGTTGCAGAAGAGATGTGGAGATGTAGAATGTAGCATGGGGAAGATGGTTAATGACATTGTAATAAATATGTAAGGGGAAGTGGAGTAGTAGATTTAGTGGGATGATTGCTTTGTGAGTTATGTGGATCTCTTATCACTAGGCTGTACAACTGAAACTGGTATATTATTGTATGCCAACTATATTGGAAGAAAAAAACTAATTGAATTGTACAATGTAAATACAGGCAGCTCATTGTCTACTATATTTCAATAAACCTAAAAAATCAAAATAAACCAAATTCAAAAACAAATAAATAAAAATAATCAGCCTAAAAAAAAAAAACACATATGAATAATAGTTTGCATTATGACCAATTATATGGTCAATTTTACTTAATATATCACACGCAGTTGAAAATGTTTTCTGTAATTCAAATGCTTCAAACCCCTTGTAGAAATTACTTTATTGTATGTGTGTGGTCCTGTGTTCCAACTTTTTATTCTGTTCTTTTGATCTCTTTGTTTTTCCACAGTATCTCACTATCTTGAGCTTTGTAGCTTGAAATACGATAATGCAATTTCTCCAACTTTCTTCTAGTTTTGCAAAATTATTTTATATCCTATATCTTTTGTATCACCATATAAATTTTAGAATTAGCTTGTTCTCTACAAAAAGTCCTGGAATTTTTATTGGCATTAGATGGAATCTATAGATCAATTTTGGGAGTACTGTCACCTTTATAATATTGAGCTTTCCAACTTGTAATGTGATATATAGCTTCATTTATTTAAATGTATTTAAAACCTTTGTGTTTAATTTGTGCTTTTCCTAGTTTTTTATGATAGAAGTTCCAAGGATGTTTTCTATGGATAGAAATTTAGTTTTTCTGGTTTTTACTCCATCCTCACTATTTTAAAGATGTCATTCCTTAGTTTCAGATGAGAAGACTGTGATCATTATTAGTGTTCCTCTATGATTCATATCATATGTATTTTTCCCCTAAATTAGAATTTTTTTTTACCTTTGGCTTTCAGCAATTATACTTTGATGTTCCTTGATTCTATTTTCTTTGTATTTGCTCAACTTAGAATTTTATGTGATTCCTAGATACATAGATTACTATTTTTTACTAAATGTGAAAATTTTTAATGTAATATTTCTTCTAAGTTTTATACTCCATCTTCTCTCTCCTGTTCTTCTGGATCTCCAGTTTCAAGTATGTTAGATTATTTCATAGTGTCCTACAGCTCATTGAGCCTCTGTTCATTCATTTCCATGCATATATTCCTCTATGGATTTTAGTTCAAATAGCTTTTGCAACCTGCTTTCAAGTTCATTAGTCATTTCTTATTTTTGTCTAATTAGATATCAATTGCATTAAATTTTCCAGTTGAAGAATTTTCATTTGATTCTTTTTTCGTGTTACATTTTTATATCTCAAAATTCCCTATTTCTTCATCCATTATATTCATTTTATCTAGTAGAGCTTTTAACATATTTGTTGTACTTGTTTTAAAGGTCTTGTCTGATAATTTAACATTTAGTCATTTATGTGTCTGATTTTATTTCTGTTTCTTTATGTGTTAATAATTTTTATTGTATGTTAGACTTTGCAGATAATACATTAGAAAACTTTGAATTTTAACTTCTTTTTAAGAATGATTTTTTTAAAGCACATAATTAAATTTCTAGTATATTATCATGGACATTTGGAAGTTTCATTTTATGATTTGAGTGAATTATTTCCTTAGTCGTGGGTCATAGTCTTTGCTTCCAGGGTATGCCCTTTTATGCTTTCACTGGAAAGTCTGTGATGTTTATTGTAGTAATCTATCTTGGCATGATTCAAACTATAACTTCTGTGGTAAGCAGTAGCAGAATTCTCTGTTCAGAATTTTTAAGTTTTTTACTTCCCCTTTTTATTTTCTTTTTTTTTTTCCCTACAGATTTTCATCACAATTTACAGTAACTCTGGCAATCCTAAATTCTATCCTTTGCTCCTCAGACCTATAAGACTGTAACTTTTTGCTTGAATTCTAAGTACTCTGAACAAAAGTTATTGAGGATCATTTTTGGGGAAAAGCCATATAAACACTGATCTCGTTCAGTGTTTACCATCTTTCAAGTGTCAAATTGTCTCCAGATTCTGCCTGCTTTTTGTTGTTGTTTTCGCTTGCTTGTTTGCCTTTGTAAAAATTTGATTCAGTCTTAAAAATTTTATCTGTGGTAAAGTTAGTCTGATATAAACTAATTTATTATTACTCTATTAGTTTTCTAATAGATAAATATTCTTTGGTGAAATCTCCAGTAATCTGATCTATGTTTTCTCTTTCTTTCTTTATTTTCTTAATCATATTGATCAGTTGTTGTTATTGTTGTTTAGTCTTTATCTGGGAGCTCTACTATTTGGATCACCTATGGCTTTGTTTCTTGTTTTTTTTTTTTTTTTTTTTTTTTTTTTTTTAATTGTGTCTTTTAATTGGGAAGTCCTTTTTCTTGGAATGCCCACTAAATTTTAAATGAGTGCTGGACAATACATGTACATTTTTTAGAAGTTCCAGACAGTGTTTCTTTATTCTTTCCAAGTTTATTCTTTATCTGCTAGGCAGATAAAATGGGGGTGTGGATTATCTTAATCCATTCACCTACTTAGCTGAGTCTAGCTTGGGTTGCAGTTTTGATGGAAGCCCTGTGTATCTCTGGTTCATCTCTGTCCCTTGGAACTATCCATTTTGAATTGAAACTGAAAATCTTACATGTCTACCAAGTCTCTTCCTTCTGGCAGGTTCTGAATTCTGTTTATCTCTTGAGCACTATGATACTGTGATATGCTTTGTTTATTAATTTTTTGAATATTTGCATTTATGTATTTATATTTAGCTTTAAGAAATAACATTATGATGGTTGTTCTTGCATATATAGCTTTTCATATTTTGACAGTATAGAAACAGATTTTTTGAGAAAGATCATAAATTTATTTTTTAATTTTATATTAAGATGTAATTTAGACATCAAAAAAATACCTTTTTACAGCACACAATTCAGTGATTTTTAGTATATTCACAGAGTTATACAACCACTACTATTAACTAATTTCAAAATATTTTAATTCAACCACAAAATAACTCCTGTAACCATTATCAAACACTTCTTATTTCCCACATTTCTATGCTCTGGTTATCACTAATCTACTTTTTGTCTCTATGAATGTGACTATTCCAGACATTTCATAAAAATGGAATCATACAATATGTGACATTTCACGTCTGTCTTCTTCCAATTAGCATAATGTTTTCAAGGTCTATCCACACTGTAGCATTTATCAGTACCTTATATTCTATTGTTTGAATATACCACATTTTGTCTATGCAGTCATGAGCTGATGGACATTTGGGGTGTGTCTATTTTTTTTTGGCTGTTATGCATAATACTTTTGTGTACATGGTGAACAAGTTTATGTGTAAACATATGTTTTCAGTTCTTTTGGCTATAAAATTAAGAATAGAAATGCTGGGTCATACAGTTTTTAATTTTATCTTTTCATGGAACTCGCACACTATTTTCTAATATTATTTTAAGGAGTTTTGCTTAGCTTTTTACTTTCTTTTTCATGCAACAGCCTTCTGCCCAGGTCCAACTTATAAATTAATCCTCTTGTAACTGCTCAAAATCAATAAATATACTTTGGGAAATGACAGTTTCTCCCATTCCTGAATTATATCTTCTCTGGTCCTTGTTGTTTTTAGTGGAAGCATTTTCATGCTATAAATTGATTTGTTCTACCTGGCAGGATTAGCTTTGTTCTTTTTATCCTATGTGTGATATTTTTCATGCACAAAAATGTTCAAATAAAGTAATAAATTTACCAATGGTTTTCCTTAATTGAGTATGCTTTCCATGATTTTATTTAAAAAATCTTTCCCAACTCTGCATATTTTTTGATCAGTTACTACACAGTTTCTTTATACCACTTCTCCCCCACATTCCATACACTAGTATCAATATCTTGCATTAGTGTGGTATATTTTTTTTTATAATTGATGAATCAATATTGATATATTATCATAAGATAAAGTCCATAGTTTACATTAGGGTTTTTTTCTTTGTGTTATATATTTCTACAGGTTAGACAAATTCATTATGTCATGTATGCATTATTAAAGTATCATGCAGAATAGTTTCATTGACCTAAAAGTTTCCTGTGGTTCATCTACTGATACCTTTTTCTCTTCTCTCATACCCTGGAAACAACTAATAGGCTTACTCTATTTATAATTATGCCTTTTTCAGAATTTCATATATTTGGAATCATACAGTATGTAATTTTTATCAAAGTGATTTCTTTAACTTAGCTACATATATTTATTTAAGGTTCCTCCACATCTTTTGTGATTTGCTAGCTCATTTCTTTTTATTACTGAATAATATTCAACTGTATGAACATATTTCTGTTTTTTTATAGACCTAGTGAAAGACAACTTGATTGTTTCTAATTTTTGTCAGTTTGGAAAATGTGGCAATAAATAGTTATGTAATGATTTTTGTGCAAACATAATTTTTTAATTAATTGGATTAAGCATCTTGGAACACAATTGCTGGATCTTATAGTAATATTATGTTTACCCTTGTATGAAGAAGATAAAATATATTCAAGGGTGGCTGTAACATTTTGCACTCTCACAAGTAAGACCTAGCATTCCCATTGTGTCACATTCTAGCCAGCATTTGGCATTGTCAATATTTTGAATTTCAGCCATTCTAATAGATGTGTAGCAGTATTTCATTGCTGTTTTAATTTTCAATTCCCTAATGGCATAGATGTTGAAGATTTTTTTATATCCTTACCTATCATTGGTACATCTTCTTTGATGAAGTGTGCATTCAGATAATTTGCCCATTTTTAACTGAGGTTGTTTGTTTTTTTTTTTATTGTTGAGGTTTACTTTTTTTTTTTAATGTATTTTAGGTGCAAGTCCTTTATCGGTCACATGCATTTGAAATATTTTCTTCCAGTTTGTGGCTTGTCTTTTCATTCTCTTAAGAGTGTCTTTAGCAGAACATAATTTTAAAATTTTAATGAAGTTCAACTTATCAACTTTTTGTTTAATGGGTTTTGCTTTTAGTGATGTATTTAAGAAGTAATTTTCAACCCAACATCACCTATATTTTTCCCCATGTTATCTTCTAGAAGTTTTGTAGTTTTGCATTTTACATTTAGATTTATGGTCCATTTTTAGTTAACTTTTGTGAAAATTTAAGCTCTGTTTATATATCAGTTTTCTATGTAGATGTCCACTTTTTCCAGTACTATTTGTTGACATGACTGCCCTTTCTCCATTGAACTGCCTTTGCTCCTTTGTCAAAGATCATTTGACTACATTTCTGTGAGTCTATTTCTGAACTCCATTTGGTTGCATTCATGTATTTGTTTATTCTTTTACCAATACTACACTGTCTTGGTTACTGTATAGTAAGTTTTGAGATAACATGGTGTCAATTCTCTTTTTTCCTTCTCCTTCGGTATTGTTTTGTCTACCTTGGATTCTTTCCCTGTCTATACAAACATTGAATTAGTTTGTCTAAATCAACAAAATAACTGGCAGATATTTTGATTGGTATTGCATTGAATATACAGATAAAGTTGAGAAGAACTCACATCCTCATTAGCTAGGTCTCTCCATATGCTGTTAAATATGTGCGACGAGAGGAAACATCCTGTTCTTATTATTTTTTACACTGACATTAATTAACAAAATCCAGTAAGTCTCACTTTAACAGTAAAGCACACACACACATACACACACACACACACACACACACACACACACATATATGCATACACTGTGTGTTCACCTGCCATAGTTAGGTTTCTTTCTGTCATCACATATTTGACCCCTTGTACCCCATATACCTCCTCCCTTCCCCTCCACACCCTACCCTCTGGTAACCACTACTCTATTGTCCATATCCATGAGTCTTTGTTTGTTTGTCTTGTCTGTTTGTTGCTTTTAAGTTTATATCACACACATACATGAAAACTTGTGGTTTTCAATTTCGACTTTTTCTGCCTGCCTTATTTTGCTTATAGTGATTGTCTTGAGGTCCATCCACTTTGCCATTAAAGGAAGTATTTCATCTCTTCTTATAGCTGAGTAATATTCCACTGCTTCTTTATCCAATCATCTATCATAGGACACTTCAGTTGCTACCATGTCCTGGCCACCATGAATAATGCTGCTATGAACATCAATGTGCAAATATCTTTTCGGATATGGGTTTTCAAGTATTTTGAGTAAATACCTAGTAGAAGCACTGCTTGTAGATTAATTTCTCAATTTCTGAAAAGCTTCCATACTGTTTTCCATAGTGGCAGTACCAATTTATACTCCCACCAGCAGCGTATGAGGGTTCCTTCTTCTTCGCATCCTCTTCAACATCTATTATCAATTGTCTTATTGGTAATAGCTATTCTAACAGATGTGAGATGGTATCTCATTGTGGTTTTGATATGCATTTCCATAATAGCTAACGAGATGAGCATCTTTTCATATGTTCGTTGTCCTTTTGTATGTCTTCTTGGGAGAAGTGTCTGTTCAGGTCCTCTGTCCATTTTTTTATTAGATCATTTATTTTTGTTGTTATTGAGTTGCATGAGTTCTTTGAATATTATGGATATTAGGCTTTTATTGGAGGCATTGCTTGCAAATATTTTCTTCCATTCCAATTGTTGTCTCTTTACCTTGTTGACAGTTTCTGTTGCTGTGCAGAAGATTTTTAGTTTGATGTAGTCCCATTCATTTATTTTAGCTTTTACTTTCCTTGCTTTTGAGGTCAAGTTTATAAAATCCTATTTAAGTCTAAGATCCATGAGTTTAGTTTCTATGTTTTCTTCTTTGCAATTTATTGTTTCAGGTCTTATGTTCAGGTCCTTAATCTGTTTTGAGTTAAATTTGGTGTATAGTGATAGACAACAATCTAGTTTCATTCTTTTGCAGGTGGATTTCCAGTTTTCCCAGCACCATTTATTGAAGAGGTTTTTCTTTTTCCACTGTATGTTTTTGGCTGTTATGTCGAAAATTATTTGCCCATATAAACATGGGATTTATATATGGACTCTTGATTCTGTTCCATTGGTCTGTATTTCTGTTTGTCTGCCAATATCATGCCATTTTGATTATTGTTGCTTTGTAGTGTAATTTGAATTCAGGCAGAGTAATGCCTCCAGCCTTCTTCTTATTTCTCTGGATGGCTTTGTCGGTTCTCAGTCTTTTGTGCTTCCATGCAAATCTGATGATTTTTTTCTTCTATTTCTTTAAGAAATGTTGATAAGATTTTGATGAGGAGTGTCTTAAATCTGTATAATGCTTTAGGTAGTAAGGTCATTTGAACTATATTGATTCTTCCCATCCAGGAACATGGAATATCTTTTCACTTTTTTATTTCATCTTTAATAAGGTCTTTAATAGGCTCTTATAATTTTCATCATATAGGATCTTCCCATGTTTCATTATATTCCTAGATATTTTATTCTTTTTGTTACCATTGCAAAAGGAATTATTTTTTCCACTTTTTTTTCTGGAAATTCATTATTAGAGTGTAGGAATACTATGGATTTTTGAACATTGATTTTGTATCCAGAGACTTAACTGGATTTGTTTATTATTTCTAGTAGTGTTCTTACAGAGTCTTTAGGGTTTTCTGTATAGAGAATCATGTCATCCACGAATAGTGACAGTTTGACTTCTTTGTTTCTTATTTGGATGCCTTTCATATCTTTCTCTTGCTTGATTGCACTTGCTAGGACTTCCAATGTTATATTGAAAAGAGTGCCAATAGGGACAACTTTGTCTTCTTCATGATCTTAGAGGGAAGATTTTTAGTTTATCACCATTAAGTATAGCATTGGCTGAGGATTTGTCATATATGACTTTTATTATGTTGAGCTATTTTCCTCCTATACTGATTTTGTTAAGTGTTTTGACCATAATGGATAATGTATATTATCAAAGGCTTTCCCTGCATCCGTGAATATGATAATAGGATTCTCATTTTCTAATATGTTTATGTGGTTATCACATTAATGATTTGCATGTTTTGAACCATCCCTGTTTCCATGGGATGAAGCCCACTTGATCGTGGTGTATATAACATTTTGAATATGTTGCTATATTTGGTTTGCTAGTATCTTCTTTAGGATTTTTGCATTTGTGTTCATGAGAGATATTGGTCTATAATTTTCTTTTTTGGTGTGTTATCTTTATCATGTTTTGGCATCAGAGTAGTATTGACCTCATAAAATGAGTTGGGAAATATTGTCTCCTCTTCGATTTTTTGGAAGAGTTTGAGGAGAATAGGTATTAAATCTTCTTTGAATATTTGGTAGAATTCACTGGTGAAGCCATCTGGTCCTGGACTTTTACTTTTTGGTAGGTTTTTGATTGTTTCACTTTCCATACTGCTGATCTGTCTATTTAGATTTTCTAGTTTTTTTTTTTTTATTATTATTCAGTCTAGAAAGGTTGCATTTTTCTAAGTACTGGTCCATTTCCTCTAGGTTATTAAATTTGGAGTTATATACTTTTCCATAGTATTCTTGTATAATACTTTGTATTTCTGCAGTGTCTGTCATAATTTACCTCTTTCTTCCCTGACTTTGTTTATCTGTGTCCTTTTTCTTTTTTCTTTAGTGAGTCTAGCCATGGATTCATCAATTTTATTAACTTTCTCAAAGAACCAGCTTTTTGTTGTATTTTTTCTCTTGATTTTTTGTTTTTAATTTCATTTATTTCTGCTTTAATTTTGATAATTTCTTTCCTTCTGCTGAGTTTAGGTATCATTTCTTCTTCTTTTTTTTTTTTTAGATGAAGCATTAAGTTGCTTATTTGGGCTTGTTCTTGTTTTTGGAGATAAACCTTTAATAATGTGAACTTTCCTATTATTACCACTTTTGCCATGTCCTCAAAATTTTGATATGTTGTACTATCATTATCATTCACTTCTATGTATCTCTATATATCTGTTTTTATTTCTTCTGTGGCCCTTACATTCTTCAGTAGCATATTGTTTAATCTCCATGCATTTGTGGTTCTTCTCTCTTTCTTTTTACCCTTGTTCTCCAGCTTCAATGTATTATGATCAGAGAATATGGTTGGAATGATTTCAAGCCTCTTATATTTGTTGAGGCTCTCTCTGTGTCCCAGTATGTGGTCAATTCTTGAGAATGTTTCATGTGCACTAGAGAAAAATGTATAAGCAGGTGTTTTGGGATGAAAGACTCTGTAAATATCATTTATGTCCAGTTTATCTAGTTTGTCATTTAAGATTATTATCATTCTTTTTATTTTTATCTTATGTGAATAAATCCGGTTTCTCACCATTAAGTATAAAGTTAACTCTAGGTTTATTATATATTCTTTATCAAGTGAAGGAAGTTCTCTCTCTGTTTCTCATTTTCCGACATCTTTATCATGAACTGATGTTAGCTATGCAAACATTTTAAGTTTGATTTTCACATTCTAGTTTTTATTTTACCAGAAATCATTTTTGTAATATATTATGCAAGGTATCCATTTACATTTTATCTTTATGAATAATTTATTGTACCAACACCATATATAAAGCTGTCTATCCTAATCTCACTGATTTTTTTAAAAAAAAATTTTTGTTATTTATTTTTATTTATTTTTATGGTTACACTAGTTAACAAAATCCAGTAAGTTTCAGCTGTACATTTTAGCAGTAAGGTATGTGTGTGTGTGTGTGTGTGTGTGTGTGTGTGTGTGTATGTGTGTGTGTGTGTGTGTGTGTATATATATATATATATATATATATATATATATATATATATATATATATATATATATAAATTACCACAAGTCTATTGTCCATATCCATGAGTCTCTGTTTGTGTGTCCTGTTCATTAGTTGCTTTTAGGTTTATATCTAACATATAAGTGATATCATGTAATTTTCAACTTTTTTTTGTCTGACTTATTTTGCTTAGCATGGTTATGTTAAGGTCTATCCATGTTGTTGCAAATGGCAGTATTTCATCTCTTCTTATGGCTGAGTAATAGCCCATTGTATATATGTACCACTGCTTCTTTATCCAATCATCTATCATAGGACACTGCGGGTTCTCCCATGTCCTGGGCACTGTGAATAATGTTACTGTGAACATTAGTGTGCAAATATCTTTTTGAATGTGGGTTTTCAAGTCTTTGAGATAAATACCCAATAGAGGGATTGCTGGATCATATAGATCAATTCTTAGTTTTCTGAGGAAACTCCGTACTGTTTTCCATAGTGGTTATAACAATTTGCAGTCCCACCAGCAGTTTATGAGGGTTCTATTTCTCCTCTTTTTCTTCACCATTTGTTATTACTTGTCCTGTTGATAACAGCTATTCTAATCTCTCTTATTTTTAATATCACTTCTGTCATATTTTTTCATGTCTTTGAACTCTTCCATTAGTCAATATTTTTATTATTGTGCCTATATTTACTCTCCTTTATTACATTTTCTATTAAACCATAATGAAAAGAAGTATACCAAATTGATTTAACAAAGTGGACTGAAAAACAAGAATCCTACACCTGCCTTTTTTCGACTCTGGATAAAGAATGTAATGTCTCCATATCATCTTAAATATAGAAAGGAGGATTAAATGAGTTAAATTATGTAAAGTATTTAAAGTAGTGGCAAAACATAGCAAGTGTTCTGAGAATGTTAGCTGCTATTAATAAGGTTGTATAAACAAATCATTTCCACACTGTACTTCTAAAAACTATTTTATTTTCTTTGCCTTTGCTTATCATGAGGGCTTGGGAAACAGTTTTATATGTTTCCAGAAAAAAAAATAATTGTGGTTTTGATAAAAAGAGAATTGATTTTTTAGATAAATTTTAAAATATACATTTTATGTGATTTTTTAAATTTTATTTTCAATTACAGTTGACATTCAATGTTATTTTTATTACTATCATGTGTAGAGCATAAAGATTAGACATTGATATAATTTATGAAGTGATCCCTTTGATTAGTACCCACCAGGCACTATATATAGTTATTACAGTATTATTGACTATATTTCCAATGCTATATTTTACATCCCCATGAATATTTTGTAATTACCAATTTATACTTCTTAATCCCTTCACCTTTTTCACCCAGCCCCCAACCCACCTCCCATCTGGCAACCATTAGTTTATGCTCTGTATCTATGAATCTGTTTCTATTTTGAATGTTCATTTATTTTATACTTTGAATTTCACATTTAAGTGGATAATACTGTTTATGTCTTACTGTGACTGACTTATTTCACTTAACATAATACCTCCCAACTCCATCTGTGTTGTCGCAAATGATGAGATTTCATTCTTTTTTTATGGCTGAGTAATATTCCATTGTGTATATGTACCACCTCTTCTTTATCCAATTGTCTATTGATGGAAACTTAGGTAATTCCATATATTGACTATTGTACATGGCACTGCAGTGAATATAAGAGTGCATATATCTTTTCGAATTGGTGTTTTGATTTTCTTTGGATAAATACCAAGAAGTGAAATTTCTGCGTCAAATGTAGTTCTATGTTTAATTTTTTGAGAAAACTCAAAAATTTTCCATAGTGGATGCATCAATGTGCCTTCCCACCAAAAGCATGCTGGGGTTTCCCTTTCTTCACATCTTTGCCAACATTCATTTGTTAATTTATTGATGATAGCCATTCTGACTGTGTGAGGTGATCTCAGTGTAGTTTTAATTTGCATATCTCTGATGATTAGTTTAATTGAGCTTCTTTTCATGTCTGTTGGCCATCTGTATGTCAATTGGAGAAATGCCTAGTCAGATTCTCTATCTATTTTTTAAATTTGGATTTTTTTTGATGTTGTTATATGAGTTTTTTGTAAATTTTAGATATTAACCCCTTATCAAATGTATCATAGGCAAATATCTTCTCCCATTCAGTAGGTTCTCTTTTTGTTTTATTGATGGTGTTCTTTGCTATATTAAAAAAAAAAGACTTTATAGTTTGATGTAGTCCCATTTGCTTATTTTTTCTTTTGTCTCCCTTGCCTGAGGGTATATATCAGAAAAAAGTATTACTAAGATCAATGTCAGAGAGTTTGATGCCTATATTTTCTTCTAGGAATTTTATGGCTTTGAGTCTTTTATTTCAGTTTTTAATCCATTTTGAGTTTATTCATGTACATGGTGAAAGATGAGGGTCCAGTTTCATTTTTTTGCATGTATTTATCTAGTTTTCCCAGCACTATTTATAAGAAAGACCATCTTTACTCCATAGTATATTCTTGGCTTTTTTTTGGTCATAGATTTAATGACCATACAGGTGTGGATTTATTTCTAGGCTCTCTATTCTGTTACACTGATGTTTGTCCCTATTTTGTTGTCGTTGTTGTTGTTGTTGTTAGTTCATTTTTTTTATTAACCCATATACAATTGCTTGTCTTCTGGTTTGTTGAAGCAATAGTTCAGACATTTGCCACAATAATGTCTGTCAAAGTGGCGGGTCATGAAAACTCCAGCATCACATTAATCTGAAGGGCATTTCTGATGATAGCAACTGATTTAGCCATTCTCATGCACTTTATGTTATTTAAGCTGAGTCTTGGCCTGTACATTTTCTATTGTATTCGAGATTTCAACATCGAGAGTGATGGTCCTCCCCCTAAACTTTTCACAAAAATTTGCATCTTAGCAGGGATTACAATTAAGATGGCAGATCGGAAAGTTGTATGTGTCTGTTTTTGAGCTGGTATGACATTTTAATTACTATAGCCTTGTACAGTCATGGGTTTACATGTGGGCTCTCTATTTTTTCCAATGATCTGTGTGTCTGTTTTTATAACAGTATCATGCTGTTTTGATTACTATAGGCTTGTAGTAAAGTTTGATAGAAGGTTGAGTGGTAACTCCAACTTTGTTGCTCTTTCTCAAGATTGTTGTGGCTATTTGAGGTCTTTTATGATTTCATATAAATTTTTAGATTATTTGTTCTAGTTCTGTGAAAAATGCATTGGGATTCTGATGGAATTGCATTGAATCTATAGATTGAATTGGGTAGTATGGACATTTTAAATATGCAAATATTTCCTATCCATGTATACAGTATGTGCTTCCATGTATTTGCATCTTCTTCAATATCTTTCTTTAATGACTTAAAATTTTTCAAGTACAGGTGTTTTATCTCTGGTTAAATTTATTCATAAGTATTTTAGGTTTTTTGATGCAATTGTTAAAGGATTGCTTTCTTAGTTTTTCTTTCTCATAATTCACTATTGGTGCATAAAAATACATTCAACATCCAAATATTAATTTTGTGTTTGGCTACTTTACTGACATCATTTCTCTGTTCTAATAGTGTTTTTGGTGAAATGTATAGGGTTCCCTACGTATAGTATCAGATCATTTGCAAATAATGACAGTTTTACTTCTTTCTTTCCAATTAAGATGCCTTCTATTTCTTTTTCTTGTCTGACTGCTGTGGCTAGGACTTCTAAAATTATATTGAATTAAATAGTGAAAGTAAACATCCTTGTTTTCTTCCTTATCTTAAGGAAAACATTTTTGAGCATTTTCTCATTAAGCATAATGTTAGCTGTGGGTTTTTCATAATGGTTTTTATTATTTTGAGGTATAGTTCCTTCATTCTAACTTCATCGAGGGTTTTTATCATAAGTGGATGCTAGGTTTTTTTTTTTAAACTATTTTTCTGTATAGATTAATATGTTCCTGTAATTTTTATCCTTCATTTTAATTATGTGGTATATCATGTTAATTGATTTGAATATAATGAGCCATCCTCACATCCCCGGAAAAAACCCTACTGAATAATGATGCATAATCTTTTTAATATATTCCAGAATTCAGTTTGCTAATGTTTTGTTGAGAATTTTTGCATCTATGCTCTTCAGGGATAATTGGCCTATAATTATTTTTGGTAAAGTCTTTGTCTTGCTTTAAAATCAGGGTAATAGTTTTTTTTTTTTTTTAAATGTTTGGAAACTTTCATCATCTTGAATATTTTAGAATAGCTTGAGAAAGATAAATATTAATTCTTTTTTAAATGTTGTTAAGTTCACCTGCGAAGCCATTTGTTTCAGGATTTTTATTTGTTGGAAGTTTTTTGATTACTGATTTAATTTCATTAGTAGTAATCAGTTTGTTCAGATTTTCTGATTTTTTCTTGATTCAGACTTGGGAAATTGTATGTTTCTAGGAATGTATCCATCTTCCAGATTGTTCAATTTTTGACATATAATAGCTCATGGTATTTTCTTGTAATATTTTGTTTTTCTGCGGTGTCAGTTGTCACTTCTGCTTCATTTCTGATTTTATTTATTGGGGTTTTCTCTCTCTCCTTCTCTCTCTCTCTCTTATCTCACTCCCTTTTTGGTGAGTCTGGTTAAGGCTTTATCCATTTTGTTTATCTTTTCAAAGAAACAACTTTTGGATTTATTTAGTTAGTTAGTTAGTTATTTTTTGTAAAACTTTTTAGGTTATATTTTGTTTATTTCCACTCTGATTTTTGTTATTTTCCTCTTTTTACCTGGGACATTGTTTGCCATTTTGTAAATTTTTTTTCTAGTTTTTTTTTTTTTTTTTTTTTTTTTTTTTTTAGATTTAAGGTTAGATTGTTTATTTGAAATTTTTTTTCTTGTAGTAGGCTTGAATTACTATGAATTTTTCTCTCAAGACTACTTTCGCTGTGTTCCATATATTTGGGGGCATTGTACTTTCATTTTCATTTGTTTTACAGTATGTTTTTATTTCCTCTTAGATCTAATTGTTAACCCATTCATTATTTAGTACAATGCTTTTTAGCCTCCAAGTGTTTGTGTTTGTTTGTTTGTTTTTGCATTTTTCTAGTATATATATATTTTTAGTTTCATACATTTGTGATCAGAGAAAATGCTTGATTTGATTTCATACTTCTTAAATTTATTGAGACTTATTATGTGTTCTGACAAGCAATGTTTCTTGGAAAATGTGTAGGCACTTGAAAAAAAAGTATATTCTGCTGTTTTGGTTTGATATGCTCTAAAAATATTAATTAAATAAATCTGGTCTAGTGTGTCATTTATAGTCACAGTATCCTTTTTAATTTTCTGTCTGGAAGATCTATCCCTTGATGTCAATGGGGTGCAAAGTACCCCACAATAACTGTATTCCTGTCAATCTCTTCCTTTATGTCAGGCAATATTTGCTTTATATATTTTTGTCGTCCTATGTTGGATGAGTAAATGTTTACTAGAGATATATCCTCTTGTTGGATTAATCCCTTTGTCATTATGTAATGTCTCTCTTTGTCTCTTATTATAACCTTTGCTTTAAAGTCTATGATATAAGTTTTGCTACCCCAGCTATTTTTTCACTTCCATTTGTATGAAATATTTGTTTTTATGCCTTTATTTTTAGACTTTGTATTTCTTTCAATCTGAAGTGTCTCTTATAGTCAACATATGTATGGGTATTGTTTTCCTTTCCATTCAGCTCACCTAACATTTTTTTTTATTACAGAATTTAATCCATTTACATTTAAAGTCATTATTGGTAAATACATATTTATTGCCATTTTATCATTTATCTTTATGTTTTGTATTCCCTCCTTCTTTTTAAATAAATCCTTTTAACATTTCTCATAATATTGGTTTAATGGTAAGTTCCTTTAGCTTTTTTTTTTTTTGTCTGAGAAGCTCTTTATCCCTCCTTAGATTATAAGTTGTAGACCGTTCTGAGTAGAGTACTTTTAGTTGTAGGTCCTTATTTTACGTTAATATGAATAACTTGTTCTCATTTTTTCTGGCCTGCAAAGTTTTTGTTGAGAAATCAGCTGACATTCTTTTGGAAGTTTCTTTGTAAAGAACTCTCTGTCCATACTGTACTTGTATGTGCATTTACTTCGCGGGGTAAGAGAAGTTTTCTGTCATTATTTCTTCAAATAAGTTCTCAATCCTTGTTCTCTTTTCTCACTCTGGTATCCCTATGATGCAAATGTAGTTACACTTGATGTTGTCCTAGAAGTCCCTTAAAACTACCCTCATTTTTTTTCTCCTTTCTTTTTGTTGTTCTTATTGGTTATTTTCTGCTACCTTGTCTTCCAAGTCACTGATTCAGTACTCTGCTTTATCTGATATGTTGTTGATTTCTTCTAGTGTACTGTTTAGTTCAGTTATTGCAGTTTTCGTTTTTCACTTGTTCTTATTTATGGTTTCTATGTTCTTTTTTATGCTTACTACCTCATCATTGAAGTTCTCACTAAGTTTCTTACACATCCTTATAAAGTGAATTGAACTCCATATCTGGTAGATTGCTTGCTTCCATTTTATTAGTTTTTTTTTTCCTAGAGTTTTCTCCTTTTCTTTCACTTGGAACATGTTTTTTCATTATCTCATTTCAGCTGCCTCTCTGTGTTTATTTCTATATATTATATAGATCTGCTATGTCTCCTAGTCTTGACTGGTTTGCTTTATGTAAGAGGTATTCTGAAGGGCCCAGTGGCACAATCTCCCTGGTTGTCTGAGCTAGATTTTTCTAGATTGTCCCTTTTGTGGGTTTTGCGTGCCCTTTTTTTGTAGTTGAGCCTTGATTGTTGTTGTCACATCAGTGGGTGAAATTGACCCTCAGACTTATTGGATGTGTGGGTTTACTATGAGCACAGATTTTTGTCATGCAGGGGCTGGTCCCACGGACTGTGATTTGCCATAACATTCTCTGGAACCTGCTAAGACCACCTTTTATATTTGCCACTTATGAGGCAAATTGAGCAGTGCTCTGTTGTGGTTTGAAGTTGGCCACTGGGTGTTTTGGTTTTGGTGCTTCTTGAGAGGAGCTCCCTTGTAGGCCAAGTTGGGCTTCTGCCTATGACCAGTCCAGGACTATCTGGTAGAAGCTACAAAGTAATCCATGTTTGGCTGCTGCCTGTGCTGGACTTGAAAGTGCATGGGAAAAACCACACTTCAAACTGAGGTTGTATGCCACTAGTACTGGGCCTGGGGTATCTTAGCAAAACTCTCAGAACACCCCAAGACCTGATGCCACCTGCCAACTTCCCATATGGCTCAGTTGCTGAAAGAGCCTTGGGCAGTAAGTGAGTTGGGTGAGGTTGAGTCTCAGGGCTTCACCAGGGTGGGTAAGTGGTGTTTACCACATTATTGCTAATTCAAATTTGGTACCAGTGTTAAACCTGGGGCCACCCAAAAGGCTCACAGCACACAGAGGACAGCCACTATTCTCTTGGGGCCCAAGCACCGGCGAGAACTGTCCAAGTAAGTTTGTAACTTGAGCCAACTCCAGCTGCCTGTTGGTCATAGACATCTAGAGATGCATGAATTGAATGTGGTGGTGTCTTAAGGAATCACCAGAGTGGAGCCATTGGATTTCACCAGGCAAATGCAGGTTTAGATTTGGTCATGTCGGGGTATGGCTAAACAAAGGAAAGATGGTGCCCATCCATGGGCCACAGAAGAGGAGAATTCAACACAAGGATAATGGTGGCTCTTTCTCCAGAACTCACCCTGAAGACACTCAACTCAGTCTCTCCCTATATGTTTTTGGCACTTTTTCAAAGCTACTGTTTCTTCTCTGGTGCCCAGGATGAGTGCCTGGGAATGAGAAAGTCTATGTACAGGACCTTTAAGAGAAATTCCAGGGTTTCTTGCGGCATTTTGTCTACCCTGACAGATAGAATCCTTGCTGTTTTTCACAGCCAGATCTTGTGGGGGTTTCTTTTCCTGGCACTGGTGCTTGGGATGGGGATACCAGTGTGGGGATGGGTCCCCTCATTCTTCAGCAGTGACTTCTGCAGTAGAGCTATCTAAACCAGTTTTCATGTGGGGGTGGGACCAGCCCGTTTTGCATCTCCACACTTTCTACCAATCTTGATGTGGCTTCTTTTTTATGTCCTTAGTTATAGGTCTGTTCAGCTAGTTTTCCAAGTTGATTGTTCTATATTTTAGTTGTAATTTTAATTTGATCATAAAAAGAGGCAAGCATAGCATTTTCCTACTCCTTCATCTTGACTGAAATCAATATCTATATCCTGTTGAATCATTCTTTCCATAAACATGTTTTATTCCTCCTTTTACTAATGATTTTTAAAACAATCAATAGTAATATATATTCTTCCACAAATGTCTCTCTAATTTTGTTAGATTTATATTTTAGTATTGTGTAGCATTTGTTGATAAACTGTAAATAGTATTACATTTTGGTAGTTTGATGTAGATATCCTTTATGATGATAAAGAATGTATCAGTCATACATTCTTTGACATTTTAAGTATGAATGACTTGAATTTATATAAAACATCTTTTCTTTATTTACTGAGATGAACATACATTTCATCTTTTTTATTTCTTAAATGGTAAATTATTTTAAATAGATTTTTGTACTGTAAATTTTTATCATTTTCCAGATAAACTCCAATGACTAATAATACATGTAATATATATTATTTCTAATATATTGTTGAATTATATTTTCTAATATTTTATTTAGGATTTTTTCAACTATATTCATAAATGAGATTTTCCAATAAATTACCTTTATTTTATCATACCTGGTTTCATTTAATGTAAAATTGCATTATATAATACTAGCATAATAAAATGACAAGATTTGTGTTTCTCTCCTCTTTTAGTTTCTTTATAAGACTGAGATTATTAGTTCTTTTTAATGGTTTGCATGTTTTGTGAGGTCGACGGTAAAAGTCTGATTTTATTTTGGCCTGGGAGATAAAATAAGAACTACCAACACATATTTTTATTGTTTTTATTTAAACCATTTAATTAAAGAAGTATTGACATACACAGAGCTCTACATTTTTAGTTTATACAACTTGAGTTTGTAGATATGTATATACTCATGAAATAATCACAATCAATGTCACAAATGTATCCAACAACTACAAAAGTTTCCTCCTGCCTTCATTTTATTAATGCTGTTTTTAAAATTTACTTATGTAAATTAGTTTCAAGTATATAGTATATTGGTTAGACATCTCTATAGTTCATAAAACGATCCCCCCACTTGCTCCCTACTTTCCCTTGCCCTCCACCTAGTCATCATATTAATGCTAACTGCCTTCCCTCTGCTGTGCTCCCCATGCCTACAACCAACTATCAACTACTATTTTGTACTTATTTAACCCTTTGACCCATTCAACCACCCTCCCCACTGTCCATCACCAAATTGACCACTATATTTGTGAGTCTGTTTTTGATTAGATTGTTCTTTTTGTTCCTTAGATTCCGCATATAAATGAAATTATATGGTATTTAACTTTCTCTGTCTGACTTATTTCACACAACATAATAACCTCTAGGTCCATCCATGTCATTGCAAATGGTAGAATTTCATTTTTTAATGGCTAAGAAATATTTCATTGTATATATGAACCATAATTTATTTATCTAATCTTCTGTCAATGGCCATTTAAGTAGCTTCCATATATGGCTATTGTACATTGTGCTGACATTAATATTGGAATGCATAGATTTTTACAAATTATTTTTTTGGTTTTCTTTGTGCAATTGCTGGGTCAAAAGCTATATCCATTTTGAATTTTTTGAGAAACCTCCATATTGTTTTCCATAACAGCTGTACCAATTTGCAATCCCACCAACAATGTATGAGGGTTCCCTTTTTTCTGCATCCTCGCCAACACTTTCTGTTTTTTGATTTATTGATGATAGCCATTCTGACAGGTGTGAGGTGATATCTCATTGTGGTTTTAATTTGTATTTCTCTCAAAGTTAGTGACCTTGAGCATCTTTTCATATGTCTATTGGCATCTGAATTTCTTCTTTGGAGAAGTATCTGTTCAGGACTTCTGCCCATTTTTTAATTGGATTGTTTGTTATTTTTTGTTGTGGAGTTGTGTAAGTTCTTTATATATTTTGGGTATTAACCCTTTATCAGATGTATCATTAGCTAATATCTTCTCCCAGCTGGTTGTCTTTTTGTTTTGTTGATGGTATCCTTTGCTGTACAAAAACTTTTTAGTTTAATGTAGTCCCATTTGTTTGTTTCCCTTGCCTAAGGAGATATATCTGTAAACAAATTTCTGTTAGTAATATCAGAGAGTATACTGCCTATGTTTTCTTCTAGAAGTTTTATGGTTTCAGGTATGACACTTAAGTCCAACTTATCCAACACCATTTATTGAAGAGACAGTCTTTACCACATTGTATATTGTTACCTCCCTTGTTATATTAAGTGTGCATATAGGCGTGGATTTTTTCTGAGATATCTATTCTTTTCCATTGATCAATGTATCTGTTTTTATGCCAGTACCATGCTGTTTAGATTACTGTAGCCTTGTAGTATAATTTGATATCAGGTGGTGTGATACCTCTAACTTAGTTCTTATTTCTAAAGATTGCCATGGTTCTTCAAGGTTTTTTATGGCTTCATATAAACTTTAAGATTATTCATTCTAGCTCTCTGAAAAATGCCATTGATATTTTGATAGGGATTGCACTGAATCTATAGATTCAGTTTTAGGTAGTATGACCATTTTAACGATGTTGATTCTTCCTACCCATGAACAGGGTATATGATTCCATTTATTTGTATCTTTTTCAATTTCTTTTTTCAATGACTTATAATTTTCTGAAAACAGGTCTTCTACCTTCTTGGTCAATTTGATTCCCAGGTATCTTGTAGTTTTCAACACAATTGTGAAATGGATTGATTTTTTTAATTTCTCTATCTGAAAGTTCATCATTGGTGTATAAAAAATGCGACTGACTTCTGAATATTTATTTTGTAATATGCAACATTCCTGAATTCACTGATCAGTTCTAACAGTTTTTCTGGTGGAATCTTTAGGATTCTCTTTATATAGTATCATGTCATTGAAAAATAATGAGAGTTTTATTTCTTCCTTTCCAATTTGGATGTCTTTTATTTCTCTTTCTTTTCTTATTGCTGTGGCTGAGACTTCCAATACAATGTTAAAGAGGAATGGTGAAAGTGGGCATTCTTGTCTTGTTCCTGATCTTAAGAAAAATGCTTTTAGCCTTTCCGCATTGATTATGATGTTAGCTATACATTTGTCATATATGGTCTTTATTATGTTGAGGTATGTTCCCTCTATTCCCACTTTGCTGAGAGTTTTTATCATAAATGGATGCTGGATTTTGTCTAACACTTTTTCTGCATTTATTGATATGATCATATGGTTTTTATCTTTCAATTTGTTAATGTGGTGTATCACATTAAGTGATTTGCAAAAATTGAACCAACCTTGCATCCCAGGAATAAATCCTGGTATATGATATTTTTAATGTATTGTTGAATTTGGTTTGCTAATATTTTGTTGAGGATTTTTGCATCAATGTTAATAAGAGATATTGGTCTATAGTTTTCTTTTATTATAATGCCTTTGCTTAGTTTTGGAATCAAGGTAATGGTGGCATCATAAAAGGAGTTAGGAAGCCTTCCCTCTTCTTGTATATTTTGGAATAGTTTGAAAGAAATAAGTGATAATTCTTTAAGTGTTTACTAAAATTCGCCTTTAAAGCCATCTGGTCTAGGACTTTGGTTTTTTAGGAGGTGTCTGATTACTGATTCAATATCATTGATGGTAATCTGTCGTTTCAGATTTTCTGTTTCTTCTTGACTCAGTCTTGGGAGATTGTATGCTTCTAGGAATGTGTCCATTTCTTCCAGATTGTCCAATATGTTGGCATATAATTACTCATAATATTTTCTTATGATCCATTGTATTTCTGTGGAGTTTGTGGTTATTTCTCCTCTTTCATTTTTTATTGTATTTATTTGATTCCTCTCTCTTTTTTTCTTGATTAGTCCGGCTAAGGGTCTGTCAATTTTGTTTATCCTTTCAAAGAACCAGCTCTTGTTTTCATTAATCTTTTGTATTGTTTTTCTAGATTTTATTTCATTTATTTCTGCTCTGATCTTTATTATTTTCTTATTTCTATTCACTTTTGACTTTGTTTGCTGTTCTTTTTCTAGTTCTTTTAATTTTAAGGTCACATTGTTTTTTTTTTTTTTTTTGAGCATTATCTTATATCTTGATGTAGGTCTGTATTGTTTTAAATTTCCCTCTTAGAACTGCTTTCTCTGAGTTCCATAGGTTTTGAGTCATTGGGTTTTCATTTTCATTTGTTTCTAGGTGCATTCTAATTTCTTTTTTGATCTCATTAATAACTCATTCATTATTTAGTAGCATGTTATTTATCCTCCATGTGTTTGTGTATTTTTCAGTTTTTTTTTTCTTGTAGGTGATATCTAGTTTTATACTATTGTGACCAGAATATGGTTAATATGATTTCAATCTTCTTAAATTTATTGAGACTTGATTTGTATCCTGACATGTGGTCTATTCTTGAAAATGTTCCATGTGCATTTGAGATGAATGTATATTTTACTGCTTTGGAGTAAAATACTCTGAAATTATCTATTACATCCATCTGTTCTAGTTTGTCTTTTAGACCCATTGTTTCCTTCTTGTTTCTTTATCTGAAAGATCTGTCCATTGATGTCAATGGGGTGTTAAAGTTTCCTACTACGAGTGTATTGCTATTGATCTCTCCTTTGATGTCAGTCAATAATTGATTTATGTGTGTAGGTGCTCCTATGTTGGGTGTGTTTATGTTTACTAGGATTATGTCCTCTTGACTTAGCAATTCCTTTATCATTATGCAATGCTTTTTTTTGTCTCTTATTTTAGCCTTTGATTTAAAGCCTATTTTTTTCTGCTACCCTGGCTTTTTTTAAAATTTTCATTTTTGTGAAATATCTTTTTCCATTCCTTTACTTTCAGTCTGTGAGTGTCATTTGATCTGAAGGGCATCTCTTGTAGACAGCATGTTCATGAGTGTTGTTTCCTTATCCATTTGTTTACTCTATGTCTTTTGATTGGAACATTTAATCCATTTATGTTCAAAGTAATTGCTGATAGGTTCATTGTTACTGCCATTTTATTATTCATATTTGTTATTTCTATTTTCTTTTTTACATCTTCTCTTTTTACAGGAACTCTTTAACATTTCTTATAATGCTGGCTTGATGGTGATGAATTCCTTAAGATTTTTCCTGTCTGGGAAGCTCTTTATTTCATCTTTTATTTTAATCGAAAATCTTGCTGGGAAGAGTATTTATGGTTGTAGATTCTTGTTTTTCATAACTTTAAATATTTTTGTCATTCCCTTCTGGCCTGCAAAGTTTCCATTGAAAACTCAGCAGACATTCTTATGAGGGTACCCTTGTAAGTAACTAGCTACCATTTTCCTGATGCATTTAAGATTCTTTCTTTGTCTTCGACCTTTGGTATTTTAATTATGATGTGTCTTCATGTAGGTCTGTTTGAATTCATCTTGTTTGGGACTCTCTGTGCTTTCTGGACTTGTATGTCTAATTCCTTTTCCAGGTTAGGAAAGTTTTCTGTCATTATTTCTTCAAATAGATTCTCAATCCCTTGCTTTCTCTCTGTTCCTCTTCAGGTACGCCAATGATTCAGATAATTTTATGCTTCATGTTGTCCCAGAGGTCTTCTAAACTCTCCTTATTTTTTTTTTTTAATTCTGTTTTTCTTTTTGTTGTTTTGATTGGGTGTATTCTGCTACCTTGTCTTCCAAATCAGTGATTTGGTCGTCTGCTTCATCCAATCTACTGTTGAACCCTTCTAGAGTATTCTTCATGTCTATTATTGTATTCCTCATTTCTCTCTGTTTCTTTTTAATAGTTTCCATGTCCTTTTTTATGCTGTTGAGATTCTCATTGTGCTCATCTATTCTCTCCATAAGCTCATTGAGCATCCTTATAACCATTATTTTGAACTCTGTCTCTGGTAGCCTGCTTGCCTACATTTCATTTAGCTTATTTTCTGGAGTTTTCTCTTGTTATTTTATTTGTGATATGTTTCTTTGTTTTCTCATTTTATTAGACTTTCTGTGTTCCTTTTTATGTGTCAGAAATATTTGTTTCATTTTTCAGCCTTGGCCAGGTGGCTAAATGTCAAAGGTGTCCCGTGTGTCCCAGTGGTGCACTCTCCCCAATCCCTTATGCTGGGAGCTCTGGATATGATCTTTGTGTGGGTTGTGTGCAATCTTCTGTTGTCACCAAGGCTTTATTGTTGTTAGTAGGTCAGTGGATGGGATTAATGCTCAGGCTAACTAAATGTGGGAATTGGCTGCACCCACAGGGTAAGAGTTGCTGTCTGGGGGCTGACTCCACTGAGTGGGATTTGCCCTAGCAGGCTTGTGTACTTGTTGCGACCAGCCTTTGTGTGTATCACTAATGGGGCTAGTCAGGAGTTGCTCGGTTGTGGTCTGGCACCAGTCTCCAGATGCATTGTTTTTGTGGCCCCTTGGGAGGGGCTCCCTTGTAGGCCAAGTTCAGCCTCTGTTTTTGATTGCTCAGAGCTACCCAGTGAGAACTACAAAGCAATCCACTGATGGTTGTTGCCTCTGCTGTATCTATAGGTTAGTGGAAGATACAACACTGTAGGCAGCGGTCAGTTATCCTCCTTCCTTGACCAATAGAAATTTAGCAGATTGGCCAGTGCTTCTTAAGGCCTGGCACTGCCTGCCAGGTGCCTGTAAGTCTCTGAAACTGTATGAGCCCCTGGGTGATATGCCTGTTGGTTGGCAATAGGACCCTGAGAGTCTCCTGGGTCTACTGAGTAAACTTCTTCCGGCCACTTCAGTGTCAGTTTACATGCCAACACTGTCTCTGTGGCTCCCTGTACATATTTCTACTCATAGCAAATTCAGCTGCTGCCCATCCTGGCCCTAAATGCACTACCCCCGGGCAGCTGCCTATCAATGTGCAGTGGGAACTTTGTGTATTCTATGGGACAAAAACTCAGGGAGTCATGGGCTGTTAGGTCAATACAGACCCGTGCAATCCTCTCAAGAGATATTGCAGCTCATACAGGCAGCAGTGATCTGTCCAGAACTGTGGTCTGTCCATTTCCTTGAAATGAGCTCACTGCACTAACCAAGGTCTATTGCCTGTGCTGAATGTACAACCGCAGAGCCAGGCAGGGCACAAGAGGCTGCTTTTCAATCGGCTGCAGGTACTTGTGGATTGAGTGAAGCGGGATCTCAGAGGGACAAAACCCATCTGGTCAATACAGCCTCAGCTTTGCTGCAACTTCTGTGCCTGGGATTTCCCGCTGTAGACACAGATCACAGTGAGATTAGTTGCTGTCTGTGGTGAGCCCACTGACCTCTGTGCTCCCCAGACACAATATTGAAACTTTCAGGCAGCAAAGGTCTGAATGCCGTTGATTTCCATGCAGTTCCCACCCTGTGCCAGGCAGTATATTGCCTGTATGAATTAGAAGATCAAGTGAGGGGAGGAGTAAGGTTGTGGCAGTTCATTGTCAGTGGGCCACCTGGGTCAATTTGTGGGTAGGATAGGGAGGGGTCTCAGAGAGACAATGGCAGTCAGAGCAATACAATTTCAGTCTTGCTGCAAATTTGGTAACTGTTGTGAGTTCCTGCAAAAGTCTCAGATTAGAGAAAGACCAGCTGCTGTCTGGGACTGGCCCACAGGTCTTCAATATCAACCCGAGTTCATGTTGGCAGCAGTGATCCACCTAACTCAATCTTGGAAATGTGGTCACAGCACTGGCTGCTGTTGCTGGGATTGGAAATGTGGCTCACAACACTGGTTGCCTGCTGGAAATGCTTGGCTCTGAATCTGAGAAGGGCTTGGCAGCCATTTAGCAACAAATTCCCCTGGCAATCTGCGAGTTGGGCATGATGGGCTGATCCCCTCTGACCAGGGCTTCCTAATGGCTCTGTGTGAGGCTCTGCATAGTCAAACTGGCATGGTCTATAGATTACCCTGTAGGGGGGCCGGACTAAGGCATAATGGTGGCTGCCCTTCCAGCCCTTTTTCTGGAGCCAGGTAATGCAGACTTTCTCAGAATGAATCCCACTCAATCCTCTGACCCAATGCCAGTGTCCCAGGTGAGTGTCTACTGGTCAGAAAGCCTGTGTGTGAGTCCTTCAAAGGGACATCTAGGGATTCAATCTCCTTCCGTCTCACCCAGATGGCTGGAATCCCCTCTGGTTTCTACAGTCAGAGTTATTGGAATCTCCTCTTCTCTGGGCTGGGGAGCCCCCAGATTAGACCAGAACCTCCCCCTCCTTCAGAAGAAACTCTGCAGCCTTGCTCTCTCTCTCAGTGATCCTCTACCACCCATGGGTGTGAGGCCAGTCCAATTTTTTACTTTGCCCTTCATACCAGCTTCTATGTGGCTCCTTTATGTTATGAGATGTAGGTGTTATGATCAGCTGGACTTCAGGCGATTCTCCATGTTGATTATTTTTTAATTTGGTTGTAATTTTAATGTGGATCTATTGCAGAGGAAATTGGATGCTCAGACAACTTTGTTAGAGGAAGGAGAATTTATTGCCAGTGGAGTGCGTGGGTTTAACATCACAAGCTCCCCTTGGTTAGATTTCTTACAGCTTATATACCTCTGCAGTGTCCATGCAAAGGGCATGTGATTCTTTTGTCTGAAGTTCTTGGTGTACCTCCTGACCCAGGATGAGAGGGGGATTTTCAGGTGGGGACAGCAAGGGGGAAGGAATTCCCAGACCACAAGCCCTATCTATTTACAGATAATTTCTCTTGTAAGTGTGACAAGAGTTTCCAGAAGACCATTCAGAGATCTATAGAATGTGATTAATCTATAACCGGCTGAGTCGGTTATTTCTGTAAGCCCTTCCCTTTGCATTTCTCAGATGCCTCCTCTCTTAAACATTGGAGGAGATGAATCCCGCTTTTATCTAGTACACCATTTTCCCAATCTCTCCTTCTCCTGACCTCTTTATTAATTATTTTTTTTTTGTGATTAGAACTCTTAACCTAAGATCTATTTTTTTTAAATAAAATATTAAGTGTACAATATATTACTGTTAAATATAGTCACTATGCTATGTAGTAGATCTCTAGGGCATATTCATCTTGTATATATGAAATTTTTTGCCTATTTGCCCAAACCTCCCTGTTTCCTCACCCTACCCCAGTCCTTAATAAATACCATTCTACTCTCTGCTTTTATTATTTTGACTATTTTAGATTACTCATATAAGTAAGATCATATAGTATTGTTCTCTGTCAATTTATTTCACTTAGCATGATGTCTTTCAGGATCATCCATGTGATCACAAACAACAAAATTTTCTTCATTTTTTAAGACTGAATAAAATTCCACTGTATGTAAATATCACTCTTCCTTTATTCATGTGTCAATGGATGTTTAGGTTGTTTTCATGTCTTGACCATTGTAAATAAAGCTGCAGTGAATATAGGAATGCAGGTATCTCTTCAAGTTGCTGATTTCAATTTCTTTGGATATATACCCAGAAGTGGGATTTCTGAATCACATAATTTTTTTTCACATTTTCACAACCTTTGTTATCTATCATTATTTTGACTATAGCCATCATAATATGTATAAGATGATATCACATAGTTTTGATTTGCATTTCCTTGATTAGTTATGTTGAGCAGTTTTCATATACCTGTTGGCCATTTATATGTCTTCTTAGGAGAAATATCTTTTCAGGTTGTTTGCCCAATTTTATATTAAATTATTTGTTCTTTTACTATAGAGTTGGAAGAGTTCTTTATTTATTTTGACTATCAATCCTTTATCAGCTATATGATTTGCAAATATTTTCTCCCATTCTATAGGTTAGTTTTTCACTTTGTTAAGTGTCCTTTGCTGTGCAGAAGTGTTTTAGTTTGATATAATCTCATTTTTTTATTTTTATTTTGGGTTTTGCTGTCTGTGCTTTTGGTGTCATGTCCAAGTTATTATTGCAAAAGCCAATGTCATAATGTTTTTTCTCTATATTTTCTTCTAAGGTTTTTACAGTTTCAGATATAATGTTAAAGCCTTTAACCCAGTTGCAGCTGATTTTTATGAATGGTGTAAAATAAAGGTCTAATTTTTTTTTTTTTTTTTTTTTGCGTATGGACATCCAGTTTTCCCAGCACCATGTTTTTCACTATTGTGTATTCTTGCACCTCTGTCAATAAACAGTTGAATGTACGTGTGTGGATTTATGTCTGGGCTCTCTATTCATGAGTCTATGTGTCTGTTCTTATGTCAGTACTATACAATTTTAATTACCATAACTTTATAAATTATTGTGAAATCAACAAGTGTGGTGCTTATAGCTTTGTTCTTTGTGCTCCAAATTGCTTTGGTGATTCAAGGTCTTTTGTAGCTCAATATGAATTTTAAGATTGTTCTTTTTTCTAATTATTTAAAAATGTTACTGGGATTTAATGGAGATTGCATTGAATATGTAGGTCATTTGGGGTAGTATGTACATTATAATAATATTAATTATTTAAACCATGAATATGAGATACCTTTCCATATATTTGTGTCTTATCAAATTAACATTAATTCCTTAATACTATCTGACCCCATGTTTTTATTCAAATTTCCTTAATTGACTACTTTCTTGTTCTTTTACAGTTCATTTGTTTTCATCAGAATCAATGCAAAGTCTCTTTACTGAAAATGATTTTTATTGTCTTACATCTCGTTAAGTCTCCTTTAAATTGGATCAAGTCAAATTCTCTTCTCATTGTTTGCTATTTATTTTTTTGATGAAATCAGATTATGTATCACATCAAATGGTTCATTTCTATATTGGTTCAATGCTTTATCTTATATATTGCATCAAATCTCTTGAGTGTCTCACTTCTAATAGTGCTAAGACTTATCTGTAAATTCAGGTGATGATAGTCTTATCCTTTCATTGTAAATTTCTCAATATTAATTATTTCCCAAATTTGTTTTTTCATGAGGGGTTGGCAAATGTTGATATTCCAATTTCACAATTCTTGCCGCATTTAGTGCCTGGAGTTTACTCAATAGAAATTTTTTTCATCAGCTTTTCACATTCCTCTTTACTTTTGTCCATTGGAAAGTATGCTCACTTCTTTGAAATCTCAATTATGTTAATATAAACCTCTACAATATTTTATGTAGAATTTCGTTTTCTTTTACATAATGCTAGATTTCTCAGTTTTCCTTATTGTTTGAAACTGAAGTTTTCTAACTATTAATTTTTTACTATAATCATACATTGAGATTTTAATTTCTAATATCTGACCAGGTCTTTATTACCATTCTTTAGGATTTTATTTAAATATATTTATACATTTGTCAGTTTAGGTGGCTTTGATCCTAGATCCATGTATTTCTAGATATGTGACCTTCACTAAGTTTTTACTATCTGGGAAGAAATTAAAAATTTAAAAGTAATAAACCTGTCTGTACTTGAATATATTAACAGTTTACACATTTCATGTTTTTCAATAAAGTTGTATTGTTTTCTTTAGATAGAATATGCATATGTCTTGTTAATCAGCATTCAAATTAGTATGATTCATAAGCTGAATCTGATATTCTACCTATTTTTATTAATATATGTATTTAGCAAGTTGAATGCACAGAAAACATTAAATGTTTGAAACATTAACATATCTCTAAAGATTTGATTAAAATCAAAGTATAAATACAATGTTCTCTCTTAAATTCTTGAAAAGCAAAAAAGCAGACATTCGAAATTTCAAAAATCCAATTATTTTATTTTTATTGAAAAGTGCTCATACTGTAGATATTAATAGCTCATAGTTACACTTAGCATGCACTGAGGCCTTTTTATTGTAGTAAAACACACATAACATAAAACATAATTTAACCATTTTAAATTATTTTTATTTCTGTAAGGTTATAGTATTAGCCAAACATTTATTACTTGTTTTAATAATTTAGGTGTCTTATCTTCCTTGGTCAGTCTACCCAAAGGTATGGCAATTTTATTGTTTTTTTTTCAAAGAGCCAGAATTTACTTTTGTTTTTCCACTATTGATTTTCTATTCTCTATTTCATTTTTCTCCTCTCTAATCCTTGTTATTTTCTTGTGTCTGATATCTTTTGCTTTACTTTGCTTTGCATTTTCTAGTTTAATGTATAAAGTTAGGTTATTGGATGTCAGAAAGATGGAAGAATAAGAGATGTCCCCAAATGTCTCCTCTTCAAACAACAATAAGCTGAACATCTAAACTTCAGCAAAAAACAAAAAACTTGCACACCAGCACATCTGAATGTGGGATCTGCGCATAAGAGTTACCACAGGTCAGAACCCAGGGAATCAGGCAATAGACTGGGAGAAACAAAGAAGCTGCCTCTCTGTAGGAGGAGGGGAAAGGGAGAAGGTGCAGTGAGTTCCCTGAACTCTCAGACCCTGCCTGAGAGAGCTGTGAGCTTCACACAGTGGCACTGCCAGTGTGCCAGGGCATTAAGCAGGGAAGTGGGGATGGCAGAGAAATGGAAATGACAGAGAAACAACAGTTTATTGTTTACCAGCTATGGTTGCAAACCATGAGGCTAAGCCACAGCACCTATCCCCCAACCCAGAGGTCCCTTTTCTTATATCTTCCAAGACAAAACACCCAGAGCCCCAAGAAAATCTGAACAAACACTACCAAAACTGTTGCTAAAACTGACAAGGACTGAGACCAAGGGTAGTGAGCTGATTGAATATTTATGAGAAAAAGAAAAGATATTATTAAGACTTTAAATAAAAAAAGGAATCCAAGAGACTTAGATGCCACCTACTGGAAATAAAAAGAAAAACACCATCTTAGCAAAGGCTAAAGACCCTTACATAATAAATTTTCATTCAGGAAAAAAAAAAAAAAAAAGCAGGATATACATCTGTTAATACCCAGACAGAGAAATAGTCCATTAAATACCATGAACAACCAAGGTGATAGGCAGCTCAGAAAGAAAGAGAAAAATCTTTAGAAAGACATAGACATATGCAACTTAAATGACAGAGAATTCAGGATGGTCCTTCTGAAAAAAACTCAGTGAGATAAAAAATAATTCATATCAGCAATTCCAAAAATTTAAAACACAATTAGATCAACAGAATGAGGTGTTTTTTTTGTTTTTTTTTTTGTTTTTTGTTTTTTAGCAAGGACATTGAAACCCTCAAAAAGAATCAAAAAGAACTTCTGAAGATGAAGAATACACTGTAAGAAATGAAAAATAAAATAGCAAGTTTGGGAAATAGAGTTGACCAAACAGAGGAAAAGATCAGTGATATCGAAGACAGAAATCTAGAAATACATCAGAAGGAATAAAACAGAACTGAACAATGAAAAATAATGAAAGAGAAATACAAGAACTAGCTGAAATCATCATCAGAAGAAACAAGAATAATGGGAATTCTTGAAGGCGAAGAAAAAGAGCAGGGATTAGAAAATATTTTCATACAAATAGTTGATGAGAAATTCCCAAAACTAAGGAGTGAACTGGAGCTTGGATTTAAAGAAGTCAACAGAACAACCAATTATATCAACCCAAAAAAGTCATCTCCAAGACACATTGTATTAAAATTATCAAAAATCAATGACAAACAATTCTCAGAATAGCCAGAGAAAAGATGATGGTAACCCATAAAGGGAAACCCATGAGATTTTCCTTGGATTTCTCAGCACAAACTTTACAAGCCTGAAAGGAGTGGAATCAAATATTCAAACAATTAAATGAAAGAAACTACCAGCCAAGAATAATGGATTCAGCAAAGTTCTCCTTTAGGTATGAAGGAGAAATTTAGACCTTTCTAGACATACAAAACTTGAGGGACTTCTACACTATGAGGCCTGCATTACAGGAAATACTGAAATGGGTCAGCTCACCTAAAACAAAATGACAAAAAAAAAATACATTATTAGGAGCAAGGCGACTAGCAGGCAGGTAGAAACAGAAGAGTGCAAACTTTGCTAACAACAGGGCATTATAAGCTTAAACAATAAGAAGAGATTTGCTATCACAAGATAGTAATGAACGTTCAGCATATAGGGACACATCGAAACAACAATGATTGAAAAGGTGAGGATTCAAAGATCCAAATTCACAAAGAGGAATGGAGATAAGGCACACAGGGAAGAAAATGAAATACTATATATAAATAACTATCCTTTACATATTTGTAATGGTAACAACACGCCAAAGATTCAAAACTGAAGTATATAACATAAGACAAGATGGACCAGATAGAAAATTCAAAAAAAGAAAGAAAGAAAAAGACACACAAGGACAAGGGAGCAATGGAAACTACAAGCTACCAGAAAGCAAAAGATAAAGACGTCATAGGAAAACTTCATATTTCAATAATCGCCCTAAATGCAAATGGACTGAATTCACCAATAAAAATTCACAGAGCTGCAGATTGGATAAAAACAACAATAACAACAACAACAACAACAACAAACCAACCATATGCTGCCTCCAGGAGACATTCTCAGTTCCAAAGACAAATACAGACTCAAAGTGAAGAGTAGAAAATGATATCTCAGGCAAATGTCATTTAAAAGTGGAAGTAATATCAGATGAAATAGGCTTAAAAATAAAAAGAGGTAAAGAATGTTTCTGAAGGACATTTTATATTGATAAAAGGAATCATGAACCAAAAAGACATAACACCTATTAATATCTATGCTCTCAATCAGGGACCCCAAAAATATACAAAGCAGTTATGAACAAAACTGAAGGGAGAAACAAACCAAACACTATCATACTAGGGGAACTAAATACCCTACTGTTGGATATGGACAGATCATCCAAACACAATATCAATGAGAATAACATCCTTAAATTACACATTAGACCAACTGGACATAATTGCTATTTACATATCCTTTCAAACCAAAATAGTTGCTTATACATTCTTCTCTAATGCACATGGAACATTCTCAAGAATTGACCACATACTGGGACACAGAAATAGCTTCAACAAATATAAGAGGGTTGAAATCACACTAATTACATTCTCTAATTATAATGCTTTGAAGCTGGAGATGAACTGTAAAATGAAAGTGAGAAGAACCACAAATATATGGAGATTAAACAACATGGTACTGAAAGATAACTGGGTTGAAGAAGAAATAAAAAGAGAAATTAAGAAATACATAGAAACTAATGATAATGATAGTACAACATATTAAAACTTTGGAGACATATAAAAAAGCAGTCATAAGAGGAAAGTTCTTATTGTTTTAGGCCTAGCTCAAAAAACAAAAATAAAAACAAAAACAAACAAAAAACAAGAACAAGCCCAAATAATCAACCTAACACTTTATCTTAAAAAAAAATAGAAAAAGAACAAACAAAACTTAAAATTAGCAGAAGGAAAGTAATAATTAAAATTAGAACAGAAATAAATGAAATGAAAAACCAAAAAGCAATAAAAAAAAATAATTGCAACAAAGAGCTGGTTCCTTGAGAAGGTTAATAAAATTGACAAACCCTGGCTAGACTCACTAAAGAAAAAAGGAAAAGAATATAAATAAACGAAATCAGGGATAAAAGATGAGAAATGATGACAGACTGCAGAAATACAAAGGATCATACAAGATTATGAAAAATATATAACACTAAATTTAATACCCTAGAAGAAATGGACAAGTACTTAGAAAGATACGACCTTCCTAGACTGAATGAATAAGAATTAGAAAATTTAAATAGATTGATTGGCAGTATGGAAATTGAAACAACCATTAAAAACGTGCCAAAAATTAAAAGACCAGGACCAGATGGATTCACGAGTGATTTTTACCAAACATTCAAAGAGATTAAGTATGCTCAACCTCTTCCAAAAAATCAAAATGAAGGCAATACTTCCTAACTCTTTTTATGAAGCCAATAATACCCTGATACCAAAACCTGGTAAAGATAACACAAAAAGAGAAAACTATAGACCTATATCTCATGAACACAGATGCAAAAATTCTAAATAAGATACTAGTGAACAGAATATAGCAACATATTAAAAAGATTATACACCATAATTGAGTGGGCTTCTTCCCAGGGTAACAGGGATGTTTTAACATACACAAATCGATTAAAGTAATACAACACATAAACAAATTAAAAAATAAGAATCATTTTATCATGTCGATAGATGCAGAAAAAGCCTTCGAGAAGATATATTATCCATTTATGATCAAAACCCTTAACAAAATTGGTATAGAAGGAAAGTAACTCAACATAATAAAGGCCATGTACAACAAACCCTCGGTCAACTGTATACTTAATGGTGAAAAACTAAAAACCTTCCCACTAAGATCAGGAATAAGATAAAGCTGTCTGCTAATGCTAATGTTATTCAATATATCTTTAGAGATTCTAGCAAGTGCAATTAGGCAAGAGAAAGATATAAAAGACATCGAAATAGGAAATGGAAAAATCACATTCTCACTATTTGCGGATGGCATGACTTTATATAGAAAACCCTGAAGACTTCATGAGAACACTACTAGAAACTATAAGCAAATACAATATGGTTTCTGGATACAAAATCAATGTTCAAAAATCCATAGTGTTCCTTTAATAATAAATTGTCAGGGAAAAAAAGTGGAAAAATAATTCCTTTTGCAATTGCAACAGAAAAAAAAACCTAGAAATAAATCTACCGAAAGATGTGAAGGACCTGTATAATGAAAACTATAAGATCCTATTAAAAGAAATAGAAGGAGATAACAAAGAAAGAGAAAGATTTTCTGTGTTCTTGCATTGGAATAATCAACATAGTTAAAATGAACTTATTACCTAAAACATTATACAGTTTTAATTCAATTCTCATCAAAACCCCAATGGCATTTTTAAAGAAATAGAACAAAGAATCATCAGATTTGTATGAAAACACAAAAGACCCTGAATTGCCAAAGCCATCCTGAGAAAAAAGAATGAGCCTGGAGGCATCGCTCTGTCTGATTCAAATTATACTACAGAATGATTATTTTCAAAATGGCATGGCATTGGCAGAAAAACAGACACATACACCAGTGGAACATAATTGAGAGTATAGAAATAAACCCATGTTTATATGAGGGCATAATTTTTGACAAAAAAGCTAAAAACATACAGTGGAGAAAAGCAAGACTCTTCAATAAATAGTGCTGGGAAAACAGCAAAAGAATGAAAGTAGACTGTTGTCTATCACCACACACCAAAATTAACACAAAATGGCTTAAGGACCTGACTATAAGACCTGAAACAATAAAATGCATAGAAGAAAACATCAGACCTAAACTTAGGGACATTGGCTTAAAGAAGAATTTATGAATTTGATCTCAAAGGCAAGGGAAGTAAAAGCTAAAACTGATTCTGGGAAACATGGCAGAGTAAATGCAGTCTGCAGATCTCTCCCAATGAAACAACAATAAGCTGAATATCTGAAACTCAACAAAAATATCCAAACTGCACACTAGCACATCTGAGTGTCGAATATGCGCATAAGAGCTACCACAGATCAGACCTCCAGGTGTTGGATGGTGGATTGGGAGACATAAAGAAGCTGTCTCTCACAGCCTCCTGAGCTCCCTGCAGAAAGAGAGGGAGGGGAGAAGGAGCGGCGACTTCTCTGAACAGCCCTGCCTGCTTGGAAGAGTTTGTGAGTTTCACACAGCCAGCAACAGGGCTCAGTCATCTGGGCAGAAAGCAGAGAAGTGGACAAGACCACAGAAAAACAACAGCTTATTTTTACTGGACCAGTTGCAAAACTGAGGCTGAGTGGAAGCCCCCAACTCCCAACCCAGAGGGCCCCTCCCACTATATACTCTGAGACCAATCACCACAGAGCCCCAGGGGTATATGAGAAAATTCTGCCAAGACTGAAACTTCCTCTTCCAGCATCAAGAGGTCCCAGCAGGAGAAGTGGGAGGAAAGAAAGTGTGACAACTTCCCAGAACAGCCATGCCTGGGGGTGTTGTGAGTTCCACACAGCCAGCAGCAGGGCTGTCAATAGGGCAGAAAGAAGAGAAGCAAGACTGGACCACAGAGAAACAACAGTTGATTTCTACAGGCTGCAGATGCAAAACTGAGGCTGAGCCTCAGCCTCCAACACTCAACCCCGAGGGCCTCTTCCCTCATAAACTTTGAGACCAATCACCCATGGATCCTCAGGGGAATCTAAGAAAACACTGTTGAGACTGTCGCTGACACTAAAAGGGGCTGAAACCAGGGTAGGGAGCATGATTAAATATCTACAAGAAACTAGATCAACTGCAAAAAGTAATCAGGAAGACCCACAAATACATGGAGATTAAACAACATGCTACTGAAGAATAACTAGGTTAGGGAAGAAATAAAAAGAAAGGTCAAGAGATACATAGAAATGAATGATAATGATAGTAAAACATATCAAAACTTTCATTATACAGCAAAAGTGGTCATAAGAGGAAAATTCATATCATTACAATCCTATCTCCAAAAACAAAAATGAGCCCAAATAAACAATCTGATGCTTCATTTAAAAAAATAGAAAAGGAAGAACAAATGAAGCATAAAGTCAGCAGAAGGGAAAAAATATCAAAATTAGAGCACAAATAAATGAAATTGAAAAAAAAAACAATAGAAAAAATGCAACAAAGACCTGACCCTTTGAGAAGGTTAATAAATCCCTGGCTAGACTCACTAAAGAAAAAAAGAAAGCATACAAATAAACAAAATCAGGGATGAAAGAGGGGAAATTATGACTGACATCACAGAAACACAAAAGATTGTACAAGAATACTATGAAAAAGTGTATAGCACCAAATTTAATAACCTAGAAAAAATGGACCCACACTTAGAAAAATACAATCTTCCTAGACTGAATCAAGATCTAGAAAATCTAAATAGATTAATCGGCAGTATATAAATTGAAAAAAATCATCAAAAACCTACCAAAAAGTAAAAGTCCAGGACAAGATGGCTTCACCAGCGAATTCTACCAAACATTCAAAGGTTTAATACCTGTTCTTCTGAAACTCTCTTCTAAAAAATCAAAGAGGAGGCAATACTTCCCAACTGATTTTATGAGGCCAATATTACTCTGATACCAAAACCTGGTAAAGATAGCACAAAAAAAGAAAACTACAGACCAATGTACACATGATGGAACAATTCTAGATAAGATACTAGCAAACTGAATACAGCAACATATTCAAAAGATTATATGCCACGATCAAGTGGGCTTCATCCCAGGGGCACGGGAATGTTTCAACATATGCAAATCAATTAACATGACACACCACAAAAACAAATTAAAAAATAAGAATCATTTCATCATGTCGATAGATGCAGAAAAAGCCTTTGAGAAGATACATTATCCATTTATGATCAAAACCCTTAACAAAATTGGTATAGAAAGAAAGTAACTCAACATAATAAAGGCCATATATGACAAACCCTCATCCAACATTATACTTAAGGTGAAAAACTAAAAACCTTCCCTCTAAAATCAGGAAGAAGACATGGCTGACCACTATCACCACTGTTAATGAATATAACTTTGGAGGTCCTAGCAAGTACAATCAGACAAGAGGAAAATATAAAAGTTATCTAAATAGGAAATGAAAAAGTCAAACTGCCACTATTTGTGGATGACACGATGCTCTATATAGAAAACCCTAAAGACTCCACAAGAACACTACTAGAAACAATAAGCAAATAAAGTCAAGTCTCTGGATACAAAATAAATGTTCAAAAATTCATAGCATTCCTATAATCTAATAATGAAGTATCAGAAAAAGTAGAAAAAATAATTTCTTTTGCAATTGCTAAAAAATAATAAAGTACATAGGAATAAATTTAATGAAATGTGTAGGACCTATATGATGAAAACTATAAAAACAACTGGTTGAAGAAGTTATGGTTTAACTACTGGAAACAGTAAACAAACACAGTAAAGTTTCTGAATACAAAATCAATGTTAAAAAATCCATAGCATTCCTATACTCTAACAATGAAGTGTCAGAAAAAGAAGTAGAAAAATAATTCCATTTGCAATTGCAACAGAAGGAATAAAATGCCTAGGAATAAATTTAATGAAACATGTGAAGGATCTATATAATGAAAATTACAAGACCCTATTAAAAGAAATCAAAGAAGATACAAAGAAATGGAAAGATATTCCATGTTCTTGGATTGGAATAATCAACATAGTTAAAATGAACTTATTACCTAAAGCATTAAACAGATTTAATGCAATCCCTGTCAAAATCTCATTAACATTATTTAGAGAAAAAGAACAAAATATCATCAGATTTGTATGGAAGCACATAAAACCCCAAATTGCCAAAGCCATCCAGAGAAAAATGAATGAAACTGTAGGTATCACTCTACTCGACTTCAAATTAAACTATAAAGTGACAGTCATCAAAACAGCATGGTATTGGCAGCAAAACAGACACATGGACCAGTGGAACAGAATTGAGAGTCCAGAATTAAACCCATATTTAAATGTACAAATAATTTTTTACACAAAAAAAGCCAACAACATACAGTGGAGAAAGGTAAACCTCTCAAATAAATTGTGCTGGAAATACCGGAAAGTCACCTGCAAAAGAATGAAGTTAGACTGTTTCCTATCACCACATACCAGAATTAACTCAAAATGGATTAAGGACCTGAATAAAAGACCTGAAACAATAAAATGCATAGAAGAAAACATAGAAACTAATCTCAAAGACCTTGGATTTGAAGAGGATTTTATGAATTTGACCTCTAAGGCAAGGAAAGTAAAAGCAAAAATAAATGAATGGGACTACATCAAACGACAAAGCTTCTGCTCAGCAAAAGTAATCATCAACAAGGTAAAGATACAACCATCCTAATGGAAAATATATTTGCAAACAATGCCTTTGATAAGGGCCTAATATTCAAAATATACAAAGAACTCATATGACTCAACAACAACAACAACAACAACAACAACAACAAAAACGATCCAATCAAAAAATGGGCAGAGGACTTGAATAGACACTTCTCCCTGAGGACATACAAATAGCCAACAAATATTTGAAGAGATACTCAACATCACTAGCTATCAGGGAAATTCAAGTCAAAACCACAATGAGATACCATCTCACACCTGTTAGGATAGCTATAATCAACAGGACAAGTAATAACAAATGTCTGAGAGGATGATATACCATATGATCCAGCAATCCCTCTACTGTGTATTTACCCCAAAGACTTGAAAACTCATATTTGGATATTTGCACACCCAATATTCATAGCAGCATTATTCATGGTGGCCAGGACATGGAAGCAACTGAAGTGTCCTATGATAGATGAGTGGATAAAGAAGTTGTGGTACATATATGCAATGGAACATTACTCAGCCATGAGAAGAGATGAAATATTGTCATTTACAACAACATGGATTGACCTCGAGATAATCATGCTAAGTGAAATAAGCCAGACAGAAAAAGTTGAAAACCACATGATAATCCTTATATGTGGGATATGAACCTAAAAACAACAAATGAACAGAACAAACAAGCAGAGACTCACGGACATGGAGAATAGACCATTGAGTACCAGAGGGTATAGGGGAAAGATGGAGGAGAGCAGTAGATGAGGTAAAAGAGGTCAGATATGTAGTGACAGAAAGAAATCTAACTATGATAGGATAACGCACAATACAATATAAATATGCCTTAATGTTAAATTGTACACCCAAAACTTACTGGATTTTGTTAATCAATGTCACCATAAAAATAAATAAATAAATAAATAAATAAATAAATAAATAAATAAATAAATAAAATTTAAAAATAAATTTAGGTTAGTAATTTGAGCTCTTTTTTTAATTATAACCATTTCAGTTATATACTTCCCTCTGAGCACTGTGTTTGCTCCATCCCATAAGTTGATATATGTTCTGTATTGTTTTCAGACATCAAAATGTATTTTCTTATTTTCTTGATTATTTCTTCTTTGGTCTATTAATTGAGAGTGTCCCATCCTTGTCCACCATTTTTGAAATTTCCAGTTTTCCTTTTGTTATTGATTTCTAGTTTCATTCCACTGTTGCCAAAAAATACTACGTGTGATTTCTGATTTAAGAATATATATATTGAGGTTTATTTTGTGGCCTAACAAATGATTTATCCTGAAGAATATTCCATGTACACTTGAGAAGAATGTGTTTTCTACTGTTGTGGGTCTTTTGTATATGTCTCTTAAGTCTAATTGATTTATAGTGTTGGCAAGTCTTCTATTTCCTCATTGATCTTTTTTTTTAGTTGTTTCATCCATTATTGAAAGTGAGTTATTGAAGTTTCCAACTATTATTGTAGAACTTTCTATTTTTCATTTTTTCTATTCTGACAATGTTTGCTTTATATATTTAGTGGATCTATGTTAGGTGTGTATAAGTTTATAAAGCTACATCTTTTTGAAGGATTGACCCTTTTATCAATACATAATGCCCCTCTTTGCCTATTGTAATAGTTTAGTATGGCCACCCCAAACACTCTTTTGGTTTCAATTTTCATGTAATATCTTTTTCCATCTTTTTCTCTCAAAGTTTTTGTTTCTTTGGATCTAAAATGAATCTCTTATAAACAGTGTATAAATGAATCACATTTTTTAACCATTCTGCCAATCTCTGCCTTTTAATTAGAGTAACAGCCTTTAGTAACTACTGTTAATAAAGGACTTGTTTTTGCCATTTTGCTAGTCTTTTTATGTATTTCTTATACCTATTTTTAAAATTCTTTCATTATAGCCTTCTTATGTTTAATTAAACCTCCCAAGAAGCTTTCAATAGGTCAAAAAAAAAAAAAAAACAACTGACTTAAATTTGACAACAAGATCTACTCTGGTACAGAAACATGAACTCATACTGGAAATATTAGTTCTTTCTCTAAAATAGTGCAATATGGGGACAGGGGTGAGCCAAGGCTAGTTAAACATTATAAAGGTCTCCTATTGTGTTTCAGTTGCATTTTTCTTGATTAGGCATTTACTTTCTTGTTATAAACTTTGACTATTTTTCAGAGTTCCAACAAAGGTGATTCAAAAAGTTTTAGCAGATTTTTCAATATTTCTTTGGAGTGATAGGAACCTTTGAATTCCCTACTCTGACATTTTCACTCCCCCTTGTCCCTGATGACTGTTTTTGTAAATAAAGTTTTATGTGAACACTGTTCCACTCACTTTGTTGATGTACTATTTATCTATGACTACTTTTCCTGTATAATGGCAGAGATGAGTAGTTGCAACACCGACTGTATGGCCTCAAAACCTAAAATATTGTTATATTTCCCAATGAGTTAAAATGCCAGTTTAATCTTAACCAAATATAAATTAATGTTCCTGAAGAGTCCATTATTTTTTGTGCTGTCTTAGCGAGAGTTTTATACTACCTTAATTATTTCAATTTTATAGGTAACATTGATCAATGTAAGTTTCATTTCATTCTTGTTTTCAATATTTTTTAATGTACTTGCTTGTCTGCTATTCACGAAAATTAAAATTATTTTATCAAGGCTTCTTCAAGTACCCATAATCCTTTTGAAAAATTGTATAATATACACAATCTTTATAATATTTGGTTTTCTTTTCAAGAAATTTTCCAGTAAAATTTTCAATTTAAATTAAACTGGTGTAGAGAATATTTTGAGGGGTACTAGATGGGAGGGGGTTGAGGTGATAGTGAAAAAGGTCAAAGGGATTAAAAATTACAAACAGATAGATACCAAATAGTCATGGAGATATAAGTGTAGTGAAAGAAAATAGTCAACAATGTTGCAAAAAATATGTAAGGGGGAAGAGGGGCACATGATTTAGTGGGGTGACCACTTCATGAGTTAAATAAATCTCTAATCACTATGCTATACAACTGAAACTAATATATTATTGTATGGCAACTATAATTTAAAAAATAACTCATTGAATTATACAATGTAAACATGAGCAACTGATTGTCTATCATACTTTAATAAAGCTGAGGGGAAAAGAATAAATAATAAATTAATTAATTAAACTGGTATATTTATTCTGATTAATCCTCAAATTTTTATATTTTATTTTTATTTTGTATAGTTAATTCACTCCATGATAAATGACTGGTGGTATACAGGTACCATTTTTGGTCCCAGACTTTTATAGGAATGCTTTTAGTGCTGATCGGTGAAACAAGTTTTATTTCTTATGGAAAATGTTATTATATACTGTTTATTTCTACCTGTGTACTGTATTTAAAAAGCTTTTTTGGTCTGTTGTAACTGAGCTGTGAAAAGGACTTTTATAGTTGAAATCATTAATTTCAAGAAAGTGGAATAGGGAATGGCTGCACGTGTGCTAATTTTACATACCTGCTCTTCTATTTCATCATTAAGCAGTATACATAGCTACTAATATCACTTATATATTCCTTTTTTCCCTTCTTTAATTTGCCCCTCCCCATGCCCCACTTCTACCTCTGACTTGTATATGTGACATTTCCTCTTAAGAACTGAATCTCTGAAGGCAGAGCATCTCCTTCCACACGCTCATGACATGTACCAAAGGCCTGGCTCACCTGAGGAGCATGGTGCACCTGGGGTATGGTCTGTGGGCCTGGTGCACCTGGGGGCCTGGTGCACCTGGGGTATGGTCTGTGGCTCCACCTGGGACGTGAACCCAGGACCTTCTGTGTGTAAAGCAGACTTCCTTACCACTAAACTATGGAGCCACCCCCTGCTTATACATTCTTAACAAATACAAGAAGTTTCCCCCAATTTTCACTTAACTAAAAGTGTTATTTTGTCAGAAATTGGTGTTGAAGTTTATCAAATAAATGCCCTTTAACAACTGTCAAAAACATATGGTTCTTTATTAAGATGAAAGAATATACAGAGTAAGTTAAGAAATTTCTAATTATAATTCATCTGTCATTTCCTATGATAAAATCAGTTTGATCATATTTTTTATTAAGATATGACTTGATTTGTTAGATATTTAGGATTTTCATGTTATATTTATTTTTGAAGTATATTAGTATTTTCATTTTTTGTAATAATGTATATCAGATATAACAGCATGATTAAAAAATTCTTTATTTTTTCTATATTCTGAAACATTAAAAAAATAAGAGTACCTCTTATTTTGAAGCTTGAAAGAGGCTGCATAATAACACCATTGCAATCTACTGTCCCTCTTGGGGGTCATTCTTTGAGAATCTCAACTTCTGACATGATTGTTGGCTTATTTTTATACATTTTCTTTAGTTAACTTGGTCAGGTACATTATTTGGTAAAATAGTGCATTATAACAGGTTTTATTCTTTAATTGAGTTGATAATTTGAATTATTCTTTTCTAGTTTTATGAATTAACATTTACTTGATAAAGATAGTCAATGCATGTAAGTTTTTAAAGTCACATTGTACTTTTAGTGGATTATAACAGTATACTGACAAAAATGTCTCCATTTCTCAGCCCAGTACCCCAGATAGAATAACTAAATTATTTAAGGTGTCTCTTCTACTATTACCTCTATGTTTGAAAGCAATACACTTACGGAATTATATTTTTATTGATTTTATAAATTATGTATTTATTTCCAGTTATGACATAGGAACATTTAACTCTGTAATACAATTCAAACTTTTTCTTTTTCTTTTTTATAAATTTAGTTATAATTTTAATAAAATTGCAGTGTTTATATTATTGCTCATGTTAATATCGACTACTAAGTCAACCAGTGTACTATGAATATTTACTTTTTCTACTTTTGAATTTTCAACAGTTAATAATTATCTTTACTTCTTATTAACTAATTCTTACAAATTCTTCCAATATATATATATGAAATGTCCATCAATATTATTTTCTAAACAACCAAATGTATTGTTTAATCTATCATTTCTATTTTTTCCTTGACGATCTTTTTTCCCCTTAATCCTTCCGTTTTTCTCCATTCCACAATAATTGCTTTCTTTCTGGGTACATTGAAGATTTGTTATCCTAGGAATACTTTCATTCATCTTCTATGTTGTACTCCAAGTTTTCTGAATCTCATGGCTATTTCATTTGTTCTGTTGTTGTTGTTGCTGTTGTTGTTGGAGCAAATTTACCAGTAGCTATCTGCAAAAAGATATGCAGAAAGTAAAGTTTTGAGCCATTGGATGTTTTAAAATTTTACATTATTCGAAAACACTATTTTGAGGAATGATATTTTCTCAGAATTTTAAATTGTTTTATTTTCTTCTAGCTCCTAGTGTTACATTTGAAAACTTTGATGCTATTCTGTTTCCTAATACTTTAATAATAATTTCTTTTATATCTAGTATTCTGAAATTACACAGTATTGTGCTTTAGTGTAGTCGTTGTACCAGCCATTTGCAGATACTCGATTGGTCATTTCAATTACAGAACTCATATGCTTAAGTCTGTGGAATTTTCCATTTTATTTCTTTGACAATTTTCTCCTATTTCCTTAGTCATGTCATGTTATTTATTAGTAGACTGTTGCACTTTTTGACTTAATCCTTCAAAAAAGAAAAACAAACAAAGCTCTCCTCCATTATACAGTTTTTGTTGTTGTTGTCAATGTTATTTAAATTTCTGGGAGATTTTCTTGATTCTTAAATTCCTATATTTCTACTTTGAAAACTTGTGAACTAATTTTTAAATTCTAAAAACTCTTTATTTTTCCTGATTCTTCCATTATTTGTAATATTCTGTTTTTATTTCAAAGACAGTATATTCTCTGAAGATATTAATTATTGACATTTTTGAAGTTTTATCTCTATCTTGTTTCTCTTTTCATCTTGCTTCCTTTTTTTGGGGGGGGATTCATTTCATAAGGAGAATTTCCCAAACATCTCACTATCTTTCACTGTTGATTTACATTTGGAAGTATAACATTAAAGAATTGCTTAAAAATGTGTGTATGAAGAGGGATTTCAAACAACAAACTTTTTAAAAATTAAATTTATTGAGGTAACATTGGTTAAAATTTTATGTTTCAATTGTACAATTCAATAATACGTCATACGCATAATGCATTGTGTGTCTACCACCTGAAGGTAAATTTCTTTTCATTACCAAATATTCGACTCCTTTTATCCTTATCTACCTCTCCTCTTTACCCTTTCCCTCTGGTAACCGATAAACTGTTATCTGTGTCCATATGTCTGTATTTGATTATCTTGTTTGCTGCTTTCAGTTTTATATGTCACATATAAGTTTCATATACCACTTGGCATGATAATCTCTAGAACCATCTATGTTGTTGCCAATGGCAGTATTTCATCTTTTTATTATGGCTGAGTAATATTCCATTGTATATATGTACCTAACCTTTTTATCCAATCATCTATCAAAGGACACTTTGGTTGTTTCCATGTCTTAGCCACTGTGAATAATGCTGCTATGAATGTCATGATGCATGTATCTTTACAGATAAATGTTTTCAAATATTTTGGATAGATACCCAGAAGAAAGATTGCAGGGTCATATGGTAGATCAATTCTTAGTTTTTTGAGTAGGTTCCATATTGTTTCCCATAGTGGCTATACCCATTCACATTTCCACCAGCAGTGTATGAGGGTCCCTTTCCCTCTACAACATTTTCAATACTTGTTATTCCTTGTTTTGTTGAGAATAGTGATTCTAATAGACGTGGTGGTATCAGATTGTGGTTTGGGTTTGCATTTCCCTAATAACTAGTGAAGTTGAACATCCTTTCATATATCTGTTGGCCATTTGTATGTCTTCTTGAAAGAAGTGTCTAATTCATCAATTCCTGCTTTTTTTTCTATAATTTTCTTCCTCCTATTTCCCTTACACTTTTTATTGCTCTCCTTATAACTTCTCCATTTGAATGTCCAGTTTAATTATTTTAATTCCTATAATGATATATCTCATTATACAAACAGGTGTTTTTGAAAATGTCACATAATTTCTATTAAATAAAATTGAAATCCAACTTTGCAGATATAATTAAATTATGATGAAACTGTACTGGATTAGGGCAGACACTCTTTTAGTGATTGGTATCATTATATGAGAAAGGGGAGGGAGATTTGGACATTGAGATAAGGAAAATAACCATGGAAAGGCAGAGGCAGATATTAGAGTAATGCTACCATAAACCAAGGAATGTCAAGAACTGCTAGCAACCATCAGAAGCTAGAAGAAATAAGGAAGATATCTTCCTTAGAGACTTTGGAGGAAGTATGGCCCTGCTAACACCTTGATTTCAAACATGTAGCCTCCAGAACAATGACAGAATCAATATTTTGTTTTAAGTCTTCTGATTTTGTTAATTCATTATAGCAGCTCTAGAAAACTAATATAGATTTTGGTATTAAGAAGTGAGTGTTGCTGTATTAAATACCTAAAAAATATGAAAGTGACTTTAGATTTGGGTAATAGATAGAAAGTGGAAAAAAAAATGTGAGGGCACATCATAGGTCTTAAAGCTTAGATTGTGTTGGAAAGACTATTATTGGAAATATGGAAGTTTAAGCTGCTTCTGGTAAATTCTTGGATGGAAATAACATGTTTTTGGACACTAGATAAAAAGAAATATATATTATAAAATGGCAGTAAACATGGCTGAGTCATGTTCTTTTGTTGGATAGAAAGTAGAACTTATAAGCAATGAACTTAGATTTCCAAGCAGAATGTGGAAGATGCAGTCTGTTGTCTTCTTAACACAGTAAAATATGAGAGGACAGAGTAAAGTTGAATAAAAAAGGAACTTGAAATTGATTATTTTAAAAGTTCTCAGCTCATTCACATTGAAAAAAAAATGATAAGATATGCTTCATAGAGAGTACGAAGTGTGTGGCTGGGCAACATTTTGCTGGAGATATTATCAGGAATGTAACTCATGCATCCAATCAACTATCTCAACAGAAAACAAGAGTAGAGATGGGATTATCCAGGAAGGATCTGTGGAGAATTGTCATGTCTAATGGCATTGATCCCCTTGAAAAAAAAAGAAAGATACAAGGTTTTTGAGGATGTTATATTACTTAAAACACTGCCATCTTGAACTAAAGGGGAGAATTGGATGAAATGAACAAGGGCCATTAAACCTCTGGAATTCTGCAGGCAGAAAACAGGCAGATAAAGTTACTTAGCCACAAACATGTATTATCCTTCAAGATAAGTAATGAATGACTCCAAAATAGATTCATAAGCCCATGGGGCCAATGGGACATCTAAAGGCCCAGAGGGTAGAATATCAAGCAATAGAGGATAATTCATAATCCTTGAAGCATAATGGAATTTGCCCTGCTAGGTTTGGGACTTGTGTAGAATCCATGATTTCTTTCAATTTTTCTCTTTTGGAATGGAGGTATCTATCCTGTGCCTCTCCCACTATTGTATTTTGCAGATGACTTATCTTCTAATTTCACAGGCCCACAAGTGGAGAGGAATTTTGCCACAAGATGGACTATGCCTGAAGTACCACCATCACATGATTAGATGATTTAGAAGATGAGACTGCAGACCTTTTGAGTTGGTAATATTTAGTTAAGATTTTGTACTTATTGTTAATGCTGGAATGGGTTATGGCATTTGGGAAGTTAAGGTAGGGTGAATGTATTTTGCACATGATAAAGACAAGAATTTAGAGGATGAGCAGAAAGTAGACTATTGTTTTAAAAGATATATTGAACCTTATCTGCTGGTAGCTGTGCAGGTGACCTTATTTGGAAATAGGGTCTTTGAGGATGTAATCTAGTTAAAATGAGGTCAAACTGGATTAGGGTGCGCACTCATAAAGTTATTAGTGTATTTATAAGAAAAAGAGAAGGAATATTTCAACACTGGGACAAAGAGGAGACACACAAAAAAGGTCATGGAAGAATTAAGGTAGAGATTAGAATTATGCTGCCATAAACCAAAAAATGCCAAAGATTGCTAGCAACCAGAAGCTAGAAGAGGCAAGGAAGAAATGTCTCCTAGAGCCTCTAGAGGAAACACAGCCATATTGATAGCTTGATTTTAGATTTCTAGACTCCAGAAATGTGAAAAACATAAATTTCTGTTGTTTTAATTTACCCAGTCTGTGGTACTTTGTTACAACAGCCTTAGAAAACTAATATAAAATTATAACCTCTGTTTTGTTAAATTTAAGAGAGATTAAATCTAAAGTCAATCTAAAGGCTAAAACTCCCAAATCTATCTGGAGTTATACCAAGGTACCAGAGATATATCATATAAGACATTTATAGAAGGCCTTCTAGAGATTGGCCCACATTGCTTAATCATTTAAATCTCTGTAGTTCTATGTTATCTAGTAGCTTTCTTAATTCAGTGCTCTTTTTAAAAAGAGGATTTTTTATCCACGACTAAAAACCATTTCCTGAGAGGTCCTGCCATCTTCATGTCTGCCCTTTATTTGTAAAAAACACAAACCTCCCAGTACTTCTGCATCTAGGGAAATCATCATTCTTCATAGCATTTACTATATCTTTTTTACCACTCTCTCATATCTCCTCATAAGGAACATTTAAGAGATTATTCTGAATAATTCTAAATTGTCTTTAAATAAGTTCTACATAGGATACTTCAAACATGTCTAAGTTAAGGGAGCTCAGGCCTGACTAGGTTCTTGGAATGGGGAAATAAAAACCAGAGAGAACAAGAATTTCTTCTTTCACTTTCTTTTAAACAGCTGTTAATATAAAAACAGAAATTAACATAATAATAAATTATTCTGTCATATTTCCTATATATTTTTAAAATTAAAAAAAATTCTCCACTTTCAGGATTTTATTGTATTGTAGTTGAATAGTTGAATAATATAGCATGTATGAATTTTACTTGAGAAATCTAAATATTTAGATTTCCAATGTGTAGCTTAGTATTTCAGTGTGAGTGATCTGATTGCATGATAAATGTTAGAAGAAATTAAAAGTATAGGATATATTTAAAGAAAAAATACAGAAACTTACCAAGATATTTACACAAAAAAGGAGAAAGCTCAACATGTTATCAGACAGAGCTGAAGTCTTTTCAGGTTCCTGAAAAGGCATGAGACTTTATAGTTATAAATGACACCAGCTACTGTGGTGGCTGAAAAATGACTGCTAGAAATTTATTACTTGCAGGAAATTACTGCTTGGCTATTGCCCATGGGAACATGGCTATTGCCATGGGAACATAGGCTATCGCCCATAAGAACATAACATTCTAACAATAAGCTTTCTGCTTCTGTACCCTTGCTTACACAACCGACCTGTGGGTTGACAGGTAGTGGATAAAAGAAAAATAGACCTTTGTGTTTAGACAGAATGAAGAATAGAATTTGAGGCTTTAAAACCCTGTACCTCTACATTTCGGGGCTGCTTAATTTGAGGTCTGCGTACCCCTGGCAGACCCAGCTGGCTGAATAAAGAGTGTGCTTCCTATAACTCATTGAGTTCTGGTAATCCATATGTCTATCAGGGGGTGGCAGCTACAGCACTACAATGAGTAGGGTTTATTTCAGGAGCAAGAACTAACTTTTGACTTAGCCCTCTAACTTGTTTTGGAGCATTTACTTTTGCTTTCTTCCAAACTATTTTCCACACTGAGTTATAGTTTTCTTATTAAAATGTAAATATGCTTATGTCACTTCTTCATATAAAATCTTTCCATTCCTTCCCATTAGCCCTAGGGTAAAAGCTGAACCCCGAAACGTTGTGTGATGGTTAATTTTGTGTCAATGTGACTGACCTTGAGGTACCCAGATTAAACTTAACCCTGGGTGTGTTTATGAAAGTGTTTCTGGATGAGATTACCATTTGAACCAGTGCATTTAGTAAAAGAAATTGCCCTCCCCAATGTGGATTGACTTCATCCAATCCATTGGTATCCTGAGTAAGACAAAAGGCAGAGAAAGGAGAATTTGCCCCTTTTTAGTTCCTGCTTGCCTGCTTGAGCAAGGACATCTTCTCTGGTTCTCAGACTGAAATTTTTTTCTTTCTTTTTTAATATTTGTATGTATTTTTAATTATTATCAATATGTTTGGTGACATTGGTTAACGGAATCTAGTAAGTTTCAGGGATATAATTTAACAGTAAGGCATACATATATTGCATTGTGTTTTCCCTTTCCATAGTTAGATTTCTTTCTGTCACCATATATTTGACCCCTTTTACCCCATCTACTGCTCTCTTCCACCCTCCCCTCCCACTCTCCGGTAACCACTAGTCTCTTGTCCATGTCCATGAGTCTCTGTATGTTTATCCTGTTCATTTGATGCTTTTAGGTTTATACTTCACATATAAGTGATATCATGTGGTTGTCAACATTTTCTGTCTGGCTTATTTCACTTAGCATGATTATCTCAAGGTACATTCATGTTGTTGTAAATGGCAGTATTTAATCTCTTCTTGTGGCTGAGTAGTATTCCATTGTATATATACACTATGACTTCTTTATCCAATCATCTATCATAGGACACTTTGGTTGCTTCCATGTCCTAGCACCATGAATAATGCTGCTATGAACATCGGCTTTTATCAGAGGGGTTGCTTATAAATATGTTCTCCCATTACGATGGTTGTGTCTTTACCTTGTTGATGGTTTCTTTTGCTGTTCAGAAGCTTTTTAGTTTGATGTAGTCTCATTCATTTATTTTTGAGTTTACTCCCTTTGCTTTTGAGGTCAAATTCATAAAATCCTCTTTAAGTCCAAGGTCCATGAGTTTAGTTCCTAGGTTTTCTTCTATGCACTTTATTATTTTAGGTCGTATATTCAGGTCCTTGCTTCATTTTGAGTTAATTTTGGTATGTGGTGATAAACACTCTAGTTTTATTTCAGACTGGGATTTAAACTGTTATATTTTGGTTCTCAGTCCTTTATATTTATACTGAATCACACCACCAGCTTTTCTGGGTCTTTAGCTTGCAGATGGTAGATCATGGAATATCTCAGCCTTCATAATCCCATAAGCCAGTTTCTCAATATAAATATTCTCTCTCACTCTTACTCTTATCACTATATATCCTACTAATTCTGATTTTCTGGAGAACCTTGAGTAATCCACATTGCTTATAAATACCTCAATGGTCCAGTAAATGCTACCTTCCTCTCCCATCTCACTTTTTGTCACATTTCTAAAATTATTTTACTTATTACATAATAAATATCTTTCTTTGTAACTAACTACACAATGTTTCTATGTCTTTCAATATTTCAAGTTTTCCAATTCTCCTACCAGTGGATTATTTATAATCTATCATTTTGGTAACCATACTGCTCTTTGGGGAATTCTTACCTGATTCTTAGAGTAGATTATATTCCTTATATATTTTATTTTCTCTAGCACAATATTTCATCATATATTGTTATAACACTTTGGTTTATTTTTTTTCTTTGTTCTCTCTATGTATATACATTGATTGTTTTCAAAAATTGGTGTACTTTATTTTGAGACTGGTTTTATGTTATAGAAAAATTGAGTAGTAAGTACAGAGTCTCCATATAACCCCTGAAAGTCTCCCACCACAACCACAGTTTTTCCTATTGTTAACATCTAGGTTTAATGTGGTACATACTGATTGTTGGTGTTTATAAAAGCAATTGATTTTTGCATGTCAATCTTGTGTCTTGGGTCTTGTTGAACTCAATTTTTAAATCTAGGAATTTTTTTGGTAGCTTCCTAGGTACTCATCATATACAAATAGAGACTTTTATTTTTTTCATTCCAATTTGTATATCTTTATATTTTTTCTTGCCTTATTACAGTAAGTAAAACTTACAGTACTATGGTGAATAAGAGTGGTAAGAGCGGTTTGATCTTTTTATTATTATGTAAAGTCTCTCTTTATATCTAGCAATTTTCTATGCTCAGAAGTCTATTATATATTAATATAGTTCTATCTTTTTAAAATTAATGTTTGCATCATATATATTTTTCCATTCTATTACTTAACACTTACCAGTATTGTTATAATTGAAGTGATTTTCTTGTGAATAGCATAAAGTCTGGTCATGTTTTATTGATCAATTGTACCAATCTGGTTTTTACTGTTTTTTTTTTGACCATTTACATTTAATTATTGATAGATTAGTGTTTAAGACTGTCATTTTGTTATTTCAGTGTTTCCACTGATTATCATATCTCTATTTTCTCTTTTGTTGCCCTCCAGTGAGATACTTGAAAACTATTTTAAGGATTCCATATTGATTTGTTTCTGGTGTTATTTAATATTATTTTAATTTTTTAATTACTGTTGATAGATAATAGTTTCAGGTGCATGACATAGTGATTAGACATCTATATAACTTACCAAGTAATCACACCAATTAATCTAGTATCTATCTGACATCATACATAGTTATTACAATATTATTGACTGTATTCCTTATGCTATAATTTACAACCTCATAACAATTCTGTAATTATCAACTATACTTCTTAATTTCTTATTCTTTTCCATCTATCCCCCCAATCCACTTTCCATCTGACAACCATCAAAATGTTCTGTATCTATGAGCTTGTTTCTGTTTTGTTTGTTTATTTTCTCCTTTAGTTCTAACATGTAAGTGAAATGGTATTTATCTTTCTCGTTTGACTTACTCCACTCAGCACAATACCCTCCAGATCCATCCATGTTGTGGGAGAGGCAAGATTGTATTCTTTTTATGGCTAAGCAATATTCCATTGTATATGTATACAATTTCTTCTTTATTGATGGATACCATAGCTGCCTCTGTATCTTGACTATCATAAATAATGCTATAATAAACATATGGATTCACATGTCCCTACATAGTAGTGTTTTGTATTTCTTCTGATAAATACTCAGAAAGGGATTATTGGTTTCTTCTCTGTCTCTTATTCTAATCTTTGTTTTAAAGTCTATTTTTTCTGGTATAAGTATTGCTACCTCAACCTTTTTTTCCTTTTTTTTTCTTTTTATGAAATATCTTTTTCCCTCTCCTCACTTCAGTTTGTGCGTGTTTTTTGATCTGAAGTGAGTCTCTTCTAAGTAGTATATGTAAAAGTCTTGCTTTTCTTACCCATTTGTCTACCCTAGATTTTGATTGGAGCACCTAATCCATTTACAGTCTAAGTAATAGTTGATAGAGCTGTAGTTATTGTCACTTTATTATTCATATTTTGATCTTCTTTTCTTTTTCTTCTTCTTAAAGAAGTCCCTCTAACATTTCCTGCAATACTGGCTTGGTGTGATGAACTCCTTTAGCTTTTTCTTGTTTGGGAAGCTCTTTATCTGTTATTTGATTTTAAATTATAGCTTTGCAGGGTAGAGTAATTTTGGCTGTAGGTCCTTATTTTTCATCACTTTCAATATTTTATGACAATCCCTTCTAGCTTGAAAAGTTTCTGTTGAAAAATCAGCTGACAGTCTTAAGGAAGTTCCCTTGTAGGTGATTGATTTTCTCCTGCTGCTTTTAAGATTCTTTTTGTTGGTACTCTTGATGGAGTCCCAGAGGGCCCTTAAATTATTCTCATATTTTGGATTCTGTTTTCTTGTTGCCATTCTAATTGGGTGTTTTCTGCTACCTTGTCTTCTAAAATGATTGATTTTATCCTCTGCTTCATCTAATGTTGATTCCTCCTAAGGTATTCTTCAATTTAGTTATATTCTTCATTTCTGCTTGATTTTTCTATGTTTTCTATCTCCATTTTTATGTTTTCTAACCATTTATTTAAGTTCTCACTAAATTCATCTACTCCTTCCTTAAGTTCATTGAGCATCCTGATAACAAGTATTTCGAACTCTGTATCTAGTAGATTGCTTGTCTACATTTTGTTGAGTTCTTTTTTTGGAGCTTTGTTCTGTTCTTTTATTTGGGATATTTTTCTTTGTCTCTCCATTTTGGCTACCTCCTTATGTTTGTTTCTATATATTAGGTAGGGCCCCTATGTCTCCCGGTCTTAGTAGAGTGGCCTTATGTAGTAGATGTCCTGTGCGACCCAGTGGCACAGTCTCTCTGGTCACCTGAACCAGATGTTCCAGGTATGTCTCCTGTATGGTTTGTGTGTGCCCTCCTATCACAGTTGAGTCTTGGTCGCTGTTTGCGCATTAATGGGAAAGATTGACTCTTGAGCTGATTGTGAGGACTGGCCAGTGACTACAGTGGAGGAGCTGTTGTGCAAGGGCTGAACTTAAAGAACAGGATTTACTTTAATAGGGCTCTGGTGTCTGTCCCGTCTACCCTTTAGGTGTGTCATCCTTGGATGTGGCCCTGGGGAGTGCTCCATCTGAGACAAAAGCTGGTCACTGGGCATGAATTAGGGACCTCTAGGGAGGGATCTCACAGAAGGTCAAGTTTAGCCATCATCTGTGCTTTATCTGGCTTGGATGTGCCAGAATGTTAAGTAGGGCAAGGTATCAAGGAATCACCCAGGTGAAGTAAACAGTGTTAGCCAGGTACATGGAGACTCAGATATGGCTACTGTCTGTGACTCTATGCTGGGCTAGGGGAGGGCTGACCAAATGAAATGGATTCTGTCAGCACTTCTCTTTGGGAGAAAGCTGCCTCTCCAGCCCTTGCCCTGAAACTAGACAATACAATTCATACCCGTATGTCTCTGATACCTTTTGATCTGCTGCCCCAGTGCTGGAGCTCAGAGCATTTTTGTCATTGGGAAAATCCATGCACCGGTCCTTTAAGAGGAATGTCTGGGTCTCCTGCAGCCTTCTTTCTCACTGAGCCACGATCTCCACTGGTTTTCATCTTCAGATTTTTGGGGGCCTTTTCTTCCAGGCACTGGAACCCTAAGCTGGGGAGTTTGGTGTGGGGCTGACATCCTTTGCTTCTCTGCGGAAACCTCCACAGCTGAGATACTTTTTCTGATTTTTAACTACCATATGTGGGATTGGGAATCTGCTTTTTTCATGTCTCCACCCCTCCTATCGGACTCAAGGTGGCTACTTCTATATATCCTTACTTGAAGGACTTTTGTTCAGGTAGTTGATTTTCAATGATAGTTATTCTGTAGTTTTGTTGTAATTTTGATATGGTTCTCAGAGGAGGCCAGCACAACATTTACCTACACTACCACCTTAACAGAAATCTCTTCATGGTGTTTTTGAATATCTCTTTGTATAATTTTTGTAATAATTTCTTTGAGCTTTATAATGTGCATATATATTATCATAGTCTACTGGAATCAGCTTTTTACTACTTCAGATGAAAGTGAAACATTCACTTTCAGTCAAGTTGCTTAGCTTTCTCATTTAAAAATACAATTTTCTTTTCATTTTAATTTTATTTTTCAATTAAAGTTGACATTCAATATTATTTTATATTAGTTTCTGTTGTACAACAGTGGTTAGACATTTATATAATTTATGAAGTGATCCCCCAATTAGTCTAGTGCTCACTTGGCACCATGCATAGTTATTGCAATATTATCGACTATATTCCCTATGCTGTACTTTACATTCCTATGACTATTTTGCAACTATCAATTTTTACTTCTTAATCTTTTCAATTTTCTCACTCAGCTCTCAAACCCCCAGTCCATCTGGCAATCACCAATTTCTTCTCTGTATCTATGAGTCTGTTTTTGTTTTGTTTTGTTTTGTTTTTGCATGCATTTTCTCTAAATTTTACGTATAAGTAAAATCATATGGTATTCGTCTTTCTCTTCTGATTTATTTTACTTAGTATAATACAATCTAGATTTATTTATGTTGCTGCAAATGGTAAGATGACCAATAGACACATGAAAAGATGTTCCATATCACTAATCATCAGAGAAATGCAAATTAAAACCACAGTGAGCTATCACTTCACACCTATCAGAATAACTGTCATCAGTAAATCAACAAACAAGTGTCGGCAAGAATGTGCAGAAAAGGGAGCTCTTGTGTGTTGTTGGTGGGATTGCAAATTGGTACAGCCACTATGGAAAACATTTGGAGGGTCATCAAAAAATTTAAAATAGAACAACCTTATGACCCAGCAATTGCACTTCTGCATATTTATCCAAAGAAAACAAAAACACTAATTAGAAAAGATATATGTACCCCTATATTCACTGCAGTGCTCAGTCTAAGTCCCCACCAATAGATAACTGGATAAAGAAGAGATGGTACATATATACAACAAAATAGTACTCAGCCATAAAAAATAAAATCATACCATTTTTTGAATATCAGATAATGTTATAATTTTTGTTTCAATTACAAAATATAGTTCATAAGATTCATGCGTAGACAGTCTATTATATGTAGCCATATTTTTACTCTTTCTGTCATTCCTTTTTTTCCCCTGATGTTCCAAGTTTCATTTTTTTATCATTACATTTTGTTTAAATAATTTTCTTTGGTCTTCTCTCTAGTGATAGATCTACTAAATGGAGAGTAGAATGGTGGCTACCAGGGTCTGAGAAATGAAGAGAATGGAGAGGTGCTGGTCAAAGGCCACTACCCTTCAGTTATAAGATAAATAAGCTCTAGGAATCTAAGGCACAGCATGGTACTATAGTTATTAATACTGTTTGTGTACTTGACATACTTAAAAAAAATAGAGATAAGCATTCTCACCACACAGAGAAATGGTATCCAGGTGAGGTGATGGATGTGTTAATCAATTTGTGTGGCCAAAAAAAAAAAAAAAGGTGCTGTAATAAATCTGATGAGTTCAGTGACCAAAAGTAACTTAACAGGGTGATATAATCATAAATTCTTAACTGGGCAGATCTTAGTGTGTAGTCGCACCCCAGGAACAAAACTTCCTTAGTAAAAGGTTTATCTTTGCATTAAGCAAGTTCTATCCATTGTTCTTGTGCATCTAGGTTAAAGCACTTTTGAAATGCCAGAATAATTCTCTTTTTCAGATTCCCGTGAACAAACCACTCTCAAGAGAGCATTTGATCTTATTAACTATTCTGTAACCTAATCTCACTTTGCTTTCTTCTACGTTCATGTAATCTTCCTTATGTTTTCTCCTTAATTCCAAATGCATAAAATAAACTGCAAACTGTCATTTTTGGAAGCATTTTTCTCAGTCTGTTGAGAACTTGCTTTCAGGTATATCCTCTGGCTCAAATAAGTTCTAATAAATTCTTTAAAAAATGCCTACAGGTTTGAATGGTTTTACATTGACCCCTGATTATAGCAATCATTTTACAAGGTATGTTTATATCAATTCATCATGTTGTGTACTTCAAATATACACAATTTTATTTGTCAATTATAACTTAATAAAGCTGATAATAAAAAAAGTTTAGATCTACTAGTGACAAATTTTTGGTTTTCCTTTAGGTGGGAATATTTTCATATTCCCTTCATTTCTAAAGGTAGTGGATAGTTTTTTTTTTTCCTTTTAGCACTTGAAATGTTTTACAGTTTCCCTCTGGCTTTCTTGTTCTCATGAGAAATGTGCTGTTACTTGAACTGGCATTTTCCTATAGTTAATGTGTTGTTTCTCTTTTGCAGCTTTCACATTTTTTTCTTTAATTTTAGTTTTCAGAATTTTAATTATGATATGTCTTGGCATGAATTTATTTAGATATATCCTCTTTGATATTTACTCAGTTTTATAAACCTTTAAAATTGTGTCTTCCATCAAATTTTGAGAAGTTTTCAGCTGTTATTTATCGGAATTCAACTTTAGCATCACTCTCTCCTCTCCTTCTGGCACTCTGATGATACCAATTTTTGTATGATCAGATACAGAGCCTCAGGTCACTGAGCCTCTGTTCATTCCCCCCACCCCCTGGCTTCACTGAAATGTAATAGACAATTAGTTGCTTGTATTTACATTCTACAATTCAATGGGATTTGTTCAATTATAGTTGTCATATAAAAATATACCAGTTTAAATTGGATAGCATAGTGATCAGAGATCCATATAACTCGCAAAGTGATCACTCCCCTAAATCTAGTACCCCTCTCCCCACTACATATTTATTACAACATTATTAACTGTCTTCCACATATTATACTCTACATCTCCATGTCTATTCTTCAACTATTCAGTATCTTTTAATTCCTTTGTCTTTTTTTGTTGTCCCCGCAATACCCCTCAAAAATAGTAGCTCTCTAAATATACTCTGTATCTATGAGTTTATTTCCACTTGTGTTGTTGTTGTTGTTTATTTTGTTCTTTAGATTCCACATGTATGTGAAATCATGCAATATTTGTTTTTCTCTATCTGACCCATTTCATTCAGCACAATACCCTCTAGGTCCATTAAAGCAATATCTTTTTCCATTCCCTTCCTTTTAGTCTGTGTTTATCTTTTAATCTGAAGTGAGTCTCTTGTAAGCAGTATATGTATGGATCTTGTTTTCTTATCCATTCAACCACTCTATCTTTTGGTTGGAGTACTTAATTATTTTCCATATAGGGTACTTGTGGATAGGAATGTAGTTATTACCATTCTTTATTCCTGTTTTTTTGATGCATGTTTTTACTTCTTAAAGAAGTCCCTCCAACAGTATTACAGGTATGGTCATGATAAATTCCTTTAGCTTATTTTTGTCTGGGAAGTTCTTGATCTGTCATTTTACTCTAAATAATAGTTTTTCTGGATAAAGTATACTTGGTTGTAGATCCTGGGTTTCCACCACATTGAATATTTTGTACCAAGCCCTTCTATTATGCATAGTTTCTTTTGAGAAATCAGCTGCCAGTCTTGTGGGTGCTCTCTTGTAGGTAAGTAACAGCTTTTCTCTTGTTGATTTTTAGGATTTTCTCTTTGTACTTAACCTTTGGCATTTTAATGATGATGTCTCTTGGTGTGGGTCTCTTTGGGTTCCTGGTTTTTGAAACTCTCTGAGCTTCCTGGGGCTTTATGTCTATTTCTTTCTCTAGGTGAGAGAAGTTTTCCATCATTATTTCCTCAAATAGCTCTTTAACATCTTGTTTTCTTCAGGTAGCCCTATTACATGGATATTTTTACCTTTAATAGTGCCCCATAGACTTTTTAAATTATTATTTTTGTTTTGATTTCTTTTTTCTTGCCATTCTGATTGAGTGTCTTTGGCTTTCTCATCCAGTATATAGGTAATTTGATCATCTTGTTTATTCACTTTGTTTATTCCATTTAATATACTTTTCATCTCAGATAATGTGTTCTTAATTTCTGACTGGTTCCCTTTTATAATTACATTTCCATTTTTATGTTTTTTTAACTCTTTGTTGAAGTTTTCACTGAATTTAACCTAAAGTTCATCGGGCATCTTTATAACTAGTGTTTTGAAGTCTGCATCTATTAGATTGCTTGAATTCATTATTTCTGGATCTCTGTTCTCTTCTCTCATACGGTTTATGCTTCTTTGTTTTCCCATTTTGGCTGCCTTTCTGTGTATATTTCTATGTACTAAAAAAGCTCTTAAGTCTCCTAGTCTTATTGGTGTAACTCTGTGTGGTAGGTGTCCAGTGGCACAGAACTGAGAGAGGTTCAGTTGCAGGCCAAATTTAGCCCCAGCCTGTGCTCCTCCCAGACCACCTGTCAAGATTCAGCAAACAATCCACAGATGCTGTGCTTATAGTTACCTCAAAAGGCCACACCAGAAACCAAGGCCAGCTGCCACTAGTGTGAGTCCAGGCACTGCTCAGCAAGGGGCACCTAAGTGAAGACACACATGGATGTGGCTTGGGTGGGTCCGTGAGTTGGGGGAGGCAGAGTTTCAGGAAATCCTCTGGGTGGAGTGACCTCTGTTATCCAGTTTGATGACACAGTGGGATTGGGGAGGGCTTGATGGAAGAACATTGTATACTGCTGTCCAAGAGATATCCTCACCTCCGGCCCTCACTCCAACAACTCAGTATCTCCCTGTGAGTCACTGACACCTCTCTGAGAAGCCAACCTCACCCTGGAGTCCATCATTGTGAAAGTCCTCTCGTGGATGCAGCTCCTTTAAGAGGCCTCTGTAAATGTCAGTTGCTGCTACCGCAGCCTTTGTCCCAGTCAGCCACTCAGGACCAGACAGCCTTGCATCCTTGCCCCATCTTACCTTCTGCCATTGCAGGGTGATTCCTTCGATTTCTTTCTAGTTGTATGGCTTGTTTGTCTAGATTCCAGGCAATTTTTCCTTGTTGTTTTCTCCTTGTTTCTGTCACAACTTTGATTTGGTTGCCAGAGAGATGAACAGAGCCTATATCATCTACACCATTTTTCCCCTCCTATCTGTTTTTCAATTCACTTTTTTTTCTTTTGATGCCATGTGCTTTTGTCTAAGAGACCATACCATAAAATCATACTGAAGAAGTTAAGCATGGGATATTTTCAGCACTTTTACCTAGGTCCCTTGTAAATATTTTCCATTTTTTTCTTGAAACTGCTCACTGTCCACTAGAAGGTTGCCAAATTTTTTAATCAAAAATAACAATGGGTAGAAACCTGTAGGTAAATCCTACTTTGTGTTGGCCTCCTCTCATGACATCAAAATTACAACTACTATAGAGGAACCATCATTAAAAACCACCTGAATTCTATCAAAACAGAAGTCTTAAAACTGAGGACATACAAAAAAGGTCACCTTGAGACTGGTAGTGTGGCAGTCTGACCCTGCCTGACCATTTCCTGCTAAAACGAGTTAGTTCCTCACTGCACCCTTCCTCCTCTTCCCCAGGATTCTCCAGCTAGTTAACACGGCAGTCCGAAAACCTGCTTAGAAGATTAAGCTGGTTTCCTTATAGTTTGGCAGAGATTCAATGTTTTCTTATGTTATCTTTCCTTATATGGAATATCTAGAGCTGTGTAAGAATGCAGAAGTATGAGATTATATATCTGCCTGCCATGTTACAATTGGAGCTCAGCCTTTGGGAAAGAATCTGCTGAGCTGGCGCCAGCATTGATAAAGTCTGCTTCCTGCTTCTTGGTATCCTATCTCTCCATTCAAGAATCCTGCAAGAGTAAGAGGGGCAAAAATACAGAACAAACTGGTTCCATGCCCACATGCAGTGTTTAAAAATCAGAAGAGATATCTCAGCTGTGAAAGTCCACCAGGATGAGTGAAGGTTCAAAGCCTAACATCAGGCTTCTCCGTGGAAAACACCAGTGCAGGGAAGAGAAGTCCCTACAACTTCTGGCTGTGGAATCCAGCAGAGTTTGTGGCTGAATGAGAGGCAAAAAGCTATGGATACCCGTTGTCCATCTTAAAGAGCCCACACATAAAGTTAATCACTGATGAACTCACTTGCTATGAGCTCTAGAACTAGGGCAGCAACTTGAAAGGTGCCAAGAACATACAGGAAGGAAATGAATTGTCTGACTTCAGGGTGAGGGCTGGAGGTGCATCTTCCTCCAAGACAGAGGTGCTGGCAGAATCTAGCTTCTTTGTTAAGCCCTCCCCACCGCTAGTGTGGAGACATAGGCAGCCACCACATTTGAGTCTACATCACCTGGCTAACACTGGTCACCTCTCCCTGGTAATTCTCTGAGACTGTGCCTTACCAACTTGTGGGCCCACCCAAGCCACTTCCAGTGGCTTCTTCATACAAATGTTCTGTCTTGGCTTATGCTGTGAACTTTCCTAAAATCTTTTAATGGTTCACAAACATGAAACAAGCAGCATCTGGCCTTGGAATGCCCCATACATATTGTCAAACAGCTCTAAGCATAGCACCAGTGACAGCCAACCACTCTTCATGGATTGGTGTCACAAAGTACATTCAAACCTAGAACAGGTGGTTACCACCTGCGGATTGCTTCATGTCTAATGCCAGGTGGCCCTGGGCAGGAAATAGGTGAGACCAAATTTGGCCTGTGGTAGGCTTTGGGGCCAGCATATTTTAGACTGAGCTAGATCACCAGCAAGAGCTATATCTGAAGACTATACACCAAAAGAAAAATTGGGCAAACACCAGAGCTCTGCTAAAGTAAATCCTACTCTGTAGATTTAACCTCCACACAATAGCTTCTATACTATAGTCACCAGCCAGTGCTCACAACTAATAAGCCCTAGGATCAATTCTTCTAACTGATGTGTGAAAATCAACCAAAGTTTAACGGCAACAGGAAGGCACACACAACACATACATGGGACATGCCTGGAACACCCAGCTCAGGTGACCAGGGAGATAGTGCCACTGGACCCCACAGGACACCTAATATATAAGGCCACTCTATTAAGACCAGTAGACCTAGTAGCCCTACTTAATACATAGAAACAAACACAAGGAGACAGCCAAAATGGGAAGACAAAAGAAACATTTCTCAAATGAAAGACAGAACAAAGCTCTACAAAACACACTAAACAAATTGGTGATAAGCAATCTACCAGATGCAGAGTTCAAAATGTTGGTTATCAGGATGCTCAATGAACTTTGAGAAAGAGTAGATGAACTCAGTGGAAATTTTAACAAAGAGATAGAAATCATAATAGTGGAGATAAAAATATAAAAAAAATTATAAGTCAGAAATAAAGAATACCATAACTGAAATGAAGAATACATTACAGGGAATCAAGAGTAGATTAGACAAAGCAGAGGATCTAATCAGCAGTTTAGAAGATAAGGGAACAGAAAACACCAATGAAAACAGCAACAAGAAAAAAATTAATGAGGATAGCTTAAAGGATTTCTGAGACAACATTAAGCATATCAACATTTGCATCATACAGGTATCAGAAGGAGAAGCAAGAGAGCAAAAAATTGAAAATGTATTTGAAGAAATGATGAGAGTAATGTCAAAGACATTGCAGAGTTAGGGGTCCCTTTGATTTCTCCCCTTGAAATTACAAAAAATTTAAATAGTTACAGTCCAACAGAAAATTCCTAACCTAACACACAAACATGTCTGTGAGATTCACATCATAACTTTTGCAAGTGTGCAAAATGGGTGAGCAAGAGAGAAGGAAAGGGAAAGGAGCAGAGACTGGTGCTGCTGACACAGCCTGGAGCTCCCAGTGAGACTCAGAGAGAGGGAAATAATTAGGTTGAGGTGTGCACTCTCCTTCGCTCCAGGCACCCCTGCCTAAGTGATCAGCATATTCTACAGTAGCGGAATACAGTGATCAGAGAAGAAACCAGGGCAGAGATGGAATACAGATGTGCAACAACTGTGTTCTAGCGAATGCCATTGCCGGGCAGAAAGCTGAGTCAGAGCTGGACTGCTTTCCACAACCCTCCCAGAACTCCCCTTCCCGCACACTCCTAGAGCTAACTGCAGGCCCTAAGGTAAACTGCATTTGCTAGTGTTGGCCTGTAGTACAGGAAGTCTGCAACACAGGGAACTGAGGAGAAACACACAGTGACTGGTCTGAGGGGAAGGGGTGGTAATATAGAGGACTGGCAGGAGAAAGATAATAGTTAGCATTACTGAAAGTAAAACAACCCAGGCACATAAGTGGCCTCTCTCAACCCATCCTACCCCCACACATCCAGTCTCATCTCAGCAGAGGCACTGAGACGCATTAGGCAGCATAAAAGTGCATCTGGTTGCTGGAGTAGCACAGAGACTTCAGGGGCTCTTCAGTGGCTTGGAATCCCAATACCCACACAGCAGAGACCCAAGAGCTCTAAGCAGTACAGGAGATTTGGACACCACCGACTAGAAAATTAAAGTAAAACCTCTTCTTATCTACCTGCTAAAGAGAGATCACTCTTAATAATAATATTATTTTTTAAAAAAATAATATATTCCCATAAATACCTAGATAGAGAAATAATGCACCTTTATTTCTGACTGATCAAAAACAATAACTAACAAAGGTGACATGGCAACTTAGGAAAAAAAAAGAAAAATTTCCAGAAAATACTTAAAAATATAAAAATATATTATTTAAATGACAGAGTTAAAGACTGCAGTTCTGAACAAACTCATCAAGATGCAAGAAAACTCAGATAGGCAGTTTAATGAATCAGAAAAATAATCAGTGAACAACAAGAATACTTTATGAAAAGGTTTCAACTTTAAAAAAGAACAGACGAGAACTGGAATTGAAGAATTCAACACAAGATATGATGAATGAAGTAGCGAGCTTAGGAAATAGAGCTAACCAGGTAGAGGAAAGAACTAGTGATATCAAAGAAGAACTTTGAAAATGATGCAGATGGAACGAAAGAGACTTGAGAGTGAAAAAAAATGAAATAACTGTACAATAAATATCTGAAAGCATTAGAAAAAGCAATATAAAAATAAGGGATATACTAGTAGGGAAAGAGAGGAGAACACAGCAGAGACCATATTCAAACAGTCAACAGAATTTTCCAAACCTATGAAATAAACTGTATTTGTAAATCCAAAAATCTAACAGAACATATAATTCTCAACCCTGAAAAGGCCTTCTTCAAGACACATTATATTAAAATTGTCAAACATTAATGGCAAAGAAAGAATTATCAAGGCATCCAAAGAAGACAGAAATGTAAATGAAAATCCATTAGATTTCCATCAGACTTTTCAGCAGACACTTTACAAGCTAGGAGGGAGTGGAATTAAATACTCAAACTGTTTAAGGAGATTACTAACCAAAAATAATATATCTATCAAAATTCTCCTTTAGACATAAAGAGAAAATAAAGAAATTTATGGACACACAGAAGCTGAGGAAATTTTTTTTTTTACTACAAGGCTTGCATCACAAAAAATACTGAAGGAGGTATTCTACCTGAAACAAAAAGACAAAAAATACAAAACTATGAGTAAGATAACTAACAGACAGAAACAGGAAATTGCAACTTTGTTCAGCATAAGGTATTACAAACTTGAATATTACATAATGGCTAAGGAAAGTAAAAACATTTAAAACAGGAAAAAGAAGAAAATAGCTATTATACTCAGAAATGAACTCACAGCATAAACAGGGATAATTTGAGACAACAAAAATAGAAAAGAAAGGGAATAAAGATAATAATTTGTAAAGAAGATAATACACACTCAGAAGGACTACTGTGTATATAAAACTTCTTTTACACAAACTTAAGAGTAACCACAAAAAAAAGTCCAGAACGGAGACACATATAATAAAAAAAAAAAAAAAGAGGAAACAGAGGAGAAAAATCATAGAATATCACCAAACTAAAATAACAGACAAAAACAGAAGGACAAAGAAACAATGGAGACACCAAGATACCAGAAAATAAAAGATAAAGTGGTTATAAAAAATCTCATATATCGGTAATCATCCTAAATGTAAATAAACTGAACTCACCAATAAAAAGCCACAGAGTCGTAGATTGTATCAAAACACAAAATCCAGGATTGGTTCCATAGTGTCGCGGTTAGCAAGTCTGCTTTACACGCAGAAGGTCCTGGGTTCGTGCCACAGTGGAGCCACGGTCCATGGTCTACAGCCATGCCACCCTGAACAAGCCCGATATCTGATCTCGAAAGCTAAGCAGGGTCGAGCCTGGTTAGTACTTGGATGGGAGACTGCCTAAGAAGACCGGGTGCTGTAGGCATAAATTTATATATATATATATATATATAGCTTTCCTGAGACACATCTCAGCTGCAAGGACAAATACAGACTCAAAGTGAAAGAGTAGAAAAGGATACTCCAAGCAAATGGCATCCAGAAAAAAAAAAGTGGGTGTAGCTAGCCATTTTTATATATGATAAAACAGACTTCAAGATAACAAGTACAAGAGACAAAGATGGACACTTCATAATAATAAAGAGAATTATACATCAAGAAAACATAACACTTATTAATATTATATGCCCCCTATTGGGGAGTATCAAAATATGTAAAGTCACTACTAACAGCACTAAAGGGAGAAAGTAACAAAAACATAATTATAGTAGGGGACCTAAATACCTCACTGTCAACTATGGATGGATCATCCAAACAGAAAATCAATAAAGAAATATCAACCTTAAATGACACACTAGACCTATTGGACATAATTGATATTTACAGGGCCTTTCATCCAAAAATACAAGATTATATGTTCTTCTCTAGTACACATGGAACATTTTCAAGGATAGACCATGTATTTGACACAAAATTAGTCTCAACAAATTTAAAAGACTGAAATCATACCAAGCATATTCTCTGACCACAATGCTTTGAAACCAGAGATAAACTGCAAAAAGGAAGAAGAAAAACAACCAAACGTTTGGAGATTAAACAACATGCTACTAAAGAATGATTGGGTTAAAAAAAAGAATAAACAGAGAGACAAAGAGATATATAGAAACAAATGAGAATGAAAATATAACATATCTAAACTTTCAAGATACAGCAAGAATGGTAATAAGAGGAAAGTTCACATCATTATATACCTATCTTAAAAAATAAAAAATCCCAAATAAATAGCCTAACATAACATCTTCAAATAACCAAAAAAAGAACAAATGAAGCCCAAAGACAGCAGATGAAAGGAAATAATAAAAATCAGAGCAGAATTAAATGAAATTGAGAATAAAAGGATAATAGAAAAATTTAATGAAACAAAGAACTAGTTCTTTAAAAAGATCAAAAAAATTGCCAAACCTATGGATAGACTCACTAAGGGAAAAAGAGAAAAGACACTAAGGAAAAAAATCAGAAATGAAGGGGAAGATACAATGAATACTTCAGAAATATGAAGGATCATGCAAGCATAGTATGAGAGATTACATACCACCAAATTCAATAACCTAGAAGAAATGGAAAAGTTGTTAGAAATATACAACATTCCTTAACTGAACCATGAAGACCTGGAAAATCTAAATAGACAAATTAATAGTAAGAAAATTTAAACAGTCACCAAAAACCTTTTAAAAAGTGTAAGTCAAGGACCAGATGGCTTCATTAGTAAATTCTATCAAACACTCAAAGATGATTTAATACCTGGTCTCAAAATTTCTGAAAAATTAAAGAAGAGGCAATACTTCTTAACTCACTGTATGAGGCCAAAATTACCCGGATACTAAAACCTGATAAGAATCACACACACACACACACACACACACACACACACACACACACACAAAACTGATGAATACAGATGCAAAAGTTCTAAACATAATGCTAGCAAATTGAATACAACAATACATTAACAAAATTATGCATCGTGATCAAGTGGGCTTTATTCCAGAGGCTCAAGAATGATGTAACATATACAAATTGATTAATGTCATATACAACATGAGGAAAATAAAGAATAAAAATCATATGATACTAGCAATAGATGCATAAAAAGCATTTGACAAAATGCAGCATCATTCATGATTAAAACACTTAATAAAGTGAATATAGAAGGAAAGGGCTTCAACATAAGAAAGGGCATATAACAAACCCTCAGTTGATATCATACTTAATGGTAAAAACAAAAGGCCATTCTCTAAAATCAGGAAAATGAAAAGGTTATTTGATCCCACCACTTTTATCCAATATAATATTGGAAGTCCTAGCTAGAGAAATCAGGCAAGAAAAAGAAATAAAATACATTAAATTGAGAGTGAAAAAGTCATATTGTCACTTTTTGCAGATGACATGATTCTGTATATAGAAACACCCTAAAGACTCCACACACACACACACACACACACACACACACACACACACAAAACTGTTAGAAGTAATAAACAAATACAGTACATTTGTGGAATACAAAATCAACATATAAAAATTCAATGTTTCTATACCATAACATTGAAATTTTAGAAAAAGCAATTAAAAATCACTTTCTTTTGCAATTACAACAAAAAGAATAAAATACCTATAAATAAACTTAACGAAGCATGTGAAGGACCTATACATGGAAAACTATAAGACATTATATTGAAAGAGACTGAGGAAGACACAAAGAAATAGAAAGATAATCTGTGTTCATGGAAGAATCAACATAGTTAAAATGATTTTATTGCCCAAAGTAATATACAGATATAATGCAATTCTCATCAATGTTCCAATGGCATTTTTAAAAGAAAAAGAATAAAATCATCATATTTGCATGGAGTCACAAAAGACACTGAATAGCCGAAGCAATCCTGAAGGGGGAAAAAAAAAAAACAAGGCCATAGATATCACACTGGCTGACTTCAAATTATGTTAAAAGCAACAATAATCGAAATGGCATGGTATTGGCATAAAACAGACATACAGACTAATGGGACAGAATTGAGAGTTCAGAAATAAACCCCCATATATATGCGTAAATAAATTTTGACAAAGAAGCCAAAAACATACACCGGAGGAAAAAAAAGTCTCTTTAATAATTGGTGCAGAGAAAAATTGGAAAGCCACATGCCAAAGAAGAAACTAAACTACTATCTGTCACCATGCGCCAAAGTTAACTTAAAATTAAAAAGAAAAAAGCCTAAATATAAGACCTGAAACAGTAAATTGCATAGAAGAAAACATAACTACTAAACTCATGGTCTTTGGAGTTAGAGGGGATTTTATGAATTTGCCCTCAAAGGCAAGGAAAGTAAAAGCAAAAATAAATGAATATATCAAACTAAAAGCTTCTGTACAGCAAAAAAAAAAAAAAATACCATCAATAAGACAAATAGATAACCAACTGAATAGGAGAAAATATTTGTAAAAAACACATCTGATAAGAAGGTAATACACAAAATATACAATGAACTCATACAACTCAACAAGAAAACAAAATGTCCAATTAATTTTTTTGAGGACCTGAACAGACACTTCTTCCAAGAAGACATATAAACAGTAAACAGATATATGAATAAAAGCTCAACTTCACTAGCTATTAGAAAAATGCAAATCAAAACCACAATGAAATATCAATCATCTCACACCTGTTAGAATGGTTATCAACAACAGGACAAGTAATAATAAGTGTTGGAAATGTATGGAGAAAAAGGAACCCTCATTCACTATTGGTGGAAATGTAAATTGGTGCAGCCACTATAGAAAAACAGTATGGAAGTTCCTCAAAAAACTAAGAATAGAATTACCATATGCCCCAGCAATCCCTCTGCTGGTTATCTACCCCAAACATATGAAGATATACATCTAAAGATATATGCACCTCAATGTTTATTGCATTATTCACTGTGGCCAAACATGGAAACAACAGAGATACTGTTTGGTAGATGATTGGATAAAGATGTGGTACATATATACAGTAAAATGTTACTTAGCCATAAAAAGATAAAATACTGCCATTTGTGACAAATGGATTAATGTTGAGATTATGATGCTAAACAAAATAAATCGGAAAGAAAAAGTTGAAAATGATATGATTTTACTTATATGTGGTATATAAAACTAAATGTAAAAACAGAGAATCATAGACATGAACAATGGTTTACTGGATACAAGAGGGAAAGTAAGAAGGGGGAGATAGATAAGGGTAAACAGTTAAATATGTGGTGACAGAAAAAATCAAACTTTAAGTGGTAAACACACAATGTAATATGCATATGATATATTATTGATTTGTACACTCGAAACCTGTATATTTTTGTTATCCATTGTCATCCCAATAAATTTAATAAATAAAAAAGAAATAATTCTCGAAACTTCCATAAACTGACAGAATAGACATGCAAGCCCAGGAAGTGCAGAGTCCCAAAAAAGATGGACTCAAAGAAATCCACACCAAGGCACATCATCGTTAAAATTCCAAAGTTTAAGACAAAGGGAAAATCTTAAAAGCAGCAAAAGAGCATCCAGTAATTTATAAAGGAGCTTTCATAAAACTGTCAACTGACTTCTCAGCAGAAATTTTGCAGGCCAGAAGGCATTGACAAGAAATATTCAAACATACAACCAAGATTACTCTACCCAGCTAAGCTATCACTTAAAATCACGGGATAGATAAAGAGCTTCCCAGATTAAACAAACAAACAAACAAAAAATCTAAAGGAGTTTATCAATATCACACTAGTATTATAAGGAATGTTAGAGAGACTTTTTAGAAAAAGAGTTAGGAAGAAGAAAGATAAAAAAATCTGAATAATAAAATGGCAATAACCTTATATCTATCCACAATTACTTACATGTTAATAGACTAAATGCTTCAATCAAAAGACATAGGGTGGATGAATGGATAAGAAAACAAGACCCTTACAGATGCTGCCTACAAGAAACTCACTTCAGATCAAAGGACGCAGGTAGACTGAAAGTAGGTGGATGGAAAAAAGATATTTTTTTGAAAATAACATTAAAAAATTGGGGACAGCAATGCTTATACCAGACAGACTTTAAAACAAAAGGTATAACAAGAGACAAAGACAGACCCAGTAATTCTACTTCTGAGTATTTATCCAAAGAAATCGAAAATACTACTTTGAAGGGATATGTGTATCCATATGTTCATTGCATCACTATTTGTAATAGCTAAGACATGGAGGCAATCTGGGAATTCATTAACAAATTAATGGATAAAGAAGAGATGATAGATAGATAGATAGATAGATAGATATAGATAGATGTAGATATAGATATAGATAGATATGGATATAGATATAGATACAGATATAGATATAGATATAGATATGGATGTGTGTTTATATATATATATATATGTATATATATATATAATGAAATATTACTCAGCCATAAAAAAGAATAAAATCTTACTATCTGTAACAACATGGATACATCTAGAAGGTTTTGTGCTGAATGAAGTAAGTCAGAGAAAGTAAAATGCAATATAATTTCATCTACACTTAGAATCTAAAAAACAATACAAATTAACAAATAAAATATGAATTTATAGATATAGGGAACATTTTGATGTTTGCCAGGTGGGAGGGGTTTGGAAGCATTGGTGTAAAGGGGAAAGGATTAAGAAGCACAAATTGGTAGTTACAAAATCGTCATGGTGATGTGTAGTATAAGGAATATAGTTAATAATATTGTAATGTTGTAATAACTGTTGATGCTGTCAGATGCTTACTAGATTCACTGGGTCTTCATTTCATAAGTAATATAAAAGTCTGATCACTATGCCATACACCTGAAACTAATATATTGTCTGTTAACTGTAATTGAAAAATTTAAAAAATTATTTAAAAAAAATGGATACTAGACTTCTTGGGGTGATCACTTTATAGGTTATATAAATATTTAATCATAATGTTGTACACCTAAAAGTAATATAATTATGTACATCAACTGTAATTGAAAAGAATTTTAAATGTCAGTAAAAAAAACATATAAAGGGTTTTGTTTCAAGACTGTGACTTCGAAACACCCTGAACTTACCTGTACCCATGGACATACTCGATTAACAACTACATACAGAACAATTTCCTCTGAAAAAAAAAAAAAAACTAAAAACTATCTGAACAACTTCTACAATAAACAACCAAGCAAACAAAGACACATGAAAGCAGGTAGAAGAGACTAAGACAGTGACTTGCAATCAGGAGTGAGGATTTCAACTCCACATTAGAAACCCAAACTTTTAAGGCTTGCACCTGAGAGACAAGTCCTCCAAACATCTAGTTTTGAAAACCTACAGGGCTTGTGTCCTTAAGACCCACAAATTGAGAAATATAGCAAATTAAGAAACAACTCTTAAAGGGCTTACCCACTCAGCCTTACTTATTCCAGAGACCAGTGCAGAGATAATATATTGAGAGGCACCCAGGCTTTATGTGAAAGAGGCTTATTTACTTACTTAAGTAAGTAAGTGTTGACTTGATGGGCAGGCATCAAATTTAACATATATATATAGAGAGAAGTCGTCTAAGTTACTCTTTGGGAAGAGAAGCTTGCATATATCATCTTTGCTCTTTTTGTCTAACTCATTTCAGCTCCCATGTATCTCCCAGAAATGAGTTTGTATCTTCCTTTTGCACCCCAATTTTTGGGGCTGCCACTCAGGTGACACCCCTAGATTGCCTGGCTCTAGTGGTTAGCAGGGCTTACTCTCATGGGTTCAATATAACTGTAACCAACAGAGAAAGAGTTCTTCAATGACTACCATTCCTAGGACAAAGCAAGAGGCAGCAGCCTAAGGAGCTTAGTCTTTTCGTGAAAGAGACCTGTTAGTTTGTCTGTATAGCTGTGGCCTGAGGGGAAAGCTTCTAATTAAACACATTTAATTATTAGAGAGGATTTGGGGAAAAATGGCAGAGAGATGTTCCCAGATCTCTCTCCTTCAAACAGCAATAAGCTGAACATCTAAAACTCAACAAAAACACCAAACTTCACACCAACACGTCTGAGCTACCACAGGTCAGAACCCTGGATGTCGGGCAGTGGACTGGGAGAAATAAAGAAGATGTCTCTTGCAGTCACCTGAGCTCCCTGTAAGAGGAGGGGGAAGGTAGAAGGTGTGGCAAGTTCCCTGAACAGCCCTGCCTGTGAGAGTTGTGAGTTCCATGCAACCAGCGGCAGGGCCTAGCCATCAGGGCAGAAAGCAGAGAAGCAGAATGGCAGAAAAACAACAATTTATTTCTACCAGTCATGGTTGCAAAAACGAGGCTGAGCCACAACCCCCAACCTTCAACTTGTAACCCAGAGGGCCCCTAGCCCCATACCACGGAGCCCCAGGGGAATCTGAGCAACACTGAAGGGGACTGAAACTGAGGGTAGCAAGTATGATTAAATATCTACAAGAAAATTAAAAAAAACATTATTAAGGGTTTATATAAAACAGGGATCCAAGAGGCTTAGACATGACCTACTGAAAACCAAAAGAAAAGCACCTTCTTTGCAGCAGGCTAAGGAGAGACCTTTACATAATACATTTTCTTTCTGAAAAAAAAAAAACAGCAGAATACATTTCTGTTAATGTCCAGGAGGAGAAATAGTCCATTAAATACCATAAACAACCAAGGTGACAAGGCATCTCAGAAAGAAAGAAAAAATCTCCAAGAAATAAGCTTATAGACATAGAAATATGAGAATTAAATGACAGAATTCAGGATGCTACTTTTAAAAAAAACTCAGTGAGTTCCGAAATGAGTCATATCAACAATTTTAGGAAAACAACTAGATGAGCAGAGCAAGGAGATAGAAATCCTCAAAAAGAACAGAATAGACCTTCTGGAGATTAAACACACACACACACACACACACACACACGCACACACACACGCAGTGTAAGAGTAGAAAAATGAAATAGCAAGCCTGGGAAATAGTTGTGACCAAATGGAGAAAAAGATCAGTGATATCAAAGACAGAAATATAGAAATAAATCAGAAGGAAGAAGAGAGAAACCAAAGAATGAAAAACAATGAAAGAGAAATACAAGAACTAGCTGATATCATCAGGAAAGAAAACAAGAATAATGGGCATTTTCGAAGGTGAGGAAAATGATCAGGAATGAGAAAGCATTTTCTGAAAAATAGTTTATGAGAATTTCCTAAATCTAAAGAAAGAGCTGGAGCTTGGAATTCACAAAGTCAACAGAAACTCAATTATCTCAACCCAAAAAGGCCTTTATCAAGACACATTGTATTAAAATTATCAAAAATCAACAAAAAAGACAGAATTCTCAGGGCAGCCAGGGAGAAGAAAATGCTAACTTATAATGGAAAACTCACTAGGTTATCACCAGGACTTTTCTGCACAAATCTTACAAACCAGAAAGGAGTGGAATCACATATTTAAAATATTAAGTGAAAGGAACTACCAGCCTAGAATAATGGATTCAGCATAACTCTCGTTTAGGTATGAAGGAGAAATTAAGACCTTTCTAGACATATAAAATTTGAGGGAATTCTCCACTACGAGACCTGCACTACAGGAAATATTGAAAGGGGTCAGCTCACCTAAAACAAAATGACAAACAAGAAATACATAATTAGGAGTAAGGTGACTATCAGGCAAATAGAAGCAGAGGAGTGCAACCCTTATTAAGAACAGGGCATTATAAGCTTAAACAATAATAAGAGACTCGCTATATAGCAAGATAGTAATGAATGTTCAGCATACATAGGGACAAATTGAGAAAACAATGACTAAAAAGGGGAGGATTCAAAGATCCAAATTTGCAAAGGGGAATAGAAATAAGGCATGCTCAGAAGAAAATGGATGACTGTATATACATATAACTATCATTTACATATTTGTAATGGTAACCACACACCAAAGATTCAGAATTGAAGTATATAACATAAAACATGAAGAACCGGAGGGAAAATCCACAAAAGCTAACCAAAATAAAGAAAACAGAAACACAAGGACAAGGAAGCAATGGAGACACCTAAATACCAGAAAGTAAAAGATACAATGGCTATAAGAAGACCTCATATTACAATAATTACCCTAAATATTTTTGGACTAAACCCATCAATAATTGTATTAACCAATGTTACCCTAATAAACTTAATTAAAAATAATAATAATTAAATAATATTAAAATAATAATTTAAAAAACCTGGTCATGGATTCAATGGTAACGTACTCCTACCTACCTCTTCTTATCTGAAAAGGGGAGAAATAGTGCAATGGATTTGGCCACGGAAAAAAAAGGTCTCACACTGTTGGTGGGTAGGCCTAATAACCCCATGAGGCAAGGGACTAGAGATAAACTTGCAGGTCATTCCTTGGGTAATGGACACCCCAAATAACTGTGAGATATCCCAGAAGAAAGACAGAAAAAGAAGAAAGTACCATTCTAAGGGGAACATTTCTGTTGTCACTATGGCCTATCATGAGTTCTCCCATATTCTGTCATGTTGACATGGTGGGAACAATGCCACAAGGGGAACAGGTATGGTATCAGTGGCCAGGCCAGCTCTTCTTGGCAACTACAATGTTATCACGAGATAAGACGTTGACATGCATCTTGCCTGATCGAAAAGGTTTACCTGTTTTGGTATCATTGTCCTCCCTTTCTTTCTGACCTTAGGCTTTTTTATGCAAATACAATGGTTGAGTAGGCAGAGACCTATGCCATGATCGCGAATGTCTCACACTGTTGGATCTGCATGGTATTTCCTGTCAGCACCTCTGCAGGATTGCCCTGGTATATACATGCAACTGATGTGACAGCATGGGATCAGCAGACACACTTGATCCCAGTTACCTGACTGGATTATCATCCATATTCAAGTGGACACACAAAGAAGAACTCAGCAGGAACTGAACAAACCCTTACTGGAGTACTCAGTACATGGTCATGGCTGACTAGTGAAGGGGTGGAGGTGACTGGGGATGTGCCCCATTTTATTGAAAGAAACACAGACTCTTGACTATTGGGGGGGTTGCCACATCCCCTATTCCAAAATATAACTACAATCTCCTCCACCACACATTGGTGGACAGGACAAAAGTATGCTGGCATCCACCCGACTATGATTTTGCCCCCAGGAAGCCAAAGGGTATGTACGGTCCATGGATGTCCCTGCATTCCCTCTAATTGGACAGGCCACTGTACTTGTGTACACCCATATTTGCCAGCAACTGTGCGGCAGGCACTCCCATGGCACCCACGAATTGGGATGCACATTAGTCACAAAATGTCTATACTAAACAGACCCCATGGTGATATTACCTCTTCACCATCTTTATGCTTGTGGCAGGTGATATGGTAGTTGAAATGCAAGTGACAGCTTTGGCAGAACATACTGCCTGAGCCTTGAATTATACTCATAAAGCCCTTAGTCTGATAACTGCTGAAGTAGATCAAATTAGAAAAGTAGTACTGAAAAATTGTATGGTTTTGGATATTTTAACTGCTACCCAAGGAGGCACTTGTGCCATTCTCCACACTAAATATTGTGTTTATATCCCGGACCAACGGTACATCTCACAAGAAATACAGGAATCCAATGGCTCATTGGGGATCCTCTGCAGGAGTGGTGGACAGGCCTATGGCCTACTTGGTGCTGGGTCTTCACTCTCCTAGGAGGTGGAACCTGCCTCCTAGTGGCACATTGTTGTTCACTGTATTGTTGTTGTGGCCTATTGGTACAGAGCTCTGCCCTCCTGCAGTGATCACTTGCCAAGCCTTTATACGTGTACTGGAGGAACACTGAAGGGGTGGAGTGTGCAGAGAATAAAAGATAGCTGTAGTCAGGCTCTCTTCTGACACCCGTAGCTAACTTCCAAGCAGAAGAAACTCAGCACTTCTCGCCTTATGTAACCATGTGCCCTGTATGCTTGTGTGGGCTTCCATTATCTGGCAGTGTGCCATTATTGTTTAATGTGTGTATAAAAGGTGTCACCACCATGAAATGCAGGCTGTGCCCTTGCTGGATAACACCGTCACCCTGTGAGACTGACTGTGCCCTTGCTGGAATAAAGAGCTGTGTTGCAGTTGCTTATGGCTCCCCACATTTTCTTTCAATTGCCCAAGCCTTGTACCCCTTACCTTGGAACTGCAAATCTGCAACAGCACAGGCAGGCTCCTGGTTTGGCATACATCTAGGAACCTACCATGGTGCTCTCAGGGGACGGAGGCCAGTGGACGCCATCTTTTCACTCTTCCTCTGTCTTGCTTTAGCTCTCTGGTAACTCCCAGAAAAGAAAGAAACTTGTACCCTCATCTAGCACTCCAATTTTTGCAACTGCCACCCAGAACTTATTTTTGTGGTCCCACAAAACTGTATATATTTGTATAATTTAAAAGCCACTGCCTGAGGGTCTGGCTTACAATCAGCCAGAATCTAGATGCTGACTGAAATCTTTGGTGCACTGACAAGTCTTGGCACACCCTCAACTACTGGGAGCCACTAAAAACAAACTGCTTGGACAATCAGAATTGTTTACTCTTTGTGTTGTGAAGTTCAATGAACTTCGACATTTGCTTAATGTCTTGTTATCTACCATTATAATACTAGGCAGAATAGTTTCACTACTCTAAAAACATCTTTGTGATTTTTCTATTCAATGCTCTCTCTTTTACCTGAACTCCTGGCAAACACTGATCTTTTTACCTTATGTATATTTTTGCCTCTTTCGGAATAGTATACAATTGAAATAATTCAGTATCTTCTTTTCAGAATGGCTTCTTTCCCTTAGCAGTATGTATTTAAGGTCTATCCATGTCAGTTCATGACTTAATCGGTCTTTTTTTTTTTTTGTATTTCTGAATAAGATTTCATTGTTTGGGTGTACCAAAGTGTACTTATCCATTCTCATCTCTTGAAGGACATTTTGGTTGCTTCCAGTTTTTGGTAATTACAAATAAGGCTGTTTTGTTTTTCAGTTCTATAATTTTAGTTTTTATAAAATCTATTTCTTTGCTGAGATTTTCTATTTTTACTTATTTAAAAATAATTTATAATTGTCTATTGAAACATTTATAATATTTGCTTTAAAATACTTATGACATAATTTTAATATCAAATTCATCTTCGTGTTTGCATCAGTTGAATGTCTTATTCACATGGTGATTTTTCTGGTTCTTGGTATGATAGGTGATTTTTTTATTGTGTCCTAAATATTCTGCCTATTTGGAAATTCCATGTTCTATTTAAATCTCTTATTTTATCAAGCATTCATCCTGTTTAGTTTTAGCATGCAGGTCTTAGCTTACTTTTGTGCATTATGATTCCAATGACAATTTAATTTTCAGAGGCCCTGTGATAATATTTTGATCTGCTTGTTTTATTAGTTGCTGCTATGGTTTTCACTGGTTCCTGCTAGTACTGTCTTAATGGGCAGAAGAGGTTTCTCTAGGTGGGCAGCCTCATGCTTCAAGGTGGGGAAAGAGATTCTTTGGCCTAAGGAGATAAAGAGGCTTTCAGGATCAGATGTCTGTTGTGTGAAGTTCTCCCTCCATGAAACATCCTTGTTGCCTGGTGTCTCTAGGTGGTGAAGAGATGTCCCAAGCCTGTAGGGACAAGGAGACAGGGAACTGGGAACTGCTGTGGCAAAGTTCTTCTTGCTAATTTATCTGTCAACCATGCAGTATGTAATTTCTTGAAGGTAGAGGTGTTTCACTGAGGCTTTGTAGGAGAATAAAACACTTTTTGAGTTGGGCTGCTTGTACTGAATCATCCTTGCCAGTGCTGTCTTGCCATTTGGTTAGGATCTCCTGTCCAGTGGCTTCCAGCTATCCAGTAGCTCTAGATAAATGAAGGGAGTATCTGGCTTGGATGAGAAGGAGGATACTTCCCCTGGCCACTTATTATCAGCTGAATTCTTATTCTGTCCAGGAAGCATGAGTTTACCTAAGTTGCCTTCTTTCACTAGAGGTTACTGGGCTTTAATCACCTTGTTCTGTAGGGAGAGATGTTGTAAGATGCCCTGCTTCTATGTTTTTCCTTCAGTACTGATTTCTCTGAAAAATTTGACCTTCTCTTTCTACTTTTCATATTATCCTTTGGTTGCCACTTGTGTTATTTACAGCATTTATAGTTAAACTTAGAGGGCAGTATAGAGAAAGGAGTTTATGCCACTTTTTCTGTAGTGGAAGGAGAAAAGCTTAATTATTATGTGTTTCATCACAGGCATAAGCTTTCTTGAATGATTGTTTAATAATTGGATATGTTGATGATTTCTATTTAAGCTTTTCTCTATCTTTTTTCAAATGGAGTATTTACAATGTATAAATAGATAGGCCACCTGTGTTTTTATTGTCGATTCATAAAATCTACTAGATTTTTGTAAGTAAAGCCACAGTATGTATTATCAGTCCAGCTTTGATTTTTCACAGATGTCATAATTTATGTTCTATATACCAAAAATGTAACTTAATGACTTACATACACTTCTGGCAGAGAAATACTATCAAGGGAATAAAAATATTTTGTCTAGGAAGATGTAATTATTTTTGTTTTTATAGTTTCCTTAAAAGAATCTAAAGTAGCCAAATAAAAGACATACACTTGCCCTAACTTGTAAAATCTAAGATTTAGCTTTAGAGCTACATGCCTTGGCTCCATAAAAGACCTCTACATGTATGATTACATACCCTAAATTCTATTATTTGAACATATTTCATGGTTTCTGGCCCACATGTCAAATTTGAGTGATTTAGGGGGTCGGTAAATAAATTCACTTTCTTAAGTAGATTTAGAATGAACTGAAGGATAGACACAGGGGCCAGAAAAATGGAGGTGAATATTGTTACATTTTTGTTTATATATCTGGAGAAAATTGTTTATATGTAAGGCCAAATGTTTTCTTTAAGTTCCCTATGTACTTACAATCCAGTTCTCAAATATGGGTTTAGGTCTACAGGACAGTATTACTATCTCAGGTCTGGAGATAAGTGGGATGATAAAACGAAGCAAACTCCCAGTGCTTATTATTCTTTAATGGATTAGATTCGTGCAATCAAAAACATATACCAGTGGTTCTTACTCTTCAACCAAGTACCTCACTTCTCAGGGCAGCAAGTAAGGGGTAAGAATTAATCTAGGGAAGTCTCTACACATGGAAAGGGGAAGAGAGGGAGATAAATAATCCAATATCATTTGGCATTATTAATTTTTAAACAGCCAATGTAGTAGGCAAAACATCATCTCCCATTCTCAAGAATTATATTAATTTGATTATTAGAGCTTTGGCATCATCTCTAATATTTTTTATTATACTTATTAATTACCAAGTTTTTTGACCATGTCATAGAGGACAAATGTCACACATCTCTTAAAATATCCTGAGGTATTTCTGTTAAGTGAAATTCTGCTTAGACAGAATGGGTCATAAAGCTAACCAATATAAAAATGCTTTCCTTTAATTAAAAAAAAACTTGCTAAATGCAGCATGTTATACCTATGTATAGTTTGGAAGACCCAATCCATTTCTACAAATGATGACAAAAGACAGAATATACATACTTTTCTGTTATGGCTGTAATGTATCTACTACTGTATATTGTCTGACAGGAAATATTATATTACAACTTGGATATGCTTCCTGTTAACCACCCAAACATAAGCACATATTGGAACATTATAGGTTTTCTTAATAACTTCATGAATAGAAGGACCATAACAAATTTTCCATACCTATTAGAAGACATATATATTTTGCAGGCATTCCTAGGAGTGCATTATTTGGTGAAAAAAATCCAAGTTTATTCTCTGCATTACTTTTTTAATTTAATGTGTGTCACTCCTGTCTCCACTTAAATTTTGAGTTTGTTCTTTTGAAAATATATAGAATCAGGAGGATATAGTGATGTCATAGTGGTATGGGGGTTAGAAGTTGAAACCCAAGGGTTTAAGTCTCAGCACTTAACATATTTACGGAACAACTCTCATAGTCCAAATTTTATTTAATTTAAACAGCTAAGGAGATGAAATCTAACTTCCATTTACTATTTATGTAAACCTGTGAAAGTCACTTTCAGCTTTCATTTCCTCTTTACAGAGTCATTGAGATTATTAAATAAGATAAAATTAAGGACATTATTTTGTACACTTTAAGTACAGCACACATATAAGATTATTATTTTGCAGTTACATCCTTTCTTCTCTAGAATAACTTTGATATTTATGCTTGCCTTATTTAAATCATCTGTATGTAATTCATATCATTTATTTCTGCACCTAGGCTAAACAGAGATGCTCTCTATATACATTTTCAGGTTTCCATATGTGGAGACATCTCAAGCTCCTAGGTGGTACATTTGATAACTGAGAAATGTCCTGAGAATTAGTAAGTCTAATCATCAAAGTTGAAATACTGCCTGCATGGCTAATTTTAGCTTTAATGAGGAATATCTCATTGGGGAATAAAGTTCATTTTCTTCTTTGATAAAGTAGCCTTTGCTAGATTAAAAATACATATCCTTTGGAGATTGGTCAAATTCAGGGCAAAATGCTTCTTCTATTAGAAGATTTTTATAAAATCATGTTGACTATCCCTAAATAAGTGGAGTGTGAGAGACAAGTTTTAGTTTTCATAGTCTGTGAAAGGAAGAGAAAAAATTACAGAGAAGCAGTAAGAAAAATCCAGATTCCCAAATTCTAATGAACCCAACTCACTCTTGTATCTCAGAATCTTTGATCCAAAGATGGGAGATTGATCTAAGATCTGAGCTTTCCTTTGTAATGACTCAGCAAAATCACATTTGTCTATGAGGCCTAAGGAGGAATACTTCCAATGGGAATTGCTTCTAAAGCTAATAAAATATTCTTTCATGAAAAGCTGAAGTGATGTGGTTCATGGGACACCACCAGAGTGTGTGCATCTTAATTTTTTTGTAGTTTTCAGTTACAGTTGGTATACAATATTATATTAGTTTCAGGTGTACAACTTGGTGATTAGACATTTATATAACTTACAAAGTGATTATCCCAATAAATCTAGTACCCACCTGACACCATATATAGTTATTACAATATAATTGACTGTATTCTTTATTTTACACTTTACATCCCCATGACCATCTTGTAACTACCAATTTGTAATTCTTAATCCCTTCCTCTTTCCACTTACCCCCTAATCTCCCCATCTGGAAACTATCAAAATATTCTCTTTATCTATGAGTTGTTTTTGTTTTGTTTTGTTTTTTGTCTATTTATTTTGTTCCTTAGATTCCAAATGTAAAATAAATCATTAGGCATTTTAGTTTCTCTGTCTGATTTAACTCCAAACAGCACAAAACCCTCTAGGTCAATACACATTGTTGCAGATGGCAAGATTTTACTATTTTTATGGCTGAGTAATATTCCATTTTATATGCACATCACCCCTTCTTTATCCATTCATCCATTGATGGACATCCAGGTTACCTCCGTATCTTGACCATTGTAAATAATGCTGCAGTGAACATATATATTCACATATCTCTTTGAAGTACAGTTTTGGGTTTCTCCAGATAAAATCCCAGAAGTGGGATTACTAGGTCCTTCTTTATCTCTTATTATAGCCTTTGTTTTAAAGTCTGTTTTGTCTGGTATAAGTATTTCTATCCTAGCTTGTTTTTGTTTTTATGATTCCATTTAATAAAATATTTTTCCATCTCAATACTTTTAGTCTGTGTGTGTCTTTCAATCTGAAGTGAGTCTCTTGTAGGCAGCATATGTAAGGGTCTTCTTTTCTTATTCATTCAGCCACCTTATGTCTTTTTTCCCCAGCTTTATTGAAATATAATAGACAATTAGTTGTTCGTGTTTACATTGTATAATTCAATGAGTTTCTTTCCATTATAGTTGGAATGCAATAACATATTAGTTTCAGTTGTACAGCATAGTGATTAGAGATCGATATAACTCACAAAGTGATCACTCCACTAAATCTAGTACCCTCTCTTCCCCTTTACATATTTATTACATTGTTAACTATTTTCCTTATGCTACACTTTATATCTCCATGTCTATTTTGTAACTATCCATTTGTACTTCTTAATCCCTTTGCCCTTTTTCACCATCCCCCAATCCCCTCCTATCTAGTAGCCCTCAGAATATTCTCTGTATCTATGTTTGTTTCCATTTTTGTTGTTGCTTATTATGTTCTTTAGATTCCACATGTACATGAAATCATGTGATGTTTCTTTCTCTGTTTGACTTACTTTATTCAGCACAATACCCTCAAGGTCCAGCAAGGCAATATCTTTTTTCATCCCCTTCCTTTTAGTCTGTGTGTGTATTTTATTCTAAAGTGAGTCTCTTGTATGCAGCATATGCAAGAGTCTTATTTTATTATCCATTCAGCCACCCTATGTCTTTTGATTGGAGCATTTAATCCATTTACATTTAAAGTAATTGTGGATAGATATGAAGTTATTACAATTTTATTTTCAAAATTATTACCTTTCTCTTTCTCCTTCTCCTTCTCCTTCTCCTTCTCCTTCTCCTTCTCCTTCTCCTTCTTCTTCCTTCTTCTTCCTTCTTCTTCCTTCTCCTCTTCCACCCCCTCGTCCTCCTTTCTCTCCTCCTCCTCCTCTACCTCCTCCTCCTTAAAAAATCCCCTTTAACATTCTTTATAATACTGGTTTGGTGTTGATGAACTCCGTTAGCTTTTTCCTGTCTGGGAAGCACTTCAACTGTCTTTCTTTTTTTTTTAAATTAAGTTTAATGGGATAACATTGGTTAATATGATTACACAATTTTCAGCTGTACATTATAATTTGATCATTGTATATTCTATTGTGCGTTTACCAACCAAAGTCCAGTTTCCTTTAGCTACCTTATATTTGATCCCATTTTCCCACTTCACCCTACCCCTACCCCCCTACATTTGACTCCCTGTACCCCTGCCCCTACCCTCTGGTACCACTAGTCTATTGTCCATGTCCATGAATCTCTGTTAGTTTGTCCTGTTCATTTGTTGCTTTTAGGTTTATATCCCACATATAAGTGATATCATGTGATTTTCAACTTTTTCTGTCTGTCTTACTTCGTTTAACATGATTATCTCGAGGACCATCCATGTTGTCGCGAATGGCAGTATTTCATCTCTTCTTATGGCTGAGTAATATTCTATATATGTACCACCACTTCTTTAGCCAATCATCTATCGTAGGACACTTCAGTTGCTTCCATGTCATGGTCACTGTGAATAATGCTGCTATGAACATTGGTGTGCAAATATCTTTTTCGGATATAATTTTTCAGTTCTTTGGGGTAAATACCCAGAAGAAGGATTGTTGTATCATATGGTAGATCAATCCTTAGTTTTTTTGAGGAACTTCCATGCTGTTTTCCATAGTGACAGTACCAAATTGCATTCCCACCAGTAGTGTATGAGGGTTCCTCTTTCTTCGCATCCTCTCCAACATTTATTACTTGTTCTGTTGATTATAGCTATTCTAACAGGTGTGAGATGGTATCTCATTGTGGTTTTGAATTGCATTTCCCTAATAGCTAGCAATGTTGAGCATCTTTTCAAATATTTGTTAGCCATTTGTATGTCCTCTAGGAGAAGTGTCTGTTCAGATATTCTGCCCATTTTTTGATTGGACCGTTTTGTTGTTGTTGTTGTAATTGAGTTGAATGAGTTCTTTGTATAGTTTCGATTTTAGGCCCTTATTGGAGGTGTTGCTTGAAAATATATTTTCCCATCGGGTGGTTATCTCTTTACTTTGTTGATGATTTCTTTTGCTGAGAAGAAGTGTGTTAGTTTGAAGCAGTCCAATTGATTTATTTTAACTTTTACTTCCCTTGCTTTTGAGGTCAAATTCTAAGTGATAGTTTTGTTGAATAGAGTAATCTCGGTTTTAGGTCCTATCTTTTCATCACTTTGCATATTTTGTGACAGTCCTTTCTGGCCTGAAATGTTTCTGTTGAGAATTCTTATGGAGCTCCCTTGTAGATAACTAAGTACTTTTCTCTTGCTGCTTTTAAAATTCACTTTTTATCCTTAACCATGGCATTTTAATGGTGATGTGTCTTGGTGTGGGCCTCTTTGGGTTCATCTTGCTTGGAAATCTCTGTGCTTCCTGAACTTGTATGTCTATTTCCTTCACCAAGTCACAGAAGTTTTCAGTCATTAGTCCTTGAAATAGATTTTGAATTCCTTGTTACCTCACTTCTCCTTCTTGTACCCCAATTATGTGAATATTGGTACACTTTATGTTGTCCAAGAGACCCCTTAAACTATCATTTTCTTGGATTTGTTTTTCCTATCGCTCTTCTGATTTGCTGTCCTTTGCTAATCCCATCCTCCTAATCATTGATTCAAACCTCCATTTCGTCCACTCTGTTGATTCCCTCTAATGCGGGGGTCCCCAACCCCCAGGCAGTGGACTGGTACAGGTCTGTGGCCTGTTAGGAACCAGGCTGCACAGCAAGAGGTGACAGGTGGGTGAGTGAGCAAAACTTCATCTGTATTTGCAGCCTCTCCCCAGCACTAACCTCACTACCTCAATCCACCACAGATCATCGCGCATTAGATTCTTATAGTAGCACTGGTTCCTGGTGCCAAAAGTTTGGGGACAACTGCTCTAATGTGCACTTCATCCCAAATATTGTATTCTTCATTTCTGACTGGTTCCCGATTATGTTTCCCATCTCCATTTTTATGTTTTCTATCTCTCTATTTAGGTTCTCTATGAGTTCATCTACTTTTCTCCTAAGTTCATTGAGCATCCTTATAAGAAGTGTTTTAAACTCTGCATCTGGTAGATTCCTTGTCTCCATTCCGATGAGTTTTTTTTTTTTTTTTTTCTGAAGACTTGTTCTGTTCTTTCATTTGGGAGATGTTTTTTGTCTCTCCATTTTGGATGTCACCCTGTGTTTGTTTCTATGTATTAGGTAAGAGTCTTAAGTCTCTTGGTCTCAGTAGAGTGGCTTTATGTAGAAGGTATCCTGTGGGGTGCAGTGGCACAGTCTTCCCTGATCACCTGAGCTGGGTGCTCAAGATGTGTCCCTTGTATGAATTGTGTGTGCCTTCCTCTTGTAGTTGAAATTTGGTTGCTGTTTGCTCATTAGTGGGAGGGATTGATCCTCTAGCTGATTGTCTGTGAGGATTGGCCAATGAGAGGCTGACCCTAAGGAACAGGATTCACTTCAGCAGGGCTCTGGTGCCTTCCCAGTGAGCCCTTTGTGTGTGTCCTCCCCAGACGCAGCCCTGGGTGGTGCTCTGGCTCTGGTCAAAGCTGGCCACTGCACATGCCAGCCAAAAGGCCTTCTGATAGGGGCCCAGGTGCAGGCCAGTTTCAGCCATAGCCTATGCACCTCTAGGGCCACCTGGTAGGAGTCACCAAGCAATCCACAGATGGCTGCCACCTGTGCTGGGCTTAGAGGTGTCTCAAGAGGCCAAAGCAGAAACTGAGGCCAGCTGCCACTCATACCAGGCTTGGTGCTGCTCAGCAAGTACTATGGGGCACACAGAGGACAAATGCTGTTTTTTTTTGGGGGGGGAGGGGTGTTGAGCCTTTGAGAGATTTTAGGAAAGTCCTCGGCAAGAGCCAAGATAAGCCATTTGTATGGAATAAACCACTGGAGGTAGCTTGGTGGGCCCATAAGCTGGGAGAGATGGGGTTTCAGGGAATTGCTTGGGCAGAGCACCTGTGTTATTCTGGTTGGTAGGGACTTAGATATGGCAGCTGCATGCATCTGCAGGCTGGGAAGGAGCTTAAAAAAGGAACAATGGCTTTTCCCTGCACCTCTGTCTGGGAAAAAGCCTCCCCTCCAGCTCTTGCCCTGAAGTCTGACAACTTCATTTCTCCCTGTATGTTCCTGGCACTCCTCAAGCAGCTTACCCAGTGCTGGAGCTCAGAGCAAGCAAGTTCATCAGTAAGTAAGGCTGGGAGTAGGCCCTTTAAGAGGAATGTCTGCTACTTCCACAACCCTCTGTCTCAATTAGCCACAATCTCTGCTGGTTTTCATAGCCAGATGTTGTGAGGATTTCCCTTCCTGGCACTGGAACCCTGGGCTAGGGAGCCCAGTGTGAGGCTGGGACCTCTTGCTCCTTGAGTAGGGAGAGGGCTCTGCAACCAAAATAACCCTTCCAATTCTCAACCAACCCATGCTGTGTGGGACTGGCCATTTTGTGTCTCCACCCCTCCTACCTGCCTCTTCTTATATATTTCCCAGTTTGTAGAACTTCTGTTCAACCAAACCTCAGGTGATTCCCAGTGAAGGTTGCTCTATAGTTTCATTGAAATTTTGGTGTGGTCACAAGAGGAGGCATGCACAGCATCTGGCTCCTACACTATCTTGGCTGTTTTCCTCATTATAATTTTGATTTGCATTTCTCTAATGACTATTGATGTTAAGCATCTTTTCATGTGTTCACTGGCCATTCCTGTCTTCTTAAGAGAAATATCTATTCAGAGTTTTTGCCAATTGTTAAATTGAGTATTTACCTTTTCATTATTGTATTGTAAGTGTTCATTATGTATTCTGGATAAGTCATTATGAGATGTTACTTGAAAATATTTTCTCCCATTGTTCTTTTCACTTTCTTAACAGTGCTCTTTGAAGCATAAATATTTTAATTTTGATGAATAACAATTTTTCTATTTTCTCTTTTTTTGTGTGCTTTTCTTTTCATACCTAAGGAACAATCATGTAATCTAAGGTCAAGAAGATTTATTTCAATATTTATTTTTTCTAAGAGTTTTATAGCATCTCTTACATTTAGGACTTTGATCCATTTTGAGTTAATTGTTGTATGTGGTATGAGGTAAAGGGTCCAACTTCATTCTGTTTCCATGTGAATGTTCCATTGCCTCAGCACCATTTATAGAAAAGATTATTCTTTCCTCATCAAATTGTCTTATCACCCCATGTCAGCTTTTAAAGCAGTTATCATTCTTGAGGTATGTAAAGGACTGAAAAAAAATTAACAGAAATCTATAAAGTTATGTGACAAGTTTTAAAACAGACATACTTCATGAATTCTTTAAAAATAGTCATTTTGGGAGTAACACTGAGATATGTAAAATCTCAGGTGAAAAATCAAAGTGAACTCTAATTATGTGACTAGCAAGCTGACCTTAGATGATATTTCCAAAAAAAGAGCTCTAAGAAGCAAGAGTGTCAATTAAATGAGCACACAGTCCTCCAAGATGACTGCTTTTAAATAAAGCAATGACTTAGAAGCATATACCCTGTTCTAAAAAAACAACAAAATTGCTAAATTGAGAAAATATATCCCAATAGTTGGGTATGAACCTTGGAATCAGACAACTATGTGTTTGAATCCAGAGTCAACTTCTTCCTAATTGTTTAGCTTTTTGATCTTTACTCTCCTCATCCATAGCATAAGATATTAATGGTACCTATCACATTTATTTTGCAAATTTTGCTTTAATATAATTTGAAATTTCAGGTCCTGAAAGACAGTGCCTCAGCCACACTAGTTTTGCATCTTCAAGAAAGAGATGCTTGGCACACTCACACTTCACCTTGGCCAACTCATGGAAGAAGTGGCCTATGCCCTCCAGAGCCACATGGTTGTGTTCCAAATAGAAGCCCAAAAGAGAGGTGTAGGAAGCCCACAGATGCAAGTTTATCAGCCAGTTGACTGCAGTCTCCACTTTGGTGGAATAATTCTTATGAATTTGGAAGCTCATGGTTGCTCTTCAATAAGGTGTTAAGCTATAAAAACAAATGGTGTTGGCTGGTCTTGCATACAGAGAATGGTTGAGATGGTTCCAAAGGTTGTGACTGGATAAGAAGTTGGAGGGTGGTCAGAGGCTGGGGTAGGGGTGTCTTTGGGTCCACTCTTGAAGCAAGGGACAAATCTGGAGAATTGTAGAGGGTATTTTCTTGCCTCTCTGGAAATATTGAAACTTCCAAGCCTGCATTGCGCAGCCTGTGCTGAATAGCAGTTGCCCTTGTGCTTCAAGCTATGCACACTCAGTTCATTGCAGTCCCCACCTAATCAGCTTCACATGTTTGCCACCTGCTTGGCTTTTCCAGGCCTTTGAGTTGACAATCTATGTTCTAGCTCTTTGTTACTCAAAATAAAGTTTTCACATCAGCAACATGATCATCACCTGGGAGCTTCTTAGAAATGTGGAATCTTGGGCTCCATCTCAGACCTGTTGAATCAGAACTGAGATTTCAACAAAATCCACCGGTGATTTGTATGCACATAAAAGTTTGAGAAACCCTGGTATAGAAAATATGCTTATATATAAGCCAATTTCTTGATATATCAATTTTAGTCAATCTCAGTCTCTATCTACTACATAGTATGATAGAAGAGAAGTGGAATTGTAAGCTCTTACTTGATGTGCATTTTCAACTTTAATAGATATCACTAAATCAATGCTTCAAAGTGGGTTTACAAATTTTTACTTCCATTAGCAGTAAAAAAAGTGCAATTTCCCCATGTGCCAACTAACACTTGGTGCTATGGGTCTTTTTTTATTTTTAGCCAATCTTGTGGCTGTTAAATGGTTTCTCCTTGCTTTAATTTGGATTTCCCTGGTGACCAGTGAGGATGAATATCTTTCCAAATGTTTATTGTCTATTTAGTTTCCAATTCTATGAATCACCTGCTTATGTGTTTTTTCTTCCCCTCCCTTTGGGATTTTTTTTCTTTTTTACATATGGCTTTTTTTTTCTGAATACTGATCCTTTCTTAGTTATGTACAGCGCAGTTACCTTCCCTCAGTCTATGAATAGTCTATTCATATTTTGAGGTATTTTGTTGCATAATAGTTTAAATGTATCAGGAATTTCTTTTTGGTTTCTGCTTTTTGTGTTTGGTTTAAGAGATCCTTCCCTACCTTAAGATCACAAAGTTATCCTGCTATATATTCTACTGAAATTTTAAAGATTGTAATCCATTTGAAATTTATTTTGTATATAGTATGACTTAAAATTGTTTTTGGCTCTTTTAGCATCCCACATTGGAATTATTTTAACTGCACTGAATTTATTCATTTTGGAAGAATTGACATCTTTATAATATTAAGCTATCCCATCCATGTACATGGTATATATATATATATATATATATATATATATATATATATATTTTATTTATCCACATCTTCCTATATGTACTTCACTAATGTTTTATAATTTTCTCCATAAAGGTCCTACATATCTTTTCTTCTTATAATTTTAATTTGTTGTTTTGTTTTGAATTTCAGTGTGTTGATCTTATATCTAACATTTGTACAACTCTCTTTTTAGTCCTAATTGTCTATAGATGTCTTGGATTTTTTATTTAGCCAATTATATCATCTGCAGATGACAGTTTTGTATTATTCTTTCTAATTATTGTACTTTATTTCTTTTCTTGTCTTATTGTAGTCACTGAACTGACAGTACCATATGGAATAAAAGCAATCTTAGCAGGTATCTTTGTCTTTTTTATTTTAATAGGAAGTTTTATAAAGTTTCACCTTTAAATATGATATTTTATTTAAGTTCTGGTTTGATATCTTACGTCAGATCAAACAAAGTTTCACTTCTATTCCTAGTTTGCCAAAAGTTTTTTTTAATCTTAACTAGGTGTTAAATTTTAATAAATATTTTCCTGCATCTTTTTGAAATGTTCATATATTTTCCCTTTATCCATTAATGTGATAATTAAGCTGCTAGACATTTTAAATATTAAAACATCCTTACATTCTTGGAAAGAACCCTATGCAGTCATGATTTTTTCCATATTCTGATGAAATAGATTTGCCAAAATTTTATTTTGAAGTTTTACATTTATATTTGGGTATTTGTTCTATGATTTTTTTTGTACCATTCTTACTCGGTTTCGGTATTGAGACTATAATAGATTCATGTGTTTTGGAATATTTTCATCGTGAGTAGTTATGTTAAAATTCACATTTAAAATAATTGGGACCTATAGTATATTTAGTGGGGAGCCTTTAGTTATGATTCAAATTATTTATTGGTTTTGTTTTTTTTTAATGTCACTATTATTCTCAAGTCTATTTTGGTAATTTATGTTTTTCTATAAAAGAGATTATCTATTTTTACATTTTTTACAAAGTTGTTTATTTTTTCATGCTTTAAAATTGCTACAGTTTATGTATATGTACCTATTACACTCTTTTTAATACAAATAACAGGAACCAGAACACCTTTGAACTTGACAGCATCAATACTTGAAGCCTGGAGACAATGTAGCAATACCTTCAAATCTCTGAGAGAAAATTAATTTCATCCTTTAATTCTATACCTAGTGAAGTTTGACTAAAGTCACTTTCAGTCATGCAAGGATAGGAAAGAGCTTACAATTTTTGCCTCCCATTCACCATATGATTTGAGACTACAAGATTTTCTCTAGCAAAATGAGGTAGTGAAACAAGAAAGAAGATATAAGGTTCACTGAACAATGACACTAGCACTCTAAGAAGGTGGAAGGGAGTTCCAGGATAACAACTGTTCAGCAGGCCTAGGGAACAATCATTTTAGTTTAGAGCAGGCAAGTGAAGAGAGAGCCAGCTCTGAGAAAGAAGTTTTTAATGAATGAAATGGAATTGTTATATTATCTGTTATACCTAAAGAATTGGGAAAAAATTGTAGACATTTAATGAATCTGATGAAGCATTTTGATGCCTCATAGGTACATAGGACCTAAGGAAATGGAATTTTTTTTAAAAATTAGGAACTGTAAAAATACAAAAAAGGTATACAAGGAAGGTAACACAATCATAAAATTTACTTGCTTCAACAACAACAAAAATGAAAGACATTTATATTGTTATAATGTAAATATTGACCAATGATTTTATAGAAATGGGTTGAAAGGGTAGAAGATATTCTTATGTATCAAAATAAGAAAGCAATAGATAATACAAAAAATGATAAAAAGCAATATAAACTTACAGATTACATATAGAAATATGTAAGTAAATATAAGAAGAGCCCAGTTAAAAATATTGAAAATGGTTGTCCCTGAGAAGTGTGACTGGGTGATGAGGATAGGAAAGAGGTTATGACTTTTCATTTGAAGGTTTTGAGTAATATTTTTTACTTTAGATTTGTTTGTTTGTATCAGTACAGACTCAGGGATTCCTATCTTATTCATATGTTCTAATCTCTTACTATTATTTATTTATTTTTAAATAAAACTTTGAATGGTGAGGTATTTTGATATTCACATGTGGTTGTAAGAAATAATATAGAGATTGCTTGCACCATTTACCCAATTTCCCCCAGCTGTAACATCCTGCAAATCAATAGCACACTATCATCTCCAGGATATTGACAATGATACAGTCAAAATATAAACATTTTCTTTACCTTCATATGGCTGGTTTATATCTATACTCATTTCTCTCCTGCCTCGAATCCACACCGTAACCTTTGACAAACACTAAACTATACTTTTTTTATGTTTTCTATCTCCATTTTTATGTTTTCTATCTCTTTGCTAAAGTTGTCACTGAGTTAATCTACTCTTTCCTTAAGTTCATTGAGCATCCTTATAATAAGTGTTTTGAACTATGCATCGGGTAGAATGCTTGTCTCCATTTTGTTGAATTCTTTTTTCTGGAGGTTTGTTCTTTCATTTGAAACATGTTTCTTTGTTTCTCCATTTTGGCTGCCTCCTTCTGTTTGTTTTTATATATTAAGTAGGGCTGTTATGTCTCCTGGTCTTAGTAGAGTAGTCTTATATATTAGATGTGCTGTGGGGCCCAGTGGCACTGTATTCCCTGGTCACCTGAGCTAGGTGCTCCAAGTATGTCCCTTGTATATGTGCCTTTCTGTTATAGTTGAATCTTGGTTGCTTTTTGCAACCAAGTGGAGGGGATTGGACCTCAAGCTGATTGGTTGTAATGATTGGCCATGACCAGTGGATCAGCTATTGTGTAGAGGCTGATCTTACAGAGCAGGATTTATTTTAACAGAGCTCTGGTGTCTGTCGTGTCTGGGTGGTGCTCCAGCTCAGACTAAAGCTGGGCACTAAGCATGCAGGCCAGTGCCTCCTGGGAGGTACCCTGTTGCAGACCATGTTTAGCTGCAGCCTGTGTCCTGCCTGGGTCCATTAAACAATCCACAGATTGCTGCCACTTACACTGGGCTTGTAAGTACCCCAAGAGGCCAAGCCACAAATTGAGGACAGCTTATACTAGTAGTGCTGGACTGGAGCTACTCAGCAAGAGGTTCAGAGCAAGCCATGTCCACATACTGCCTGTTAAAGTTTGGTGAACCTTTATGTATATATTATGAAAGTTGCAGCCTGAGCTGAGGCAGACTGTTTGTATGGAAAAATCCACTGAAATCAGCTTGGATGGGCCCAAAAGTAGGGAAGAGTGGGGTCTCAGGGAATTACCAGGGTAGAGTGACCAGAATTAGCTACATTGATGGAAACTCAGATATAGCACCCACTTTGATCTGTAAGCTAGGCTAGAGAAGGATCAACAAAGTAAAATCGATTCTGCCAGCACTTCTTTTTGTGTAAGAAGATAAAATTTTTCAGAAAGTTCAATGATGTTTATTATTAAAATCTGCATGCAAATGTGAATGGATGAGAACATTATTTGATAAAATTTATCTACCAAAAGACTAAGGCAGATATCAAATTTAATAGAGGAAAACTCACATACTTTCCCTTTAAGATCAGGTATAAAGCAAAGTGCTCATTATTGCCATCATAAGTTAACATAGTCATATAATCCTGCCACAACTGTTAAAATGAGAAAAAATAAATAAGAATTACATGAATTGGAAGAAAAGAAAAATAACTTATTTTACATAGATAATGTCATCATTTATACACAAGAAACCTTATAGAATCAACATGTAAATTATTAGAACTAATAGATGTGTTTACAGAAGAACAAAAATCGAATTACTACATACTTGGAATAACTGAATAAGATATTATTTCCATTGTAAATAGAATATATTCTCTTACTGTATTTTCTTGCCAGTGTAATCGATATTTCATAAGGGGACAATTGAGATAATGAGGTCGAAGAAATATTTGAAGAATGATTGACGATGACTGAGTAGTTTCCCAAACTGTCAAAGGACCTCAATTCGTAAACATAACGAGTACTATAAGCCCAAGAAGAATAAATACAAAGAAATTTAAACTAAGGAACATCATACTAAGACTGCTAAAAATGAAGGACAAGGAAAAAAAATCTTTAAAAAATCTCAAAAACAAAATGACACAATATCATTAAGAACATCCATATGACTGACAGCTTACTTCTCAACAAAAAGAAAAAACAAGTAAGAAGACAGAGAATAACATCTTTAACTTAAAAAATGAAAATGTAGAATTCTATAATATATCAAATGTATCTTTCATGTTAATATAAATTAAATACAATTTTTGAAAACTAAAATGATAGAATTATCATCAGCAGACTTGCACTAAATTTAAAAAGTAGTATTTAGGCTGACAGAAAACTATTCCAGATTGCAGCTTGGAGATACAAGATGGAAAAAGGTGAATCTAAATGAATGTTTTCATTATAAAACTACAGAACATTAGCAGCAACAATAATGTTTCCTTAAATATATATATATATATATATATATATATATATATATATATATGTGTGTGTGTGTGTGTGTGTGTGTGTGTGCGCGCGTGCGTGTGTGTGTGTGTGTGTGTGTGTGTGTGTGTATATATATATATATATATATATATATATATATATATATATTATACAAAGCTAAGAAAGGGTTAAGTAAAGTTAAAGTAGCCTAAGGTCTTTGTATCACTTGGGATTTGATAACAATAATCATTACCATTTCATCTTAAATCAAGCATTTATATTGTAGTTTTTAGGGAAACTTTAGGAGTGAAAGAATGTGCAATGAAAAGTTAATAGAGGGGTACGTGGTATAATAAAACACAATCAATCAAAAAGTTCAGGAAAAGAGAAAATAAAATACAGAAGAGAGATTGGACAAGACCAAGCACATTGTATAATGATGGATTTTAGGCCATATATATCAGTTATTCCATGTTATACTCAATATATTAATAAATACAAGCAAGCTTAATTTTCTAATTAAGGTAAAGAAGGTCAATCTGGTTAAAAATTTAAAATGAAATACACCTTTTAAATTAAATGGCATAAATAAATTGAAGGGTAAAATGTAAAAAAATGATTACTATAGAGACAACAACAAAAAACTATCATAGCTACAACTATATGACAAAAGTAGAATGTAAAAGTAGAAACATTATTAAAAAAACAAGAGAGTTATTTCATAAAGGTAGAGTCAAAATATCAGAAATATATACAAATATGCAAATTCTAATTTCATGTAAACCTAATAAAATAATCTCAAAATATACAAAGCTAAAGCTAACAGAACTAAAAGACTACATTAATCTACAGTCCTAAATAAAAAATTTAACACATGTTTTATAATAAATTTAGAACAAGATAACAAAAAGACAATTTAAGATTAAAAACACAATTAACAAATTTGACTTCATAACAGTAGAAAAAATGGAATCATTAAAATAGACATACTAAAATATAAAGCATATATATAATAGAGAATAATTAAAACCAAATATTATGTCATTTACAATATGTTTGACTTTTGTTCACTCTATTGAGACCAATCAAGAAAAAGATAGCAAGGCACAAATAATCAACAACTGGAATGAAAACACATAACTTCAGATCCTACAAATGATTATAAAGACACAGGATAGTTTGAACAATTTTGTAAATGTAAATTTTTAACTAGATGAAAGAAAAGTTTCTTTAAAAATATATGTGAAAAAATGAAGCAAAATGACATGGGAAATGAATAATTAATGAGCTTGATGTCAAAATCAATTTTAACACCTAAAAGAAATCTCTCCCAATTACTTTCTGCTTCTAAAGTATGAACTGATTTGTATCCCTCTGAGAACTAGTGGAAATACCAGGTCATTTTTTTTCAAAATCTGCTTAAAAGCATTGGAGAACAGAGGATAAGATTCTGTACAAGGCTGAAATATGTAGAGTAATCTGAAGATATGCAGTCACTCAATCATTTTTCACCCTAAGAGCATTTGCCAATTTCAAATTATGGAAAAGGATAAGAAATAGAAAGTTGAGATTAGAAAACAGAGAAGCCAACAGAAATCTTGAAAGTCTTATGCAGTGGAGTGACAGGACAGGAGATTTTGGGAGATGCAGATGTCTGAAGTCCTCTGAAAACATTGGCTATATTCTGAATGTTTTGGGTACTAGAGACTCAAATATATGGTAATGGAAGTAAGCTGGACCTCAGGTGGTGAGCACACAATAGAGTATGCAGACGACAAATTACAATGTTATATATCTAAAATTTATGTAATGGTATTAACCAATATTATTCCAATAAATTTAATTTAAAAATGTGAAAATCAGAAGTTACAAAATCTTGCAAATTTGAAGATTAAAAAATTAAGTTTGTGGCCCATCAGAAGGAGGGACACCAAAGAACAACACACCAGGCATAAATGTGGAACTTGTGGTGAACTATAAGTGCAGATTTAAAAAATTATAAACTGAGCTTTACTAACCCATTATTGATTTCCATGAGTCTCTGTCTGTATTAAATTAATCACCTCCAAATTTAACTACCTAGCAAGGAGAGTATGAATGTGATTTTGGTACATAATAAAATCATCTGAAACCTTTAGAGTTTTCCTTTAATTCACAATTTCTGGTATTTATTTAAAAAGTTAATTGACATGCCTATAAGACAAAGTGAGGCTAGAACAACTAGCAGAAGATAAGGAAATAGAATACTTGAAAAGCATTATACACAGACTGAAAACAACAGACATTTATAGAACTTTAAACCAAACAAGACCACAGTACACATTTTTCTTGAATACAAAAGAAATATTTTCTAAGATAAACCATTTGCTATTCCATAAAACAAGTTTAAATAGATTTAAAGAGACTGAAATCATATAAGGTATGATCTATTATCACAGCATAGTGAAATGAGAAATTGATAATGAAATTTATAAAATTCCCAAATAGTGAAAATTAAATAACATACTTATAAATAACCAAAAGAGCAAGAAGAAATTAAATGGAAATTAGAAGACACTTTGGAATACATTAAAATGAAGACACAACACAGAAACTTAAAAGATGTAGATAAAGCAGTACTTAGAGGGAAACTTATAGCTCTAAATATTTACATTAAAAAACAAAATAGAAAACATGATGAGGTGAGACATTCCCAGATCTCTCCCCTTGAAACAACAATAACCTGAACATCTAAAGCTCAACAAAAACACCCAAACTGCACATCAGCTGGTCTGAGCATGAGATCTGCACATAAGAGCTACCACAGGTCAAAACCTTGGGTATCAGGGCAATGGACTGGGAGAAAAAAAGAAACTATCTCTTCCAGCAGTTGAAGCTAATTGTAGGAGGATGGGGAGAGGAGAAGGAGTGTTGAATTCCTGGAACAGGCAGACTGAGAGTGCTATGAGCTCCACTCTGCCAGTGGCAGCACCCAGGTATCAGGGCAGAAGGCAGAGAAACAAGGTCAGCAGAAAAGCGAGGATGGCAGAGAAATAAGTTAATTTTCACCAGCCATGGAAGCAAAATAGAGGCTGAGCAGCAGTCCCCATTCTCCAACCCACAGGACCCCTCACCCCCATACCGTCTGAGACAGAACACCGCAGATACTTAGGGGAATCTCAGCAAATGCTACCAAAATTGTCACTAACACTGACAGGTACTGAGACTGAGGGTAGCAAGCGTGATTAAATATCTATAAGGAAAAAAAGACATTATTAAGACTTTCTATAAAGCAGAGATCCAAGAGGCTGAGATGTCACCTTCTGAAAACCAAAAGAAAAACAAGTGCTTTGCAACAAGCTATGGACCATTATATAATAAATCTTCTTTGTGGGGGAAAAATGCAGAACATACTTCCAATAATGCTCAGGTAGAGAAATAGTCCATTAAACACCATGAACAATCAAGATGACAAGGCATCTAAGAAAGAAATAGAAGAATCTCCAGAAAATAAGCTTACAGACATAGAAATATGCAACTTAAATGACAGAAAATTCAGGATGGTACTTCTGAAGAAACTCAATGAGATTGAAAACGAACCATATCAACAATTTCAGGAATTGAAAAAAAAAAACAACTAGATGAGCAGAATGAGTTCTTTAGCCAGGAGATTTAAACCCACAAAAAGAAACAAATAGAATTTCTGAAGATAAAGAACATACTGCAAGAGTTGAAAAATGAAATAACAAGCTTGGGAAATAGAGCTGACCAAATGGAGGAAAGGATCGGTGATATCGAAGATAGAAATCTAGAAATAAATCAGAAGAAGAAAAAAAAGAGAGAAATCGAAAAATGAAAAATAATGAACTAGCTGAAAAAATAACTAGCTGATACCATCAGAAGAGGAAACATAAGAATAATGGGAATTATTGAAGGTGAGAAAAGTGATCAGGGACTAGAAAGCATTTTCAGATAAATAGTTGACGAGAATTTCCCAAATCTAAGGAATGAGCTGGAGCCTGGAATTCAAGAAGTCAACAGAGCACCCAATTATCTCAACCCAAAAAAAGCCTTCACCAAGACACATTGTATTAAAATTATCAAAAAATCAATTCTTAGGGAAGCCAGAGTAAAGAAGACAGAAACCTATAAAGAAAAAACATATTAGATTATTGTCGAAGTTCTCAACACAAACCTTACAAGCCAGAAAAGAGTGGAATCAAATATTCAAACTATTAAATGAAAGGAACTACCAGGCAAGAATAATAGATCCAGCAAAGTTCTACTTTAGATATGAAAGAGAGATAAAGACCTTTCCAGACATACAAAAAATGAGGGAATTCTCCACTACGAGGCTTGCACTACAGAAAATACTGAAAGAGGTCAGCTCATCTAAAACAAAATGACAAACAAAAATACATAATTAGGAGTAAGAGAATTAGCAGGCTTATAGAAGCAAAGGAGTGCAACTCTTACTAGAAACAGGGCATTATAAATTTAAACAATAAGAAAAGGTATGCAATAGCAAGATAGTAATGAACATTGAGAAACATAGGGACAAGTTGATACAACAATGGCTAAACAAGGGAGGATTCAAATATCCAAATTCGCAAAATGGAATGGAGATAATGAACTCATAGAAGAAAATGATAAAGGAAATAATCATGCACCAAGAAGACATAACACTTCTTAATATTTATGCTCCCAGTCATGGAACCTCAAAATATATAAAGCAATTTCTACCAGAAATAAAAGGAGAAACAGACCAAAATGCTATAGTAGTAGTGGGAGTAGAGGATGTAAATACCCCACTGTCTGAAATGGACAGATCATTCAAACAGAAAATCAATAAGACAATAACATCCTTGAAGGATACATTAGACCAACTGGACATAATTGACATTTACAGAGCCTTTCACCCCCCCAAAAAAAGCTGCTTATTCATTCCTCTCTAGTACACATGGAACATTCTCAAGAACTGACAACATACAGGAACACAGAGATAGCCTAACAAATATAAAAAGGTTGAAATCAAACCAAACATATTCTCTGATCATAATGCTTTGAAAATAGAGATTGACTAAAAAAAGAAAGTAGAAAGAACCACAAATACATGGAGAATAAATAACATACTACTGAAGAATAACTGGGTCAGAGAAGAAATGAAAAGAGAGATCAAGTAATACAGAGAAATGAATGATAATGATAGTACAACATATCAAAACTTTTGGGTCACAACAAAAGTGGTCATAAGAGGAAAATTCACATTATTAAAGGCCTATCTCAAAAAAAAAAAAAACAAGAAAAAAACAATAAACAAACTAACACTTCATCTTAAAAAATAGAAAAGGAAGAACAAATGAAGCCTAAATTCAGCAGAAGGAAAGAAATCATCAAAATTAGAACAGAAATAAATGAAATTGAAAACAAAAAATCAATAGAAAAATAAATGCAAATAAAGAGGTAGTTTTTTTGAGAAGGTTATTAAAAATGAAAAGCCTCAGGCTAGACTCACTAAAGAAAAAAGAGAAAGGACACAATTAAACAAAATCAGGGTGAAAGGGGAAATTATGGCAGATGCTGTGGAAATGCAAAGGATCATACAAGAATACTTTGAAAAAGTATATAACACCAAATTTAATAACGTAGAAGAAATGGACCAGTATTTAGAAAAATACAACCTTCCTAGACTGAATCAAGAAGAACTGGAAAATATAAATAGACCAATCAGCAGTATGGAAATGGAAACAGTCATCAAAAACCTACCAAAAAGTAAAAGTCCAGGACCAGATGGCTTTGCCAGTAAATTCTACCAAACATTCAAAGAAGATTTAATAGCTATTCTCTTCAAACTCTTCCAAAAAATTAAAGAGGAGGCAATAGTTCCCAATTCACTTTATGAGGCCACTATTATCCTGACACCCAAACCTGGAAAAGGTAATACACACAAAAAATAAAACTACAGACCAATATCTCTCATTAATACAAATGTAAAAATCCTAAAGAAGATACTAGCGAACTGAGTACGGCAATATATTAAAAAAATTATACACCATGATCACATTGGCTTTATCCCAGGGCCACAAGTTTTGTTCAACATATGCAAATCAAATAATGTAATACACCACATAAACAAATTTAAAAATAAGAATCATATGTTCATATTAATAGATACAGAAAAAGCCTTCGACAAGATACAGCACCCATTTATGGTCAAAACACTTAACAAAATCGGTACAGAAGGAAAATAACAATATAATAAAGGCCATATATGACAAACCCTCAGCCAACATTATACTTAATGGTGAAAAACTAAATCTTCCCTCTAAGATCAGGAGCAAGGCAACATGTTCACTATAGCTGCTGTTATTCAATATAACATTGGCGGTCCTAGCAAGTGCAATCAGGCAAGAGAAAGATATAAAAGGCATCTGAATTGAAAATGAAGAAGTCAAACTGTCACTATTTGCAGATGACATGATTCTTTATATAGAAAACCCTAAAGACCCCACAAGAACACTAGAAACAATAAGCAAATACAGTAAATTCTCTGGATATAAAATCAATGTTAAGAAATCCATAGTGTTCCTATATTCTAATAACAAAGTGTCAGGAAAAGAAGTGTAAAAATAATTTCTTTTGCAATTGAAAAACAAATAAAATGCCTAGGAATAACTTTAGTGAAACATATGAAGAACCTATATAATGATAACTATAAGACCATATTAAAAGAAATGAAAGAAGATACAAAGAAATGAAAAGATATTTCATGTTCTTGGTTTGGAAGAATCAACATTGTTAAAATGGCCTTATTATCTAAACCATTATGCAGATTTAATGCAATCCCCATCAAAATACCATTGGCATTTTTTAAAGAAATAGAATGATAAGTCATCTGATCTGTATAAAAGCAAAAAAGACCCCAAATTGCCAAAGCCACCCTGAGAAAAACGAATGAGGCTGGAGACGTCACTCTGCCTGATTTCCAATTATACTACAAAGTGACAGTCATCAAAATGGCATAGTATTGGCAGCAAAACAGACACATGGGCCAGTGAAACTGAATTGAGAGTCCAGAAGTATACCCACATTTATATGGACAAATAATTTTCGACAAAAAAGCCAAAAAACATACCATGGAGGAAGGAAAGCCTCTTCAATAAATGGTGCTGGGAAAATTGGAAGGCCACCTGTAAAAAAAAAAAAAAATGAAACGAGACTGCTGTCTATCAGCACACAAAAAACTTAAAAATGGATTATGAACCTGAATATAAGACCTGAGACAATAAAATGCATAGAAGAAAAAATAGGAACTATATTCAAAGACTTTGGACTTAAAGAGGATTTTATGAATTTGATGTCAAAGGCAAGGGAACAAAAACTAAAAATGAACAAATGGGACTCCATCAATCTTAAAAGCTTCTGCTCAGCAAAATAAATAGTCTGCAAGGTAATGAAACAACCTTCTGAATGGGAAAATATATTTGACCATATAAATATGGGCTTATTTCTGGACTCTCGATTCTTTTCCACTTGTCTTTGTCTATTTTTCTGTCAATATCATGACATTTTGATGATTGTTGCTTTGTAGTATAACTTGAAGTTGGGCAGAGTGATGCCTCCAGCCTCATTCTTTTTTCTCAGGATGACTTTGATAGTTCAGGGTCTTTTGTGCTTCCATACAAATCTGATGATTTTTGTTCCATTTCTTTAAAGCATGCTGATGTGATTCTGATGGGGACTGCATTACATCTGTATAATACTTTCGGTAATGTGGCCGTTTTAACTATGTTGTTTCTTCCGATCCAAGAGCACAAAATATCCATCCATTTCTTTGTATCTTCTTCAATTACTTTTAATATGCTCTTACAGTTTTCATTATATAAGTCCTTCACATATTTTGTTAGATTTATTCCTAGGTATTTTGTTGTTTGTTGTTGTTGTTGTTGTTGTTGTTGTTGTTGCATTTGCAAAAATAATTATTTTTTCACTTCTTTTTCTTACACTTCATTATTGGAGTATAGGGAAGCTATGGATTTTTGAGCATTGATTTTGTATCCAGAGACTTCACTGTATTTGCTTATTGTTTTTAGTAGCGTTCTTGTGAAGTCTTTAGGGTTTTCTATATAGAGAATCATGTCATCATCAGATAGTGACAGTTTGACTTCTTTGTTTCCAATTTGGATGCCTTTTATATCTTTCTCTTGCATGATTGCACTTGCTAGGATCTCCACTGTTATACTGAATATTCAGTATAACAGTGGAGATAGTGGGCAGCTTTGCCTTGTTCCTGATCTTAGAGGGAAGGTTTTTAGTTTTTCACTATTACATATAATGTCAGTTGAGGGCTTGTCATATATGGCCTTTATTATGTTAAGGTACTTTCCTTCTGTACCAATTTTCTTAAGTGCTTTGATCATAAATGGGTGCTGTATCCTACTAATGAATTGTTCTGCATCTATTGATATGATCATATGATTCTTATTTTTTAATTTCTTTATGTGGCATATCACATAAATTGATTTGCATATTTTGAACCCTTCCTGTGGCCCTGGAATAAAGCTCACTTGATCAGGGTGCATAATCTCTTTAATATGTTGCTGTATTCAGTTTCCTAATATCTAATTTAGGATTTTTGCACCTGTTTTCGTGAGAGATTTTAGTGTGTAGTTTTATTTTATTGAGTTATCTTTACCAGGTTTGGGTATCAAGGTAATATTGGCCTCATAGAATGAATTGGAAAGTACTGCCTCCTATTGTTTTTTTGGAAGAGTTTGAAGAGAATAGGTATTAAATCTTCTTTGAATGTTTGGTAGAATACACTGGCAAAGCCATCTGGTCCTGGACTTTTACTATTTGCTAGGTTTTTGATTATTGTTTCCATTTCCATACTGCTGATTGGTCTATTTATATTTTCCAGTTCTTCTTGATTCAGTCTAGGAAGGTTATATCTTTCTAAGTACTTGTCCATTTTTCTAGTTTATTAAATTTTGTGTTATATATTTTTCATAGTATTCTCTTATGATCCTTTGTATTTCTGCAGTGTCTGTCATAATTTCCTCCTCTTTCATCCATGATTTTGATTATTTGTGTCTTTTTTTTTTCCTTTGGTGAGTCTAGCCAGGGGTTTGTCAATTTTATTAACCTTCCCAAAGAACCAGTTCTTTGTTGAATTTCTTTCTTTTTTTTTTTTGTATAAATTTCTTTCATTCTGCTCTAATTATGGTTATTCTTTCCTTCTGATGACTTTAGGCTTTATTTGTTCTCCTTTTCTAGTTTTTTTTTTTTTTTTTTTAAAGATGAAGTGTGAGGTTGTTTATTCAGGCTAATTCTTGTTTTTGGAGATAGGCCAGTGATGATATGAACTTTTCTTTATGACCTCTTTTGCAGTGTCCCAAAAGTTTTGATATGTTGTATTATCATTATCATTCATTTCTCTGTATCTCTTGATCTCTCTTTTTTATTTCTTTCCTGACCCAGTTATTCTTTAGCAGCATGTTTTTTAATCTTCATGTATTTGTGGTTCTTCCTGCTTTCTTTTTACAGTTGTCTCTAGTTTCAAAGCATTATGATCAGAGAATATGGCTGATATGATTTCAACCCTCCTATATTTGTTGAAGCTATCTCTGTGTCCCAGTATGGGATCAATATTTGAGAATTTTCCATGTGCAATAGAGAAGAATGTATAAGCAAACTTTTTAGGGGTGAAAGGCCCTGTAAATGTCAATTATGTACAGTTGGTCTAATATGTCATTTAAGGATGTCTAATATGTCTTATTGATTTTCTGTTTGGATGATCTGTCTCTATCTGACAGTGGTGTATTTAGCTCCCCTACTATGATAGTGGTTTGGTCTGTTTCTCCCTTTACTTCTGTAATTGCTTTATATATTTCAGGGCTCCCTGATTGGGAACATAGATATTAAGAAGTGTTATGTCTTCTTGGTACATGATTCCCTTTATCATTATGAAGTGTCCCTCAATATCTTTCTTTACTTTTTTTATTTCGAAGTCTATTTCATCTGATATTAGTACCGCTACTCCTGCTTTTGTCTTAATGCCATTTGCTTGAAATATTGTTTTCTACTCTTTCAATTTAAGTCTATATTTGTCTTTGGATCTGAGATGTGTCTCTTGGAGGAAGCCTATTGTTGGGTTTTGTTTTATGATACAATCTGCAACTCTGTTCCTTTTTATTGGTGAGTTCAGTCCTTTTATATTTACGGTGATTATTGAAATGTGAGGTTTTCCTAAAGCTGTTTTATCTTTTGCTTTCTGGTAGCTCAGTGTTTCCATTGTTTCTTTGTCTTTGTATATCTGTTTTTTTTTGGGGGGTTGTGTTTTGTGGATTTTCCCTCTGGTCCTTCTTATTTTAAGTTACATACTTCAGGTATGCATCTTTGATGTGTGGTTAAAATAACATATGTAGAATATGTAGATGAATATGTACACACACACACACATACATATATTCTTCTGCGTGTGACTTATTTCTATTCCCCTTTGTAAATTTGGATCTTTTAATCCTCCCCTTTTTTGTAATTGTTTTCTCAGTTTATCCCTATCTATGCTGAATGTTCATTAATATCTTACTATAGCAAATCTCTTCTTATTGTTTAAGCTTATAAAGCCCTGTTCTTAGTAAGGATTGCACTCCTCTGCTAGTTGCCTTACTCATAGATTTGTTTTTGTTTGTTTGTTTGTTTGTTTGTTTGTTTTTGTCATTTTGTTTTAGCTGAGTTGACTGCTTTCAGTATTTCCTATAATGTCAGACTGGAAATACAAAATTCCCTCAGTTTTTGTATGTCTGAAAAGATCTTTATTTCTCCTTCATATCTAAAGGAAAACTTTACTGAATCCATTATCCTTGGCTGGTAGTTACTTTCATTTAATAATTTGAATATTTGATTCCACTCTTTTCTAGTTTATAAGGTTGGTGCTGAGAAGTCTGATGCTATTTTAATGGATTTTCCTTTATAGTTACCATTTTCTTCTCCCTGGCGGCCTTGAGAATTCCTTCTTTGTCATTCATTTTTGATCATTTTAATACAATGTCTTGGTGAAAGCCTTTTTGGGTTGAGATAATTGAGTGTTCTGTTGACTTCTTGAGTTCCAAGCTGTAGCTCATTCCTTAGATTTGGAAAATTCTCATCAACTATTCGTCTGAAAATGCTTTCTAATCTCTTCTCCTTTTCCTCCCCTTGGAGAATGCCCATTATTCTTATGTTTCCTCTAGTGATGGTATCAGCTTGTTCTTGTATTTCTCTTTCATTATTTTTCACCTTCGGTCGCTGTCTTCTTGTGATTTATTTCTAGATTTCTGTCTTCGATATCACTTATCGTTTCCTCCACTTTGTCGACTCTATTTCCCAAGCTGGCTATTTCGTTTTTCATCTCTTTCATTGAGTTCACCTCCAGAAGTTCTAGTTGGTTCTTTTAGAGGGTTTCAAGATCTTTGCTAAAAACCCATTCTGCTGATATAGTTGTTTTTCCAGTTCCTGAAATTGTTGATATAATTTATTTTGGATCTCATTGTGTTTTTTCAGAACCATCCTGAATTCTCTCATTTAAGTAGCATTTTTCAACTGTTTAAGCTTATTTTCTAGAGATTTTTTTCTTTCTTTCTGAGCTGCCTTATCACATTGACTGTTCATGGTATTTAATGGACTATTTATCCACTTGGGCATTAATGGAAATGTATTTTGCTTTCTTTCCCAAAGATTTATTAAATAAAGATCTCTCCTTAGGCTGTTGCAAAGAAGCCTTTTTTCTTTTGATTACCAGTAGGTGGCGTTTAAGCCTCTTTTATCACTGCTTTATATAGTCTTAATAATGCCTTTTTTTTTTTAAATAGAATTTCAATCATGTTCGATACCCTCAGGCTCAGTCTCTGTCCACATTAGTGACAGTTTTGGTAACATTTGCTCAGATTCACCTGGGGATCTCTGGTGTTTGGTCTTGGAGGATATGGGGTAGGGGCCCTCTGATTTGGGGATGCAGGCTTCAGCTCAGCCTCACATTTTGCAACAGATGCTGGTAATATTCAACTGTTGCTTCTCTGCCATCACCACTTCTCTGCTCTTTCCACTTCTCTACTTTTTGCCCTGATTCCTTGGTTCTGCTGCAGTATGGAGCTGATAGCTCTCTCAGGCATAGTTGTTCTAGGACCCTGCTGCACCTTCTCTCCTCACCCTCCTCCTGCAGGGATCTCTGACTGCAAAAGATGGCTTCTTTGTTTCTCCAAATCTAGCACCTGACTTCCAGGATTCTGAACTGTGGTAGCTCTTATGCGCAGATCCCATGCTCAGATATGCTGAAATGCAGGTTGGGTGTTTTTTTGTTGAGTTTTAGATGTTCAGCTTATTGTTGCTTCAAGAGGAGAGATCTGGGTAAATCTTTCACTCCACCATGCTTATGACATCATCCCATGACTTATAACTAACAGTTTGTACTTCTTAAACCCTTCAACACTTTCACCCATCCCCTCACCCTTCTCTTTAGTAACCCTCAAAATGTACTCTGTATATATCTATGAGTTAGTTTCTGTTCTGTATGTTCACTTATTTTTTCTTTAGGTTCCACATGTAATAGTCTTCTTCTGTCTTACTTACTCCACTCAACACTCTAAGTCCATCCATGTTATTGCAGTTGGAAAAAATTCTATTTTTTTTCTTGGCTGAATAATATTCCATTGTATATATACACTACCTTTATTTTATCCATTATCTATTGATGGACACCTTGAAGTTCTCCATAACTATTGTAAATAATGCTGGAATGAGCATATGGATTCACATTTCATTTTTTTTCAATTTGTAGTTCATCTTTTTTGTCTTTATTGAAATATACTACCAATGAATTGCTTATATTTACATTGTAAAATTTAGCGAGTTTTTCTTTCACTTATAGTTGACATACAATAATATATCAGTTTCAGTTGTATAACATAGTGATCAGATATCCACATAACTCACAAAGTGATCACTCTACTAAATTTAGTACCCCTCTTCCTCTTTCCATATTTATCACATCATTAATCACCCACCCCATGCTACACTTTACATCTCCATGTATATTTTGCAACTATCCATTTGTATCTCTTAATCTCTTTGCCATTTTTTGTTGTCCCCGCCAACACTCCTCTCATCTAGTATCCCTGTAAATATTATGTGTCTATTAATTTATTTTTTTATTGTTGCCGTTATGGTTTATTTTGTTCTTTAGATCCCATATGTATGTCAAATTTGTGATATTTGTCTTTCTCTATCTGACTTATTTCATTCAGCACAGTAGCCCCTAGGTCCATCAAGGCAATGTCTTTTGCCATCCCCTTCCTTATAGTCTGTGTGTGTCTTTTAATCTGAAGTGAGTTTCTTATCAGCAGCATGTGAGAGATTTGTTTTCTTATTCATTCAGCCACTCTTACTTTTGGTTGGAGCACTTAATTTTTTTCCATTTGAGATATTTGTTGATTGAAATGTAGTTATTACCATTCTTTATTCCTTTTTTAAAAAATTATTTATGTATTTATTTTTATTTTTTTAATTTTTAAATTTATTTTTATTATTATTTTTATATTCCTGTTTTTGATACTTTTTTTTCTTTTTAAAGAAGTCCCTCTAACATTTCCTGTAATACTGGCTTGGTGTTGATAAATTATTTGAGCTTATTTTTGTCTGGGAAGCTCTTTATCTGTCCTTCAACTCTAAATGGTAGCTTTGCTGGATAAAGTATTCTTGATTATAGATCCTGGGTTTTCATCACATTGAATATTTTGTGCCAAGTCCTTCTGTCCTGCATAGTTTCTTTTGAGAAATCAGCTACCAGTGTTATGGATGCTCCCTTGTACATAGGTAACTGCTTTTCTCTTGCTGCTTTTAAGAGTCTTTCTTTGTCTTTAAACTTTGGTATTTTAATGATGATGTGTCTTGGCGTGGACCTCTTTGGGTTCTTGGTTTTTGGGATTCTCTGAGCTTCCTGAGGTTTTATGTCTATTTTCTTCACCAGGTTAGGGAAGCTTTCCATTATTATTTTTTCAAATATATATTCAACTTCTTGTTCTCCCTCTTCAGATACCCCTATGACATGGATATTTTTACTTTTAACAGTGTCCCATAGGCTCCTTAAATTATTATTATAGTCTTGGCTTCTTTTTTCTTGCCACTCTGATTGAGTGTCCTGGGCTTTCCCATCCTCTATACAGTTCATTTGATCCTCTTTATTCATATTGTTTATTCCCTAAAATATACTTTTCATCTTGCCTGCAAAGTATCTATTGAGAATCAGTTGACAGTCTTATGAAAACTCTCTTGTAGGTAACTAACTGCTTTTCTCTTTCTGCTTTTCAGATTTTTTTTGTCTTTAATATTTATCATTTTGATAATGTGTCTTGGTTTGGACCTCTTTGGGTATACCTTGTTTGGGACTCTGTGGTTCCTGGACTGGTATGCTATTTCCTTCAACAAGTTAGGAAACTTTTCCATCATTATTTTTTTAAATAGGTTTTCAATTCCTTACTCTCTTTTTTTCTGTTACTTCTATAATGTGAATGTTGGTATGCTTGATGTTGTCCCAGAGGCCTCTTAAATTATCTTTGGTTTTAAATTTTTTTCTTGTTGCTGTTCTAATTGGGTGTTTTCTGCTACCTTATGCTCTAAATCACTTATTTGATACTCTGCTTTATGTAATCTACTCTAATGTATTTATTTCAGTTATTGTATATTTTTTATTTCTGACTCATTCCTTTTTATGTTTTCTATTTCTGTTTTTATGTTGTTTATTTCTTTGTTAAAGTGCTCAGTGAATTTATTGACTATTCCCCTACATTTATTGAGCATTTTCATAACCAGTGTTTTGAACTCTTCATCTGGGAGATTGTTTAGTTCATTTTATGGAGCTTTGTTCTGTTCTTTTATTTAGGACATGTACTTTGTCTTCCCATTTTGGCTTCCTCCCTGCATGTATTTCTATGTATTATGTAAGACCACAATGTCTTCCAGTCTTAGTAGCATGGGCTTATGTAGGAGATATCCTGTGGGTCTCAGTGGTAGTTTTTCTGGTTACCTGTGCCTGGTGCTCCAGGTGTGTCCCTCTTTTGATTTCTCTTTATCTTCCTGTTGTTATTGAGACTTGGTTGCTGTTTACACATCAATGGGAGGAATTGACCTCTGGCTGATTATGTGGACTGGCTGGTGACTACAATGGAGATACTGTTTTTCAGGGGTTGACCCTATAGAACAGGATTTACTTTCACAGAACTCTGGTGCACCCCCAGTCTGTCTTCTGGGAGTTTCATCCTCAGATACAGCATAGTGTGGTGTTTCAGTTAAGTTCAAGCCAGCCACTATCCCTGGCATCTTCTTGAAGGGGCCGATCCATACGGAAGTTCAGCCGCAGCCTGCTCCTTGCTTGAGGCTACCTTGAATGAGCCACCAAGCAATCTGTAGATGGCTGCCACCCATGCTGGACATGGAGGTGCCTCAAGAGGCCAAATCAGGAACTGAACCTGGCTGTCATTAGTCCTTGGCTTGAAACTGCTCAGCAAGTGATACGGGGCATGTCAAGGCCATGCTTGTTTGGGGTATGTGAACTTTTGAGAGATTTTAGGAGTGTTGAAAGTAAGGCAGGGAATTCTGTGGGAAAGCCCATGGAAGTCGCTTGGCAGGGCCCACAAATTGGGTGGGTCAGGGTCTCAAAGAATCACCAAGGCAGAGTGACCAGTGTTAGCCAGTGCGATAAAGAATCACATAGGTGGCCACCTGTGTCTGTACTGGGAGGGGATGGGGTTCTACAATGAAACAATGGATTCTATCAGCACTTCTGTCTAGAAGAAAGTTGTCTCTCTGGCCCACACCCTGAAACTAGACAATTTATTTCCTCCGCATATGTCCTTGGTGACTTTTGTGCCACTGCCAGAGTGCTGGAGCTCAGAGTAAACGTGTTTATTAGGAAATAAGTCCATGTGCGAGCTCTCAAAAGTAGTGCCTGGTACTCCAGCAGCCTTCTGTCTCACTCAGGCATAATCTCCATTGACTTTTATAGCCTATCACTAGAACCTTGGGCTGGGGAGCCTTGTGTGAGGCTAGGAACCCTCACTACTCTGTAGGGACCTCCAAAGTTGAGATGCCCCGCCCAATTTTACATGCCAACAATGAGTGCGAGACCAGCCTCTTTCTCATCTCTGCTCATCCTACCAACTATCTCATTAGTTGAGGTCTTCTGTTCATCTAGGCTTCAGGTGATTCTCAATAATGGTTGTTCTGTAGTTTAGTTGTAATTTTGATATCATGAGAGGAGGCATGAATATCATTTATCTACTTCACAATTTTGACCAGAAATACCCCAGGTTGATGGTTTTAACAAATATATACACCCATGTAATCATTGCTCAATTATGATATAGAACATTTCCATCACTCCATAAAGTTACCTCATGCCTTTCTGCAGTAAACTCTCCTATCTCCTAATGTACCTATTATTCTGATATGCATCACTGCAGTTTAATTTTGTTTATTGTAGAAATTTACATCCATGGGACCATACAGTAATTTCTCTTTTCTATCTTGCTTCCTAAGCAAATACACACACACACACACACACACACACACACACACACACACACAATCTCATTATCATTCATACAGTTACATGTCTAAATAGTTCATAATTTTTATTACTGAATAGTCTTCTATTGTATGGCTATATCACAGTTCATATATTCTCTTGATGGATATTAATATTTTTACCAGATTTTAGTTCTAAATGAAGAACTTCTAAATAGAGAAGTTATATAATCCCTATAGAAGTCTTTCTGTAGACAGGTTTTTATTTCCCTTGGGGAAATAAGGTACCTCCAAGCTTAGTGCAGTGGCAGCCATCTGCAGATTGCTTGGTGGCTTGTGCGAGGTGGCCCCAGACAGCTCACAGGCTGTGACCAATTGGTTGTGTGGACTAGCCAGTGGCTAAAGTGGAGGAATTGTCATCAAGGGGCTGATGCTACAGAGCAGAATTTACTTTTGCAGGGCGCTGGTGTCTGCCCCATCTGCTGATTAATAGGTTAGGTATATGTTTACCTTGTACAAAAAAAATTGCAAAATCTATTCTCCAATGTGATTTATGCCATTTTACACTCACACCAGCAATATATAAGGCCTCAAGGTATTCTGCATATTTACCCACACTTGAAATTGCCATTTTTTAAATTTTAGCTATTCTAATGAGTGCAAAAAGCTATTTTATTTGGTTTAATTTGCAATTCCCAAGTGACTAATAATGCTGGGTCATTTTTCATGCTTTATTTAGCCATTGCTATGTTTTCTGATGTTTATAATAAGATATATTGCCTACTTTTAAATTAAAGATGTGTGTCTTTTAATTGTTGAATTATAGGAATTCTTTATTCTGAATACAACTTCATCAAATTTATGCATGATGAATTTTTATCTCCAAGTCTATGGCCTGACATTTTATTTTCATAATTCCTTCCAGAGCAGGTTTTACTTTTGATAAGGTACAGCATTTTAACTTTTGCTTTAATAATTATTATTCTTTGTGTCCTTTTTAAGAAATCATTTTCTACTCCTAAAGTCATGAAGGTATTTTACTTTGTTTTCTTCAGAAGTTTTATAGTTTTAGTTTTTACATTTATGTCTTTGATCCATTTCAATTTCATATTTGTGTATAGTGTGAATTAAGCATTGTGTTTGTTTTTTTTTTTTTAAATAGACACTCAGGTCTTCTATCACTATTTGTTGAATGAAATCATTCTTTTCGTATTGGATTATTGTGGTACCATTTTATTTCTGTTGAATAACCACTGACAGCTGTATTATTACTATTTTTCTGATTATACCTTTTTATCCTTGATTACTCTTGTTTTCAGAATTTTACTATGTTCCCTGTAGATGTGAATTTGCTTGTACTTATCCTAATACTTTTAGTGTTTCCCGAATCTGTGACTATTTTTTTCTTTTTTGTATTTTGAGGAAGACCCTTAGACATCATTTATTTAAATATTGCTTCTGCTTTTTACTTTCTCATCTCTCTTTTATTTATTTATTTTTGCCAATTACATTTTATTAACTTATCAGTCATTTTAATATCTTGCTTCAGCTGTGTTTAATTTGCTATTTTACACAGCTAGGGGGCTTTTTATTTCAGTTGTTTCTTCTTTAGTTCTATAATGGTATTTGTTTTACAAATTCAAATTTTATGTTTAAATTATTCATATTTTTCCTATTTTCTTAAATATACTTTATAAGATATTTCATTAATATCATACTATGAAAAGTCCAAAATGTAGAAAAGTTGAAAGAAAATTATGTTCTCATAGCTTTCATATAAATTCATCAGTTATTCACACTCCGCTGCATTTGCTTGGTGCTCTTGTGCTTCTGTACGTGTGTGTGCCAGTTTATTATTATTATTTTGCTGAACCTTTTAGAATAAGTTGTAAATATGTCCCTTTACATCTATAGTAATTTTAATAAAGACTCCCCAAAGTATATCAATCCAGAACTTCAAAATTATTACCTTATTTGGAATAAAGGTCTTTACAGATAAAATTAAGGTAAATATCTTAAAAGTAGATTATCCTTGATTAGAATCATCCCTAAATCCAATGAAGGATATGCTTATAAGAGCTAGAAAAGAAGAAAACACAAGAGACTCAGAGTAAAAATGCCATGTGAAAATGTAGGTAGAGACGAGTATGCTGCAACAAACTAAGGAACACCAGGAGTTGCCAGAGGTGAAAGAAGCAGGAAGATTTCTCCCATAAAGCTTTAGAGAGAGCATGGCTCAGTTGGTAACTTAATTTCAGGCTTCTGATCCCTAGAACTGTGATAGAATAAATTTCTATTGTTTTAAGGCACCATATTTGTAGTAATTTGTTGTGGTAATTCTAGAAAAATAATACAATCTCTAAATATTTCACCATATACATCCGGAGAATAAGAATATTCTTTTACATATTCAGAACATTTAGCATTGTTATACCACTACCATCTTATATACAGTCCTTATCTATTTTCTCCATTTGCCTTGATAATATGATTCATTGAAATATTTTCCTTCAATCCAAGATCCAAACCAGAATCACATTGCACTTACATCTCTTTAGGCTGCTTGAATATGAAACGGTGACTCAGTTTTAGTTTTTCAAACATTATTATTATAATTTTTTTTTTAAAGATCACAGGCTAGTTGTTTTGTAGAATTTCCCTTTATCTTGGTTTGTCTGTATCCTCATTTCTAGTTTTAGGGTATATTTTAGAAGAAATACTAGGTAAATAATTATATTTTTTTTCAAGTGTCTCCCATCAAGGGGCACATGTTAGGCTGTCCTATTATTGGTGATGTTAACTAAGATTATTTGATTAAGGCAGTGCCATCCATATTTCTCTACTCAAAAGTTACTCCCCTTTTAATTAATAATCTATTCGGAGATACTTGAGAACTCTGTAAATATCCTGTTAACCAACAAATTTTCACCCGATAGTGGTATAATTCATTGATGATTATCGCCTTGATCAGTTACTACCATGATGGTTGCAAAATGTTGATTTTCTAACTATTATTTCTTGTACATTAATTAGTCATTTTTATGGTAAATAAAACTTCTCCCTCCTCTTATTGTTTCTTTCTCTCCCCTTCATTCTTTCTTTCCATTCTTCTTGTCTCTCTCTTTTTCTCTACCTCTGTTTTTCTCTTTCTTTCTGTCTCCCCCTGCTTTGTCTGTTTTTTTTTTTTTTTTAGATTTTTCTGTTATTAAATTTTATTAAATTTATTGTTGTAACATTGGTTAATAAAATTATGTAGGTTTCAAATGTACAATTTGATAATACATCATCTGTATATTGTATTATGCATTCAGCACTTAAAGTCAAATCTTCTCCCATCACCATATATTTGACCCCCTTTACCTTTTTCTACCTTTATACTTTCAGGGGTCATTTCTATAGTTTATTATTTAGATATTTCAATATGCAGATTCATGAATTCTTCTTGTTTAGTTACATTATAATCTATTACTAGCATTTTTAATTTTTGTTTTTATCATACCTGATTTAACCATTATGACCTAAAAAAAAAATTTAAAAACCCCTCCTAATTCTAATCCAGTATTTAAGATCACAGTGTTCTTGATTGTCTTCTCTCATTATATATTTATGCCGCAATCCCTTCACAATTAAAATGCTGCCCACTCCCAAGGAATGTATTTTCTTCTATGGAGCACCAAAAATAATGGATACAGAATTGCTTTCCCATACCACTACCTAAAGAAAACCTACTAAGTGGTGTTGATTTCATTGCAGTTTTTCCATCTTTAGCTTGAGGGTATATTCCTGAAATTTACTGTGTATGTGTTTTTTTCCTCTTATTTCTTTATTCTATCCATTTAAAAAACATTATGTTCATTATCTCATGTTTTGTTTGATTTAAGGCTTTTCTTGAGTGATGGTGATTCTATTTTGTTTTTATTATATACCTATGAATTTCAAATTTATAAAAAATAAGGTTTTTAGAGAAGTGTCACTCAATTCTTTCTTCCTTCCATCCTGTTCTTACTCTTTGTGGATAACCAATTTCGCTGGTTTACGGTTATCTTTCTTATGAGTATTATACAAAACTAAGCAAATTATATATTAATGTGCTTGTTTTTTCCCCCTAAAGTTTATCCTGGAAATTATTTCACAGTAGGCCATAGAAATCATCTTTCTCCCTTTACAGCTACATAGTAATCCATTGTGTATAAAGCATAGCTCATTCAGTCAATTATTGATGTATGGGTTTTAACATTGTTAAAACAATAATTTGTTATAATAAATAATATCCTAATCCATAATGGGATACATATGTATTTTCTTGCTGCTAATGGCATATCTTGGAACTAAATTCCTAAAAGTGATACTTTTTGGTCAAAAGGTAATTGTATGTGACATTTTGGTGGATATTGCTAAATTCCCTTCTATAGGAGCTGTACCATTTTGCATTCCCACCAGCAATGTACATGAGTTATTGTTTCACTGTAGCCTCCCCAACAATTTGTTGTCAAATTTTGAACACTTATCAAACTTAAAGTTGAAAATTTATATTCCTTAATTTGTATCTATTTTGTATTAAGGAAAGCTTAACAATTTTATATGTATAAGGCTATTTTATAATATTTTTGTGATTTATTTGTTAATGACTTTTGCCTATTTTTTAAAATCAATTTTTGGTCTTTTGTTCTCTTTTTATATCTTTTCTTTCATATATGATTTTCTTTGATTATACATTTCAAATATATTATCCCAGTTAGTTACTATTGACATTGCTTACAGTGTTTTTTGCCATGGCAATGTTTTTTAATTAATTTATTTAGATTCAAATGTATCAGTATTTCCTTTTTTGTGTTGCCATTGTGAGTCATTGTTACAAAACATTGTTTTTTTATATCCAGATAACAAACGTCTCCACATTTTCTTCTAATACTTGTATGGTTTATTTTCTTCCAATACTTGTATGGATATATATTTACACACACACACACTTAGAATTTTGATTCATTTGGATTTTATTCCTATGTATTGGGTATGGATATAATTTTATTATTATCTAAATGACTATTCAATTTTTCCAACATGATTTGATAAAATGTTCATACTAGTCCTAAGAATTTGAGATGCTACTTTTATTGTGTAGTTAATTTTGCTCTGTTCTTATCTACTGGATTTTCTATTCTATTCCACTGATCTGCTATTGTTTAAACAGTATAATATACTTTTCATCAAAAGCTTTATAGTATGTTTTAAAATCTGGCAGGCCTATTGCCCCCACTACTTTGCTCTTATTTTTCTGGGTTGTCAGATGTGTTTATGTATATTATTTTTTACATGAACTTCAGAACTACTCCATCTAGTCACCAAAAAAAAGTTTCCTGGTATTCTTATTGGAATTTCATTAAATTTATATATTAAGTAAGAGATTAAAAAGATATAAAATCTTGATGATGTTGGCATATCATAATCAAGAATAAGTGATGTCTTTCCATTTTTGCATATCTCCCTTTTTGTCTTCCAGAAGATGTTTATAGTTTCTCTTATATATGATTTATATATTTCACATTAAGATCTCCCTAGGTGTTATCTAGTTTATCATTATTGTAAAGGCTATTTCTGACAGATGCATTATCTGATTCCTTGTAGGTATCTTTTTGTTGTTCATTATTCATCATAATTTTAGATCAGTTGATCTTGAGGCTTGTTATACTGGTTCATTTTTTTTAAATTTCATACAAGATATCATATATAAAATATAAATAATTTGAGGCTTTTGTATCTGGATTCTAAGCTAGGGGGAGATTCATTTGGAGTTTGGGCTAATTAGAGGCTGAGTTTTAGTCTTTGAGAAGTCTGGTCTATTTTTGGTTTGCCTTTACAAGCCAGTAAAGATCATTCATCTAAATAACTAGATTATTGTATGAGGACCAACCACCTTGGTCAGTTCTAAATTCCAATTTTTATCTTCTTAGGTCTATTAAAATGCTGAAAGTTATGCTCAAATTCTTACCTTTTTGGCTATCAGTTATGGAAACGCAATGCCAAATGTTAGATTAAGGTTTCTGTGTTTCAGTTCTATCTGAGATCTTTACCCCTCAAGTCCTGTGTTTATTTATAGTTTTCTGATGTCTTCAAACATATTTTTTAACCAAAAAATGTTTTAAAATAAATCTTAGTTTCACAGGAATAACAAAATAGTACAGAGAGGTATGGTGCACCCTTCACCCAGTATCCTCCAATGGTTACATTTTATATAGCTACATAACAATATCAAATTAAAGATACTGACATTGGTACAATTTGTGTGTATAGTTATATGCCACTGTATCCCAAATATTGATCCTTTTAAACATCATCTCAATCAAAATATAGTGTTCTGCACTTTTAAAAAATGTTCTTAAAATATTTTATCCAGCTTCTCTGTTGATTTTTGGAAGTAAAGTTTTTCTAAGCCAGCTAGTCTATCATGGCCAGAAGCAGATGCCCTAAAATTAGCTTTATAATATTTACTTTTGTATTTACATTAGGACTCTTTTTGACTCTGAGATTGTATATAATATGTGAAAATTTAAGATGTAGTTTCCAGAATTCTCTTTTTCTTCCTCATAGTGCCTAGTATAGAGCTGTATATGTGAAAAGAAAGCAACAAAAAATTGTTAGATGATATTTAACTAAACTTATTTCTATAGTAACAGCTATAAAGTCATCATGGCAATGCATTTGAACTAAAAACATTAGTTTTAGCTTATCTACATGGTAGAGACATAGCTTAACTTTGTTGGTCAATTTAAGCAAATTGAATCATAATTGTCTTGTTCTTGACCACTTTATCTTTGTATATAAACACATCATTCCTGTATGTTTCCAAAATGGCAATATTTCAGTTACAGTGGGGACTATGCTCCTGATCCACTGTGGAAGAACTTAAATTTCAAGTTAAAGAATATGGGCATTTAGTAGACAATGAATAGATATTAATGGCTACTCAGCAGAGTAATTCTGTTTGATCAAATATATTTTAGGAAACAGATTATGTTATAAGTGTACAATAATAGAAAGATGTGAAAAACAATATTTCAGGTAGAAATGTCACAAATAGCCATGAGTTTGGCTCAGGGGACCAGTGAGTTAGATCTTTTATATCTAAGAATATTAGAGTTTAAGTCAATGACTTTGCATAATGGAAGGGAAAATAGAAGGGGAAGAGATAGAAAGTAGAAATAGCACAGAGGAAAATAAAACAGTTTAGAGTCATATAAATTATTTAAAATACCAAGTTGTGGGCTTTCACATATTCTTTTTAATGAGAGTGTCATATAAAAACAAATCCAGACTTAAATAAAGAGAGGCTTTATTGAGAAGAAGGACTATTGCAATAGGGAAAGTGCTCTGATATCAAAGCTCTGTAAGAGTCTCTAAAGCAACAAAAAAAACTGTGTTTTTATTTGTTACAGGGAACGGAAGGCAGTAAGTAAGGGGAAGTCAGGCAAAGGAGAGAAAACATCAGAGAGGTTTGAACTGAAATGTGTCTCACTGAATCAGCGGATTCTCAGGATAAGCTGATTAGGAGATTCTTTTGGCTTTTTACTGCTTGCTCGGGTTTGAGAGCAAAAAGAGAGGGACCTTCAGGGAAGACAGAAACCTGATTAAAGTTTGGTCAAGATAAAGCAGAGAGTAAGAAATGGGAAACTGTGAACACCCTATTAGGACCAACACTGCATGCGGATATGTACTCATTTCAGTGGATAATAAATAGTTTCTTGTTAGGTATGCTATAGAAAAAAAAAATTGTTATTTTTAGTCTGGTGAGAATTTGGCTGAGGTGACCTCCAAAAGTGTATTCTAATTTAAAGAATAATTGTTTGTATGATTCAGTGAGGGTTGGTATTTCTACAAAGCAGAGGTCCTTGTAAGGTACATTCCTGGACAATAAGAATTGCTACATCATCTAGTCATTTTATATAGTATCTTTTAATGAAAGTTAGTAAAATCCTTTAAAAGCAATCTTTGCAGTCATTTTGTAGGTCATAAAAATGAATTATTCAGGACGAGCATTTCAGAATATCTATTATTTTAGATTGAATAGAATTGCTGTGTACAGGGTATGCATTTCTTCCCTAGGAATGCTGTAATAGTATAGAAAAGATGTGCAGTATTAGCATTTAGATATGTATCATGGGAAAAGCAAAGCTTAAAATTTACCTAGTTTGGAGAAAAAAAAGAATGGTTTTGGTTAAATCTTATCACACTCACCACTAGTCCATCGATTCAAAGTTAGCTTGTAGAGTGATGTTGCTTTTCAAGCTCTTGTGCCAAGTCTTTCTGATTTGTAAAGGAGGCACATTTATTTATGTAAATGAACTATTTGGTAGTACTTCTGCTTCTTTTATTGTTGACTAGTACCACCTCCGATAAAAATAGATCTAGTTTTATTTCTATTAAAATGCAATAAAAGTACATTTATAAATTTATTTTTTTCCTAGGTTTAATAGTTTAAAATTGTTAGATATGAAGTGTTATTAATAAATACTGATTTTTAAATTAAAATAGACTAAGAAACACCTAGCTGGTCAAAACATTTTTCTATAGATTATGAAAAAAATAGGTTGGTAAAAGAAATAGTAATTTGCCCAAAGGTTTTTTAATTGGACCTTCTTGCTTATCCCTTTTTCAAATTATTTTCAAACCTGTTTTCCATATAATTTAAATATTGATGTATTCTGTTTTGCATAACTTATTCATCTTCCTGAAAGGAACATGGAGGGAATATACATTGAGGCTTTATAACAAAGCATGAAAAGAAAAATAACATCATGAATTGTTCTAATTTTTCTTTCAGAAATTTTTCTTAAAATTTTATTTTTTCTCATACTTTTTATACTTTTATATGAACTGTTTGTATAAACATCATTATTTCTGATAACTTAGTAGGCCTCCTTGATCAACAGTCTCCTTGGTGTAGTAGTATTTAGCTGAAGTTCTGCATAATCTGCATAGTCAAAAACCATTTACTTTAACAAAAAAAAAGGAAAATATGTGTGGAAAATTAAAAAATAAAAGGCTTTTAAAATTTGTGAGAACCCTGGTAGCAGAGTTGATGCTGATTTCCTGCCAATTTAAGTTTCTGACTTTCTCTTCCCAAGGGGGTGGGAGAGAATTTATAATTTTTTTATGACTTAAAAATCACTTGATTGATTGGTCAGGTAAGATAAACCTTTTTCTTGACATCAGGAGACACGTATATTGGGGAAGTATACTGAGAAAACTATATACAAAGTAGAAACAGTAGGTTGTATGGATTCAGAGTGCTGAAACAATGTAGCTACAACTTAGAGTTTTTTATACATTCTTAACATAAACAAATACTGAACTTACAAACTCTTGATTTCTTCCACCCCATACCTTATTAAGTGGCAAATAAACAGATCTGGATTGGAGTGGAACATGTTATCTGATATCAACTAATTCTAGCTGACTTAATAAGGCTAGAACTTACAGTTTAATCAAAATATTTTAGATCTATTAATCAACATTTCTGCACTAGCTTCCTTATTTATTATTTCATGTTTTTATTTTTAAATTTAAAATGTTTACCATTTTAATCCAAATTATTTAAATTCATACTCAGTATATATCCTTATGCATATTAAAATTAATAACATATTAAGAAAGAGATTTGATAAATGTATCAGAACTATAAACTTAGAACAAAAATCAAAATTAATAGCAAAATATTAATAATTTATCCCAAATTAGAAAAAAAATACAATTAAGAAATGTGAAGCCTCTAGTTCTGTTCTTATTAAAAATTTCTTCAGCTCTTTGCAGTCTTTTGTGGTTCCATATGAGCATAATATATTTTTTCTATTTCTATAAAGAATGCCACTAGAATTTTAATAGAAATCACATTGAATATTGTAGGGTTAACTCAAAATATAGCACCTCCACATACTCAGAAGACACATGGTTGCCCAGCCTGCACAGAGTTCTTGGCAGCGCCTGCTCCCAAGGATGTTTTCTGCTGTTCTCATGGACATTATCTGCTTGCTCCACTCGAGAAGGTGGCTGGTCCATCATTCCCATGGATGCTATCTGCTTCTGTAACTAAGCTGCACATCTTGCTCCAATCCACCTGAGAAGGCAGTGGCTTCCCCAATTAGGTAATCCCTGCCCACCCCTACCTCCCTACCCTCCAGGCTGCCTGTGTGCTTGCTTTGACCAGAAGCCTTTTCTTGTAGCTCTCACCAACTGATACTGAAGCTTCACTGCCTCATGCATAATAAATGGCAAGTCTAACTTCTCTGGTCCTCTTGGTGGTGTTTTCAAAATATCCAAAGCCCAGGAGCAAGTTCCAGGCCTGAGGCTCCTGCTTTACAAGTATGTAGATCTCTTTGGGTAGTATGGACATTTTAACAATACTAACTGTAATAATCCATGACCATGGTATGTCTTTCCATTTATCTGTGTCTTTTTAAATTTCCTTCATCAATTTTTTTTTATAATTTTTAGTGTACAATTCTTTCGCTTCTGGTTAAGTTTACCGAGAATTATTCCATTATTGCTGTTGCTATTGTAAATGGCATTTTCTTAATTTTCTTTTTGGATAGTTTATTGTTTGTATAATAAACAACACTAATTTTTGTATGTAAATTTTGTATCCTGCAACTTTACTGAATTTATTAGTTACAATAGTTTTTTTGTTGTTGTTGTTGAGTCTTTGGGGATTTCTACATATATCATTAGGTTATCTGCAAACAGATAATTTTACTTCTTTCTTTTGGAACTAGATAACTTTCATTTCTTTCTCTTGCTATAATCTGGCTAGAACTTCTAGTACTCTGTTAAATAAAGGCAGTTACACTAGGCATCTTCAACTTGTAACAAATCTTGAGAAAAATATTTCAGGTTTTCTCCAGTGATTATGATGATATCCCTGGGATTTTTTACATGTGACTTTTATTGTATTGAGGTAAATTTCTTCTATTTTTATTTTGTTGACAGTTTTTCCATGAATGGATGTTGAATTCCATCAAATGCTTTTTATATATCTATTGTGATGATCATATAATTTTTATCTTTTATGTTATTGAGATCGTGTATCACATTTATGGACTTAGGTTTGTTGAGTGATACTTCCAACCAAGAGATAAATCTCATTCGGTCATAGTGTATAATTTTTTTAATGTGCAGTTGAGTTTGGTTTGAAAATATCTTATTGAGGCTATGTGTATTTGTGTTCGTCTGAGATATTGATCTGTCATTTTGTTTGTTTGTTTGTTTTTTTTCTTGAAGAGTCTTTGTTTGGCTTTGGTATCATGAAACTGGCCTCCTTAAATGAGTTTGGATAAGTTCCATCTTCTGTTTTTTGAAGAATTTAAGAATATCTGGTAGAATTCACCAATGAAATGTTCCAGTCCTGGGCTTTGTTTATTCAATCTCCTTGTTATTTGTCTGTTTAGGCTTTCTATGTTTTTCTGAATTGATTTTGGTAGGTTATGTGTTTCTAAGAATATATTCATTTTCTTCTAAGTTGTCCAATTTATTGGAACATAATTGTTTATAATAATTCCTTATGATATTTTTTATTTCAGAGACATCTGATAGAACAAAGGTCCCCAGTCTCCAGGCTGTGAGCCAGTACTTGTCCATGGCCTGTTAGGAACCTGGCCACACAACAGGAGAGAGAACAAAGCTTCATATGTATTTGCGCTGCTCCCAGTGCTAGCATCACCACCTCAGCTCCACCTCAGATCATCAGGCATGAGATTCTCATAGGAGCTCCAGTCTCTAGTGCCAAAACAGTTGGGGACCACTGTGTTAGAATATCTCCTCTTTTGTTTTTGATATGTTATTCGAATCATCTCTTCCTCTCTCTCTCTTTTTTTTTTTTTTTTTTTTTTTGCTGCACAAGGGAAGTCATGGTAGAAAAGATTCTTTTTGACATTGAGTTGTACTAGCATGGGAGATGAGATGATGTAGTTAAAATCTTCCTACACTTTCTATCCTTTCTATGCTATAAATAAATGTCTGGGTGTAGGATTCTTGCATTATCATCTACAGAAGTTGTTCCACTATCTCTTTGCTTTCAATGTAACAGATTAAATTTTGAGTTTACATTGATACCTGAAATTTCAATACTGAGGGTAGATGATAGTCTTTTCCTATTTATATGTTTAACATGTTTCCCAACTGTGAGAATTGGCTCTCATTATTTGTGCATTTACTTAATCAAGAATACATAGAAGTAATTTTAGATTTGTGTATCCATAATGCTGCAAAAATAAAATCTATTTGCTTAGAATTCAATACTTTTTTATACCTATCTAATGATAAAGTTAATATACAATGAAATGTCCAAAATTTTTTTCTATGTTATAGTTTATTTGAGCCAAACTGATGACATATGCTGGGGAGCAAGATCCCAAATATTCCCAAAATGTACAAATTCATAAAGTACATTTTGATGAGATTGATATGTACTCTGAGTTTCTTCATATCCCATCCCATTAAATCTCTTCCACTATGGATTATTTCTTTCTAACTATTACTTTATATAAAATAAACTATATTATTTGAGTTGTATCTTATTTTTAGCTATTTTGAATAAAACCTCTATAAATATTTTTCTACAGTCTTTTTAAGGAGATATTTTTACATATCTCTTAAGTAAGTTTTCATCCTGTATAAAAAATATAATCTCGATGGAATTATGATGGGAATTGTTTTGATACAATCTGATCTATTCTCAACCACATTCTACTCTGATCCATTCATCTATTTACCTATCTTTGTGCCACTACTACACTCTCTCGATCAGTATGGCTGAAGAATAAGCTTGAATTCAAATCACTTAATTACTCAAAATTTTTCAAGATTGTTTTGGTTATCATGTTTTCCATTTCCACACATAGTTTAGAGTCAGGTTTTAATATAGATGTTTTGAATATATCTTGATTTTTACACTTAAATGTTTTATGTTATTCAAAATAGAATTTTAATTTAATTTAATTTAATTTGCTTATACCATGCAGAAATAGATTTTATGTTTTTGTATTAGTTTCATATTTTGGAATCTTGCTACATGAACTTTAAGCAGTGATCTCTGCAATTGTTTATAAGGTTATTGCATAGAAGTCATGTCTTATGCTTTTAAAAGAACAGTTTTATTTTATCCTTTCCAATATTTAGGCTTTTACTTTTATTGTCTTATTATCAGGACTAAGATATACAGTGCAATACTCAATAGCAATAGTTTAAGCAGAGATGTCATAGTCCTTTTCTGGATCTTAGAGAGAAAGCATTCAATTTCATTATTATGTTAGATATAGGTACTTTGATAATTTTTTGCTGATTAAATCATTCCCATTATAGTCTTAGTTTGCTGAGAGCTTTCATCATGGATGACCTGAATTTTGTCAAATAATTTTCTTGCATATACTGGGATAATCATATGTTTTTATTCTTTATTCTGTTAGTGTGATCAATTACGTAATTAAATTTTCAAATGTGAAATTAATATTGAGATCTTGGAATAAACTGCATAGTAATGGTGTGTAACCTTTTTGACATATTGCTAGACCTAATTTATCAATGCCTTGTTAAGTGTTTTTGTCTTAGATTATGAAGGTATTGGTCTGTAGTTTTTAATTCTTATAATAAATTTTTCTGATTTTGTAATCAGGATTATGTCATTCTCATAAAATGAGTTGGGAAGTGTTCCCTTTCTTATTTTCTAAAATAGTTTTATAAGGTTAGAATTATTTCTTATATACATGCTAGATACAATTCACATGAAATCATCACACTTTCTTGTTTTCTTTGCTGGGAGATATTTAATTGATATTTAATTTAATAGGTAAAGATTTATTCAGTTTTCTATTTCTCCTTGGGTCAGTTTAGTAATTTGTGTCTTTAAAGGATTTTGTTAATTCATCAAAACATTTGAATTTATCAGGATAAAATTGTTCATAATATTCATTCATAATTTAAAGCCTAAATAATTTGCAATAATAGTCTCACTTTTTTTTCTTTTTCTTCATACTGGAAATTTGTGTCTTTATTAAGTTATTATGATCTGTCTATCTAAAAGTGCATTGATTTTATTGATCTTTCAAAAGGACCATTTGTTTCAATTGATCTGCTTTGTTGGACTATTTTTTATGTCATTGAATTCTGCTCTTACCTTTATTTACATTATTTATTTTACTTTTTGTTTAATTTGTTCTTTCTGTAGTATTACAAGGTAGAAATTAGATCATTGATTTGATATAATTATTATTTTTTTTCTAATCTAACCATTTAAAGCAAAGTTTTCCATCTGAAACTACTTTAGTTTCACTCATGGTTTATTTAACAGTATTTTGTTTAATTTTCAAATAATGTGGAATTTTTAGATATCTTCTTTGACACTAATTTCTAATTTAATTTCCTTGAGTCAGAGAACATAGCTCATAAAATATAAAATCCAAAATTGATTAAGACTTGTTTTATAGCCCAGCATGTGGTCTGGTGGTGAACATTTTATATTTACTTGAAAAGAATTTGTATTATGCATTTTTGGGATTAGTGTTTAACAGATGAAAACTGGGTAAATATGTAGTGTTATTATCAATAATTGAGAGGATACCGAAATAATTTTATTGTATTTATTTTATTTTTTTAACAGTAAGGTGTGTGTGTGTGTGTGTGTATATATATATATACATATATATATATATCTTATGCATATATACATATGTATATATGTGTGTGTGTATGTGTGTGTATATTGTGCATGTATGTGTGTGTGTGTGTGTGTGTGTGTGTGTGTGTATTTATGCTATGTTGGTTCACCTCCCATAGTTAGATTTCTTTCTCTCACCACATATTTGAAAACCTTTACCCCATCTATCTCCCCCCTCCCCCATCCCTCCTAGCTGCTGGTAACTACTAGTCTATTTTCCCTGTCCATAAGTCTCTGTTTGTTTGTCCTGCTCATTTGTTGCTTTTAGGTTTATATCCCACATATAGGTGATATCGTGTGGTTTTCAACTTTTTCTGTCTGGCTTATTTCGCTTGGCATGATTATCTTAAGTCCAACCAGGTTGTCGCAAATGGTAGTATTTCATCTCTTCTTATGGCTGAGTAATATTCCATTATATATATATATACATATATACACACACACACACACACACACACACATACATACATACATACATGCCACCGCTTCTTTATCCAATCATCAATCGTAGGACATTACCGTTGCTTCCATGTCCTGGCCACTGTGAATAATGCTGCTATGAACATCAGTGTGTAAATGTCTTTTCGGATATGGGTTTTCAAGTCTTTGGGTAAATACCCAGTAGAAAGATTGCCAGATCATATGGTAGATCAATACTTAGTGTTTTGAGAAACCTACATACAGTTTTCCATATTGACTGTACAATTTGTAGTCCCACCAGCAGTGTATGAAGTTTCCTTTTTATCTACATCCTCTCCAAAATTTGCTATTACTTGTCTTGTTGATTATAGCTATTCTAAAATGTTAAGATGGTATTTCAGTATGGTTTTGATTTGCATTTGCTTAATAGCTAGTGACGCTGAGCATCTTTTTATATATTTGTGGGCCATTTGTCTGTCTTCCAGGGAGAAGTGTCTGTTCAGGTCTTCTGCCCATTTTTTTTATTGGATCGTTTGTTTTTATTGTTATTGAGTCATATAGGTTCTTTGTATATTTTGAATATTAGGCCCTTATCGGAGGCATTCCTTGCAAATATGTTTTCCCATTGAGATGGCTGTCTCTTTTCCTTGTTGATGGTTAATTTTGCTGAACAGAAGCTTTGTAGTTTGATGTAGTTCCATTCATTTATTTTTGCTTTTACTTTTTTTTGCCTTTGAGGTCAGATTCATGAAATCCTTTTTAAGTCCAAGGTCCTTGAGTTTAGTTCCTCTGTTTTCTTCAATGCATTTTATTGTTCAGGTCTTAGGTTCAGGTCCTTATCCATTTTGAGTTAATTTTGGTGTGTGGTGGTAGACAACAGTCTAGTTTCATACTTTTGTAGGTGGTCTTCCAATTTTCCCAGCACCATTTATTGAAGAGACTTTCCTTTCTCCAGAGTATGTTTCTGGCTTTTTTTGTCAAAAATTATTTTCCCGTATAAGTATGGATTTACTTCTGGATTCTCGATTCTGTTCCACTGGTCCATATGTCTGTTTTGCCTCCAATACCATGCTGTTTTGATGACACTCGCTTTGTAGTTTAATTTGAAGTCAAAAAGAGTGATACCTTCAGTCTCATTCTTTATTCTCATGATGACTTTGACAATTCAAGGTCTTTTGTGCTTCCATAAGAATCTGATTATTTCTTGTTCTAATTCTTTAAAAAAATGCTGATGTGATGTTGATGGAGATTGCATTAAATGTGTATAATGCTTTAGGTAATATGGTCATTATAACTATGTTGATTCTTTCAATACAAGAACACAGAATATCTTTTCATTTCTTTGTATCTTCTTCAATTTCTTTTAATAGTGTCTTATAGTTTTCATTTTAGAGGTCCTTCACATGTTTTGTTTAATTTATTCCTAGGTATTTTATTCTTTTTGTTGCAATAGCAAAATAAATTTTTTCCACTTATTTTTCTGACACTTCATTATTAAAGTATAAAAACACTATGAATTTTTGAACATTAATTTTGTATCCAGAGACTTTACTGTATTTGCTTATTGTTTCCAGTAGTGTTCTTGTGGATTCTTTAGGGTTTTCTATATAGAGAATCATGTCATCCACAAATAGTGACAGTTTGACTTCTTCGTTTCCTATTTGGATGCTTTTCATATCCTTCTCTTGCCTGATTGCACATGTGAGGACCTCCAATTTATACTAAATAAGAGTGACAATAGTGGACAGGCTTGCTTTGTTCCTTATCTTAGAGGGAAGGTTTTTAGTTTTTCAACATTGAGTATAATGTTAGCTAAGGCCTTGTCATATATGACCTTTATTATGTTGTTACTTTTTTTCTATACTGATTTTGTTAAGTGTTTTGCTCATAAATGGATGCTGTATCTTGTCAAAGGCTTTTTCTGCATCAATTGATATGATTATATGATTCTTATATTTTAATTTGCTTATGTGTTGTTGCATATGTTTAACCATCACTTTTCCTCTGGGATGAAGCCCACTTGATTGTGGTGTATAATCTTTTTAATATATTGCTGTATTCGGCTCACTAGTATCTTCTTTAGGATTTTTACATCTGTGTTCATAAGAGATATTTGTCTGTAGTTTTTCCTTTTTGTGTGTTATCTTTTCCAGGTTTGGGTATCAGAATAATTTTGGCCTCAAAAAATGAGTTGGGAATTATTGACTCCTCTTCCATTTTTTGGAAGTGTTTGAAGAGAACAGGTACTAAATATTCTTTGATGTTTGATAGAATTCACTGGTGATGCCATCTGGTCCTGGACTTTCACTTTTTAGTAGGTTTTTGATGATTTTTCAATTTCCATACTGCTGATCTGCATATTTAGATTTTCCAGTTCTTCTTGATTCAGTCTAGAAGGTTGGATTTGTCTACATACTGGTCCATTTCTTTGAGGTTATTAAATTTGGTATTATATTTTTTCATAGTATCTGTATAATTTCTCCTCTTTCATCTCTGATTTTGTTTGTGTTCTTTCTTTTTTTGCTTTAGTGAGTCTAGCCAGTGGTTTGTCAATTTATTAACCTTCTCAAAGAACCAGCTCTTTGTTGCATTTATTTTTTCTATTTTTTTTTTTTTTGCTTTCAATTTTATTTATTTCAGCTCTAATTTTGATTATTTCTTTCCTTCTGCTTCATTTGTGCTTCCTTTTCTAGTTTTTTAAGATGAAGTGTTAGGTTGTTTGTTTGATCTCTTTCTTGTTTTTGAAGATAGGCTTGTAATGATATGTACTTTCTTCTTATGACCGCTTTTGCCATGTCCCAAAAGTTTTCATATTTTGAGCTATCAACATCATTTGTTTATATGCATTTCTTGATCTTTCTTTTTATTTCTTCTCTGACCCAGTTATTCTCCAGGAATACGTTGTTTAATCTCCATGTATTTGTGGTTCTTCCTGCTTTCTTTCTACAGTTGATCTCTAGTTTCAAAGCATAATTATCAGAGAATATAGTTGGTATGATTTCAAATCTCATATTTATTGATGCTATCTCTGTGTTCCTGTATGCGGTCAGTCCTTCAGAATGTTCCATGTGTACTAGGGAATAATGCATAGGCAGCAGTTTGGAGATAAAAGTCTCTGTAAATGTCAATTACTTCCAGTTGGTCTAATGAGTTTTTTAAGGATGTTATTTCCTTATTGATTTTTTGTTTGGATGATCTGTCCATATCCAACAGTGAGGTATTTAGGTCACCTACTATGATAGTGTTTTGGTCTGTTTCTTCCTTTATTTCTGGTAGTAATTGCTTTATATATTTCTGGGGTCCCTGATTGGGAGCTTAGATATTAATAAGTGTTATGTCTTCTTGGTGCATGATTCCCTCTATCATTATGAAGTGTCCCACAGTATCTTTCTTTACCTTTTTTATTTTGATATGTATTTCATCTGATATTAATAACATGATTCCTGCTTTTCTCTGAATACCATTTGCTTGAAATATTATGTTCTAACCTTCACTTGGAGTCTATATTTGCCTTTGGAACTGAGATGTGTCTCCTGGAGACAGCATATGGTTGAGTTTTGATTTTTGATCCAATTTGCAACTCTGTGCCTTTTTATTGTTTAGTTCAGTCCGTTAACATTTAGGGTGATTATTGAACTATGATACCTTCTCATAGCTATTTTATCTTTTGCTTTCTGGTAGTTTGCTTTTTCCATTGTTTCCTTGTCCTTATGTTTCTGTTTTCTTTATTTTGGTTGGTTTTTGTGGGTTTTCTTTCTGATGCTTCTTGTTTTATATTATATACTTCAGTTCTGAATTTTTGGCATGTGGTTACCATTATGAATATGTAAAGAATAGTTATATATATATATATATATATATGCAGTCATCCATTTTCCTCTACACATTCCTTATCTCCATTCCCTTTTGTGAATTTGGAACTTTGAATCCTCCCCTTTTTAGTAATTGTTGTCTCAACTCATCCTTATGTGTGCTCAATATTCATTATTATCTTGCTATAACAATTCTCTTCTTATTGTTTAAGATTATAATGCCCTGTTCCCAGTAAGGGTTTCACTTCTCTACTTCTATCAGCCTGCTACTTGCCTTACTCCTAATTATGTATAATTTTTGTCTTTTTGTTTTAACTGAGCTGACCCCTTTCAGCATTTCCTGTAATGCAAGCATTGCAGTGTCAAATTCTCTCAGTTTTGTATGTCTGGAAATGTCTTTATTTCTCCTTCATATCTACAGCTGAGCTGGATCCATTATTCTTGGCTGTTTGTTGCTTTTATTTAATAGTTTGAATATTTCATTCCACTCCTTTCTGGCTTGTAAGATTTGTACTTAGAAGTCTGACAATAATCTAATGAGTTTTTTGTTACAGGTTACCATCTTCCTTTCCCTGGCTGCCCTGAGAATCTTTTCTTTGTTGTTCATTTTTTTTATAATTTTAATGTGATGTGTCTTGGTGAAGGTCTTTTTAGGTTGAGATAATTGGGTGTTCTGTTCTCTTTTTGAATTTCAAGCTCAGCTCATTCCTGAGATTTGGGAAATTCTGATAACCATTTATCTGAAAATGTTTTCTAGTCCCTGTTCCTTTTCCTCACCTTCCATTATGCCCATTATTCTTACGTTTACCCTCCTGATGGTATCAGCTAGTTCTTCTTGTCTTTCCCTTTCATTATTTTTTATTTTTTGGTTTCTCTCTTCTTCCTTCTGATTTATTTCTAGATTTCTGTCTTTGATATCACTGATCCTTTCCTCCATTTAGTCAACTCTATTTATCAAGCTTGCTATTTCATTTTTCAACTCTTGCAGTGTGTTCTTTATCTCTAGAAGTTCTACTCGTTTTTTTTTTGAAGGTTTCAAACTCCTTGCTAAAGAACTCATTCTGCTCATCTAATTGTTTAAATAATGTCCTGAATTCTCTGTCATTTAAGTTACATATTTTTATATCTGCAAGCTTATTTTCTGGAGATTTTTCTCTTTTTTTTTTTTCCTAGATGCCTTGTCACCTTGGTTGTTCATGGTGTTTAATGTACTATTTTTGCACCTTGGGATTAATGAAAGTGTATTCTGCATTTTTTTCCAGAAAAATGTTTTTTATATAAAGGTTTCTTTAGCCTGTTTCAAAGAAGGTGTTATTCTTTTGTTTTCCAGTATGTGGTATCTAATCCTCTTGGATCTCTGCTTTATATAAAACCTTAATAATGCCTTTTTTCCCTTACATTTGTTTAATCATGCTCACTACCCTCAGTCTCAGTCCCTGTCAGTGTTAGTGATAGTTTTGGTAACTTTTGCTCAGCTTTTCCTAGGGCTCCATGGTGTTCTGCCTCTGAGGGTATGGGGAGATGGGCTCTCTTTCTTGGGGGGATGGGGTTGCAGTTTTGCCTCAGTTTTGCATCCGTGGCTGGCAAAGATCAACTGTTGTTTCTCTGCCCTCCCTGCTTCTCTGCCATCCCCTCTTCTCTGCTTTCTGCCCTGATGCCTGAGTACTTCTGCTGGCTGAATGACACTCAGTGATTTCCCAGGCAGTGCTTTTCAGTGAACTTGCTGCACCTTCTACCTTCCCTCCTCCTCCCACTGAGAACTCCGGCTTCAAGAGACAGCTTGTTTCTCCCAGTCTACTGCCTGACACCTGGGGTTTTGATCTGTGGTAGCTCTTGTGTTCAGATCTCATGTTCAGATATCCTGGTGTGCAATTTTTGTGTGTGTGTGGAATTTTAGATGTTCAGCTTATTATTATTTGAAGGGAAAAGATCTGGGATGTTTCTCACTCTGCCATGTTTCTGAGGTCACTCTCTCAGGTTATATAATTTTAAAGTATAATGATGGATTTTATCTATTTTTGCTTTATTTTTGTCAGTTTTTCCTTTTTATGTTATTAGGCTCTTTGAAAGTTATTGTTACATTTTGTTCCCCATATGTCATCTAAAGAATCACTCTTTTCTTGAAGTCTTCTTTATCTTAGTATAACCTTTCAAACTTGCTTATTTTTGATTTTTACATCAATTAGCATTCTATATTTCTTTTTGATTATATTTAAAGTAAATTTCTTGTGTGCAGCATCTATTTAGTCTCTCTTTGCTATCCAGTCTGGCAATATCTGAGCTTTAAAGTGCTTAAACTATTTGCATTTAATCTAATTATCTATATTGTTGGATTACATTTACTGTTTTGCAGCTTTGTTTTTCTATTAGTCCTATTGTCATTTGTTCTTCTCTTTCTTTACAATTTTTCCTTTTGGTTTAAAAATGTTTTTAGTAACAAATTTTAATTTCTCTGTGGCCATTTAGGCATGTATCTTTGCCTTAGTTTTTAAGTTGCTGCTAAAATATTAAAATAAACATTTTAATTTCTTGTAGTATACTTAGAGTTAATATTGTTTTACTTCTTGATAAAATATAAAATCTTGCAATAGCATATGTCCATTTTATCTTGTTATTTTATAAATGCTTTCACATATATTTCATTTCCATATGTTTTAAACTACATAATCCAGTGTTATAATGTTTGCATTATACAGTTGATTGTGAAGTATTGTTTCTGCTTGCAATATGGAAATTTGCAAGAAAATCTGTCTTCATTTACATAATAAAATACCAAATAATATGAACAATTATAACTCTTCTTGAAACCTCCAGAGAGATGAGCTCACAAGCAAATGAGAAATCTCATTTCGAAAAAATGACAAGCCTCTCTAAAAAGAGATAAGAAAAAACTGTTTCACTGGAGGAAGAGGAAGCTGCTATGGAAGCATTTAAGAATAAACAGCTTAAATTTTAACAAATTTCAAATGATTGACTGTAGGGTAACATATCAGTTTAAAATAAACTGGAGCCCCCTGACAAAAGGGGAATGAACATTGACTTAACAGTCTTTTACATGAGCTTTCAATGGTTATTCACAAGAAAGAGTAGGGCCAGGACAGAAGACAAGATTGAGAGTAATTGTTGGTTCAGGGGTAAATAAATGTCCCATTGCCAGACCAGTATAAAGACTCATGCTCTTCTTTGAATCTTTCTCTTGTATGAAGAAATTGTGTTAAGCCACTGGGAGAGGAAAAGCAAACTCTCTTGTCCCCAGTACTTTGGCAAAGATTTAATTCTTCTGAATGAGGGGTAGAAGCACAACCTTTCTGGAACAGGGTCAGTTAAAAAACTACATTTTAGGGGAAAGATATAGAAAAATCTCATCTCTCTCCTGGGAAAGGATAGGCAACCCTCTCTCCAGCTTGCACGATGTAGGCAATGATTCTCTGCTGCTGGAGGAAGTATGACAACAAAAGTCATTTGCAAATGGGGAAAGGGCTTAAAAGCCCTCTTACAAAAATCCTTCTTCAGATGCAAGGCAGTTTGCTGACACAAGGTAAAGAAATAGGGATAAAACCTCATCCACAAGGACAAAGTGTGTAGTTCCTGCCTAAAATATGAGATTTGACATGGAAAATTGGGAATATCTTTTGCCAAAATTACAAGCCTAGCACCAAGTAACGAGCATGAGTATGCTGCCTCTGGGCATGGGCAAGGAAGGCCTCTCTTGTGGTATAGGTGGGAAAGAACTGCTAAAAGTTTAGTAGGAATATTAAATATTACTCTTGATTAACCCAGTCTCACAGTAAGTATAGAATAATAGCTGCTCACCATGGGGAACAAAATGTAAGATTGTATTATACTGACTGTAGCAATACAACATCCTAACTCAATTACTGGCTACATTTACTCAACTCCCCTGGCTAGTGGCCAGGTAAAAGGAGTGTAACAAATACAATTTGTGGCAATAAATCTATTTAACTCAGTCTTTGCTGTTCTTTTAGATAATAATTCTGGCATTCAATTAAAAGAGATATAGAAAATCCAGGAAAAGCCATCCATTGTTATGAGATAAAGCAATAAATAGAAACAGACTTAGATAAACAAGATTTTGAAATTATCAAACAAGGACTTGAAAATAAATATTACATGAGTTGATAGATATGGTAATTAGTTTGATTATGGTAAACATTTCACAATGTACACATATCAGAACATCACATTATACACCTTAAATATATATAAATTTTACATGTCAAATTACCTCAATAAAGCAAAAAAATATCTACTAATGTATGTAAAAAGATCTAAAGGTAAATATGAACAATATGCATGAAGAAATGTGGAATTTTAGCAGAAAAACAGAAACAATGCAAATGCTATACAGATAAAAAAACATGATATTAGAGATGAACTTTTTTGAGATTATCAGCATACTGGACACACCTAAGGAAAAAAATCAGATGCCTTGAATAATTAAAGTTATCCAAAATTAAACATTAAGGAGAAAAAGTAGTGAAGTCAGAAAGAGAAAAAAAAGTTTCCAAAAAATGTAGAACAATATTGAATGGAAACCCAGATATAGAAAAAAAAGAGAATGAGATAGAATAAATATTTGAAGAGAATGACTGAGAAATTTCCAAAAGTAATGAAAGGCAATGAATCACAAATTCAAAAAAAAAATCATAGAATACCAGACAAGATAAATACAGAAACACATCTACCACCACCACCACAATAACACAATAGTCAAACTGCTCAATAACAAAGGTAAAAAAGAAATTTGGGGAAGGCAGTTCAGGAGAGAAATCTAAATACAGAGGAAAAAATTCAGCAGGCCTCACTTGAGACACTCCTAAAATTAAGACAATGGATTGAAAATTTTAAAATATGGTAAGAAAAATGTCAGTCAAAATTATATACTTTCAAAAATGAAGGTGAAATTAAATTCTTTCAGTGAAACAAAAGCTGGGAGAATTTTTTTTTTTTTTTTTTTTGTCAGCATGTCTGCTCTGGGAAACATTGAAATCACACAAGTTCCCTGTTAATCCACAACAGACTTAAAACTAGAAATCAGTAACAGAAAATAATCTAGAAAATCCCCAAATATTTGTAAATTAAGGAACAAACTCTTAAAAGCTGGTGTAATTATATAATATGTATGTAATGTGTATATATGTTGAAATTATATATATGATTATATTTCCGATATATGTATACAATATTTAAAAATTATATTTTGAACTATATTAGTAAATATCTAAGTATATATAACATGTTTATATATTTATGTATATGTATATAATTTCAATCAAGTTTTTAGAAGTCCCATTTATTTCTTTGTCAGATACATCTGCTTATTCATGATAATTTCTTGTTGCTTGCTCATCTTTGTGACCTGAGTCTTTATTTCTTTAAACACTTATATATTCTGTGCCTAATCTGTTGTTTATAGGTTCTGCTGATTCTCTATTATGGTGCTTTGCCTCCTCATGGCCTTGTTGATCTTTGATTTAGAAGTCTTGTCTACTTAATCTGTGAGAATCTTTCAGTTTCTAAATTTTGGACATTTTCCTCTGAATAGGATTTGTGTTTACTTCAGCCAGGTTTCAGGTAGAGACAATTATTTTATTCTTTCCTGGGGTTCCTAAATTAATCTAAAGTTCTTAGTTTCAGCTCTACCTATTGATATATCAAGATATAGTATAACAATAATAATAACAAAGTAGTGGTGTTTTCCATCATGATAACCCTTTCTCTTTCTTGCTGTCTGATTACTTTCAGCTCAAATTTATTTTTGTGATTTTTATATTTTTTGAGTGGAGGGGATTATTGCATTTTTGGAGATTCACCTACAACTTATGAATTCTATAGTATTTTACTGAGTTATCTTTTTTCTAAAATAGGCCTCTTTTGTAGTAGGATGGTCTTTCATATTATCTAATTTGCCACCCCTGGAAGCAGAAGTCTCCATCCTCACTGTTTTTGTTATTAAACATTTGTTGAATTTTTGTCTGATTGCTGACCTCTCTGTGATTTCTGAGAACAATGCACCCTCTGTGTTAGATCTAGGGCTTAGAGTAATAAAGCTATGTAGACAAGGGCTAGAAGTTAGAGACTAGAAATACCTCCTAAGGTATGGCAGGCTAAGTAGCCTGCCTGGGATATCAAGAAAGAATCAGCCCAATGAGGTAGGTGTTGGCTCTTCATTATTGACTGAGAGCTTGTGAAGGAGATGGTTAGTGAGAGAAAGCAAAATACTTGCAGTCATATTGAGCAAAGATAAAGGCAATCTATTTCCACTGAGAAATCTGCTGTGGAAGGATTGGTACTCCTGGGAAAAATAACCCTCCAGACTCTAGAAAGACTCATAAAATTAATCCAATAGAACATGGATACTGTTGACATACTGTTCAAAGTACCAAGATAGGAACTAGGATATAATAATGCTTATTACCTTATATCCGATACAAAGCAAAAACATTATAACAACCAAAAACAAGGCAAAATCCTGGTTCGTGGTATCTAAATAATGACATATAAGAAGGAAAATAACTCTCCTTGCTTTCATATGCTATCCCTTGTCTCCTTATCAAAACAAAAGGTTAAAGGTGTGAATAGTTAATTTGAGTTTTATTTAAGCCCACCTGTGGAATGCCCCATTGTCCTGATTCAAATATCAATGTTAGCAAACAATAATTTTCTTTTCCTTTTGGTACAGACAACTCATGACAAATATTCTTTTTAATGCTTCTTAGAATTTGGTTTACGATAATACAACTATAGTTTTCTCTTTTTCACTACTAGACTATAAGCTCCATGAAAGCCAGGGCCATATCTGCTTTGTTCATTACTATTTTCCAATATATATTTTCATATGTTTAAATAAATGAATGAATGGTTATCAGGGCATTGAATATATAGAATGTGTGGTCAGGGCTATTTTAATAATATATCCCAAGTAACAGATAATGTAATACATGTTCAAAGTTGGTTGCAATAGTAAGAAGTTTCTAGAAAATTCTTTGTATAAGAATGTAATTCACTTTCTGAAATAGATATCTTATTGTAGAAAAAATAGGCCTCATAGATAAATTTTTTATTTCTATACTGTATCTATTTGTTTGTTTGTTTGTTTGTTTATTGTTAATATTGGTTAAAGAAATCCAGTAAGTTTCAAGTGTACAATTCAACGGTAAGGCATATCTATTTTGCGTTTTATGTTCACTGCCGATAGTTAGATTTCTTTCCATCACTACATATTTGACCACTTTTACCCCATCTACCTCTCTCCTCCCCCATCTTTTGGTAATCACTAGTCTATTGTCCATGTCCATGAATCTCTGTTTGTTTGTCTGTTCATTTGTGCTTTTAGGTTTGCATCTCACATATAAGTGATATCATGTGGTTTTCAACTTTTTCTGTCTGGCTTATTTCATGTAGCATGATTATCTCAAGGTCCATCCATGTCACATATGGCAGTATTTCATCTCTTCTTATGACTAAGTAATAGTCCATTGTATATATGTATCACAGGTTCTTTATCCAATCATCTATTGGTAGTACACTTCGGTTGCTTCTGTATCCTGGTCACCATGAGTACTGCTGCTATGAACATCGGTGTGTAAATATCTTTTCAAATATGAATTTTCAAGTCTTTGGGCTAAATATCCAGTAAAAGGATTGCTGGATCATATGGTAAATCAATTCTTAGATTTTTGAGGAACATCCATACTGTTTTCCACAGTGGCTGTACCAATTTGTACATTCTCCACATCCTCTCCAACACTTGTTACTATTTGTCCTGTTGATAATGGCTATTCTAACAGGTGTAAGATGGTATTTCATTGTGGTTTTGATTTGCATTTCCATAACTAGTGATGTTGAGCATTTTTTCATATGTTTGTTGGACATTTGTATGTCTTTTTGGGAGAAGTGTCTTTCAGGCCCTCTGCCCTCTCATAGTGAAATTTTGAAAATTCCTTTTGAATAGCTCCTTAATTAACAGTACTGTTTAAACTCTTTGAGCCTCATTTTCCTCATCAATTAAATGGGAATAATAATATCTGCTCTGCTTACCTTTTCTTACTCCCATACCAGTCAGCACTCAACCAACAATCTATCATAACTATTATTTAAGTTTTTCTACCAGTTATGGCTCCAACACCTTCTGTGTCATGTAAGCATATCTTGGTTATGATTTTTTGGGTTAGCCTGGTACTCTAGATTTCAGAGGAGAGGTTTTTCCAGCACCCCAGTTCACTGACAAGTCCAAGAAAATTTGATTTCAAAATTTTCAGTTTATTCTTGTGAGTATGGGATAATTTCCAAGCTCTTTATATATTGGAAGCTGAAAGCAGGTTTTAGCTTTATTTTAACATAAATTACATTGTAAATTTATATAATTTAATGGTTTTTATTTATATTATTTGTAGGTTATATTAACATTATTGTGATACATGTCATAAATGTTACCATTTCAATCATTTACATGTGCAATTTAGTGGTATTTGTTACATTCACAATGTTGTAACCATAACCATCTGAAAGTTTTGAAAACTTTTTTATCAACTAAAAGTAAAACATGTTGTACCCATTAATCAATACCTCCACATTCCTCTTTCCCAGCTCCTGATAACCTCTATTATAATTTCTGTCTTTGAATTTGCCTGTTCCAGATATTTCAAATATGTGAAATGATAAACTTTTTTGTATCTGCTTTATTTCACATAGCAGCATATTTTCAAATGTATTCATGCTATACCATATACTGAATATTCATTCATTTTTATGGCTGCATAATATTCCATTGTATGTATATAACATGTTTTGTTTATCCATTTATTTATTAGCACATGGGTTTCTTCCACCTTTTAGCTATTGTGAATAATACAGCAATGAACTTTTGTGTACAGGTATTGAAATACCTGAGTGGAATTTCTAGGTAACTTGGTAGATATATTTTAAATTTTTGAGGAGTTGCCAGTTTTTTCCCATAACTGTTGAAACATATTTATTCCAATCAGTAATGCATGTTAATTCCAATTTCTATTCATCTCAGTCAACACTTGTTATTTCCTACCTTTTTAAAATCATAGCCATCATAGTATGTGATAAGTATTGTAATCTTGTAGTTTTTATTACATTTACCTAATTACTAATTATTTTAAGGATCTTTTCATATGCTTATTAGCCATTTGTGTATCCCCTTTGGAGAAATACATATTCAAGTCCTTTGCCCATTTTTAATAGTGTTGTTTGTCTTTTTGTCATTGAGTTGTAAGAGTTTTTTATATTTTCTGGATATTAAATCTTTGTATGATATATGCTTTGAAAACATTTTCTCCCATTCTAAAGGTCATCTTTTCAATATGGCTTGTTTGGTTTTTGTCTTTTGACAATATGATATTGTTTCTCTTTGTGGATCCTTGACTTTATCTTACCCGGAGTTTTCTGAGCTTCTCGGATACGTAGATGTATGTATGTATTTCATCAAATTTGGAAAGTTTTCAACAAATATTTTTTTTCTGCTTCTTTCTCTTTTTAATCTCCTTTTAGGACTCCTAAAATGCCTATGATGTTCCATTTGGTGATGTTTTGTAGTTCTCTGAGGCTCTTTTCACTTTTCTTCATATTTTTTTTCTCTCTCTGCTCCTTGGACACAATAATTGCAACTGTACTATCTTCAAAGTTGCCGAATTTTAATTCTGCCTGGTGAAATCTGTTTTGAAGACCTCTATTCTTTAAAAAAATTCAGTCATTGTACTTTTCAGCTCTAGAATTTGTTTCATTTCTTTTATAATTTGAATCTCTTTATTGATATTCTTACTTTGTTTTTGTATAATATCTTTTATTTCATTTAGTTTTGTCTTTTATATTTGACTATTTGAGCATATTTAAAATAGTTGTTATAAAATCTTTGTCTAGTGATTCCAATCTGTGGGCTTCCTTAGGGATGGTTTCTCAATTTATTTTGTTCCTTTGAATAGGCTATGTGTTTTTGATTTTTTTTTCTGCCTTGCTATTTTTGTTTAAAACTTGATATTTGAATATTACAGTATGGTAATTTTGAAAATCAAATTCTTCCACATCCCTCAGGCTTATTGTTTTAATTATTAAAGGTTATAGTACTTTACTTGATTAATGACTTTTCAAAAAGTCTCTATTCCTTGTCATGTGTCATTATGGAAGTGTGTGATTACTGAAGTGTCTACTCATTTATACTGTGTTCAGTTAGTATTTATAAAAATTTCCTTGAATGCCAAGCATTAAAAAAAAATACTTCTCTCATTTTTTGCAGATTATTACTCTAGTAGAGCTCTTCAACAGTTATCTAGGCTTGTACTGAGACTAGGATTTATCCCAAAGCCTAAATATAGGGTATTCTAAGGTCTTTATGTGTGCATATGCCTTAACCTATTTTTGCTTGTGGATTTCTAAATTCCCCTGTAATCGTGAGTGCTTTTGAATGATCTAGTTTTTCAAAGAAATTCCTTCCAGCTTCCTCTTCCAAACTTTAGGTGATCTATTGTAAGTGTCAGCTTTAAACTTTTCTCCAGGACTCTGAGGGTTGTTTGTTCACTTTGAAAAATTTTAAGAAATAAGTACCACTTTTCTGGCCTGAATTAGTTCTGAGTTTAGTGAAACAGGGACAATTGCCTTGTGTTAGTATTTCAAGTAATCCCGAGACGAGTAGAAGCCAATATATACAGCAATTTGTGAGTAAGGCCTGCTCTGCTCTCTCTATAACTTGAGAGAGGGTCCCACACTGGGAATGCAGGCTGTCATCTTCAAGACTGCTGCTGAGCTGGGACAGGATAGGGAAAGGAAAGTAGAATGGCACAAAGATTTCCTACCACGTTAAGTTTTTTTTTTTCTTGATTCAATATTTGTTTGGTTGCTGTAAACCATTATCTCCTTTCCAGAATTATGGCAAAGTTGTTTTCTGAGAGTGCTTGTTTTCTGGTGTTACTTGGGGGAAATGAGAACTTAGAGCTATCTACTCTGCCATTTTGCTGTTGTCAAGCCTACATAATTAAATTTTAAATAATGGAAACATGTTCACAAATGTTATGAAAATTTACTATTCAATTCTCATGAGCTTATTTTAACTAGCTATAGCACACTTCTGAATTTAAATTTATTTAAAGGTGTATTATCTATGCTTTAAATTACATCATTCTAGCCAAGCAAAGCTATGACCCTTGCTTTCAGAATTTTTATTCAAAAGAAAGTTACTCAAGTTAGGCATTGTGATACATGCATTAAAGAGAAAATTCCAGGACATTAGGTTTGGTTTTGATATTTTTGTAAACCATCCTAGATATTTTCTTGATCATATTATTCTGATCTCTGAGTGCTTATTATTCATTCATTCATTCATTCATTCATTCATTTATTTGTGTGTGTGTGTGTAATGATTGTGCCATTTTTTTTCCTAATCATGGCTTTGTCTCTCTTCTATAAGAATTTAAATGTTCTGTGGATTTTGCAACACTTAGCTAGATGCTGTTAACCCTCTAGTCAAATCACAATATTTCTGAGCATAGGATTGACCACTTTTTGTGCCCTTACTAGAATCCAATAGTACCGTTATTATATAATCTCTAAACGTAATCATTTTTAAATGGCTGAAAACATATTCTAGTGTAATTTTCGATCAAAAAAAGAAATTATAGTAAAGTTTGTTACATATTTTAAGAATTGATGTCTGGGATATTTGTAAGAAATGGCATAAATGATAGAGGCTTTGTTCATCCCTCTTGAGACCAAATCAAAGTTGTGACAGAAACACAACACAAACAGCAGGAAAGTCACCTGAGAGCTAGATGAACAAGCCCTACAACTAGAAAGAAAAATGAGAAATTACCTTGCAATAGAAGGAGGAAGAATGGGTGAGGAAAAGAGGCTACCCTGTCCCAAGTGGCTTAGTGGCACAAGAGGTTGTGGCAGCAGCAGCCAGCAGCTGCAGGTGCCTTTTTAAGGAGCCGTATCCATGAGTGAACTTTTGGATAACAGACTTGCTCTCTCTGAGTACCAGTGCAGGTTAAGCTGCTGGGAGAGAATCAAGGGCTTATAGGGAGAGACTGAATTGTTGAAGTGAGAGCAGGAGGCAAAATCTCTCCAGGACAAAGCGACAGGGCAATTGTTCCTCTGCTGAGCTCCGCCCACGCCCAGTGTGTGGACTCGGTGCGGCCATAACTGAGATGTCATCAAACTGGGTAACAGAGGTCGCTCTGCCCAGAGGATTTCCTGAAATTCTGCCTCTCTCGACCTGGAGCCCCACTCAAGCCACATCCAGGTGTGTCCTCGCTAGGTCAGGTGCCCCTTGCTGAGCAGCACCTACACTCACACTGGTGGCAGCTAGCCTCAGTTTCTAGTGTGGTTTCTTGAGGCAACTATAAGCACAGTATCTGTGGATTGCTTGCTGAATCTTAACAGGGGGTCCCAGAAGGACACAGGCTGGGGCTCAACTTGGTCTTCAGCTGAATCCCCCTCAGGACTGTGCCACTGGACACCTACTTCACAAAGACACACTAATAAGACTGGGAGACTTAAAAGCTTTGCTTAGTACATAGAAACAGACAGAGAAAGGCAGAGAAAATTGAAAGACAAAGAAGCAGAAACCATATGAGAGAACAGAACAGAAATCCAGAAATAATTGAGTCAAGTAATCTAACAGATTCAGAGTTCAAAACACTGGTTATAAGATGCTCAATGAACTTAAAGTGTAAATGAATTCATTGAGAACTTTAACAAAGAGATAAAAAAACATAAAAATGGAAATGGAAATTATAAAAGGGAACAAGTCAGAAATGAAGAATACATTATGTGATATGAAGAATATATTAGAGGGAATCAACTGAGTTGATAAAGAAGAGGATCAAACCCACTGATATAGAAGATGGAGAATCCAAGGACACTCAATCAGAATGACATGAAAAAAGAAGCTTAGACTATAATAATTTAAGGAGGCTCTGGGACACAATTAAATGTGAAAATATCTCTGACATGGTGGTACCTGAAGGAAAACAAGAACTTGAAGAGCTATTTGAAGAAATAATGATGGAAAATTTCCCTAACCTGGTGAAGGAATTATACATACAACACCAGGAAGATCAGAGAGTCCCAAGAAAGTGGAACCAAAGAGGCCCGCAGGAAGACACATCATCATTAAAATGCCAAAAGTTGAAGATAAAAAGACTCTTAAAAACAGCAAGAGAAAAGCAGTTACTTACCTACAAGGGAGCGCCCATAAGACTGGCAGGTGATTTTTCAAAAGAAACTATGCAGGACAGAAGGGCTTGGCACAAAATATTCGACGTGATAAAAACCCAGGATCTACAACCAAGAATACTTTATCCAGAAAAGCTATCATTTAGAGTTGAAGGACAGATAAAGAGCTTCCCAGACAGAAATAAGCTAAAGGAATTTATCACCACCAACCCAGCATTACAGGAAATGTTGGAGGGACTTCTTTAAGAAGAAAAAGCAGGTATCAAAAGCACAAAGAAAGTATGGAAACTACATTCCTATCAACAAATACCTCAAATGGAAAAGAATTAAGTGCTCAAACCAAAAGATAAAGTGGCTGAATGGATAAGAAAACAAGACCCTTACATGTGCTGCCTACAAGAGATTCAGTTCCGATTACAGAAACACACATACTAAAGGGATAGGTATGGAAAAAGATATTGTTTTGATGAACCTAGATGATATTGCACTGAATGAAGTGAGTCAGATAGAGAAAAACAAATATTGACAGATTTCACGTACAGGTGGAATTTAAAGTACAAAATCAACAACAACAATAACAAAAGTAGAAATAAACTCACAGATACAGAGAATATTTTGAGAGCTGCTAGATGGGAGGGGTTTTGCCAGGGATACAAAAAAAAAAACAGGCAAAGGGATTAAGAAATACAACTGGATAGTTGCAGAATAGACATAGACATGTAAGGTGTAGCATGGGGAAGAGGGTTAATAATGTAATAAATTTGTAAGGGAGAAGAAGGGTACTAGATTTAGTGGGGTAATCACTTTGTCAGTTATGTGGATTTCTGTTCACTGTGTTGTATAACTGAAACTGGTATGTTATTGTATGCCAACTATAATTGAAAAAAAAATAGCTAATTGAATTTTACAATGTAAATATGAGAAACTAATTGTCTATTATGTTTCAATAATGCCTGAAAAAAAAAAAAGAATTGGTATCGAATCATGCCCAAACACTGATTGCTCATAGTGTAGGATTTATAAAGTTAATTTATATATTGTTGTTTAAAAAATAAAATTTTTTAATATTTAAAATAAACACTATCTATCTGTTACATGGATTTCTCTACAAGTTAAAAGAAAAAGCAAAGCTCTTCTATACTTTTCACATTCTAGTGATACATGTTAAATGACAAGAGTAATGATTTTTGAGCTGGGTTTGAATCAGATGTGATCAATCATCCATTGAATATGTAAAGCTTAGTTATGTACTGCTTTTAGTTTCCCAGTTTATTAGACATTACAGTAGAAAAAATAAGATTACATACAAGCACATCTACTTACCATAGAGCCACGTCTAAGTTTTCAAACTTGATTTCAAAGCTCATACTAATTAGGTCTAGGTGATGGATAGGAAGCCCAAAACAGTTGCATTGAAGATGAGGGGTTTTGTAACACAAAGGTATGGGAACAAAAGGTTAGGTAATATAACTGGCAAAAAGAGTTCAATCTACTGTTTAGTGAATGGAACCACGATAAGTTTGCCCACAGCTGTTGATCAATTTCCACTATATTCTAAAGTCAATGAATTATGTGGGAATATGATGACAAATCTCAGGATCTTTCTATTTAACGAAAAACATTCCTACCTGAGAATGTGTTCCACTTGTGATTTGATCCTAAATAAGTAGTTTTCAAACCATGAATGAACCAATCTATCAAGTATTGTCTTATTCTTTAGTTTACATTTCTTGTTACATTATAGAAAGAGGCAAAAATCTGTTTGAACTCCTTTGCTTAAACTGTGGTCTATATATATACAGCTTCTTACTCTATTAATAATAAATGTCACTGTTGATACAACTGATGACTATTTAGAAAGCACTTGACCTTTGCTAGATCACCATTATATATCTTAAAAGGTCTCCCCTTAGATGTCAAAGACATTAGCATTAAATAGACTAAAGCGCTGCATTTTCGACTTGTGTGACATAACCTTTAAATAAAATAGTGTTTGTTTTAGAAATAAATTAATAACTATTTATTTCATTTACTCACAATATGCACCGAATGTTTTATATTTGTCAAGCACTATGCTAAATGCTTTCAAGTTCATCATTTCGTAATTCTCACAAAAAAAATTGAAGAGGAAACTAAGACACGGAGAGAGATTCTATAACTTAATTAAAGTCTTACATCTAGTAAAAGGCAAAGCAATTATGTAAACTTAATTATCTGAATTTTTAAGGCTGAACTTTTGTCACTATTTTCTATTATTTTCTAATTTCCTCATAAAAATAGATCCCAACAAAATTACAGTATTTTTAATATACCATTAGTTATGAAGAAATAAAAGTAATGCAGACACCTCTAAACCAGGGCTTCTAATGTGATCACTCTTGATATTCTGTGTTAGATAAAATTTGGGGAAGGGCATCATCAAGTGAGCACTATAACATAATTTGTAAGATGTTTAGCACTATTCCTGGTTCTAATTATTAGATGCCAATGGTAAACCCCACCGACTCCTGGTTATGGCAATCAAAAATGTCTTCAGGCAGTATTAAATATCCTTAGGGAGTGGAGGGTAAAATAACCCCCTTCTTCTGAGAACTGCTGCTATAGAGAAAACAATATTATGTTTCCTCTTTTGGTCATTAAATTTATTATCTAGTTGTATAGTATTCAATAGCCTGGTAGAATCAGAAGTCCATTAAAAATAGATAAATTTATTTTCTTTGATGTTTCCATGGAAACTTGAAGGTCAGTTATATTCTATTGCTGTTGTCTATTGGCTGAAGTTTTAAGTTAAACTAGTCTGGTGTAATGATAAAGAAATGGAAAACTAAAAATCAATTTAATTACATGGCCTTGTTATTGTGACAAGATCCAAGCTCCTTTTGAAAATAGGAAATACAGCCATATTTTTAGAAGTTCTTAAGTGTAATCATGGGCAACGGTTAAGGCATAGCTGAAGTTTTCCTCAAAGGTAATATCTGAAGAGGTCTGTAAAAATCTCAGGCCTTAGAGCGTTCTTGAAGTTCTCAGTATAATCTAAATGTAATATTAAAACTGTGCTACAGTTAGTTTGTTATTCTATAATTATCATAGTTTTGATTTAACCTTATAAGCTCTCAAATTTTTATCTATATATTATAATATTATGGGATTCTGTGAGGTATCAATATATATACATAGAGGTAGAAGATAAGTGAATGTGTGTATAGTAATTGTAATTAAAATAGTCTCTTCTCCTTCGAAATGTGCATATTTTTTAAGCATTGTCAACTGTTAATCTTATGCCATACCTATAGAGTAGTTTAGCTACTATCATCAAGCACCATTCCTTCTATCTTCACTTTAAAAGTTATTTCTTAGTCTCAACACTCATCAGATATCTTTGTCCCAGGAGAATATCTCCCAGATGCCGTTACGAAAGCCCCAAAATGTTTTGAAATAAAACAAATATTTGGACTAACAAACTAAGGGACATTTAATCTCTAGTAAATTATAAAATAAAGTTGTTTGTTCAAAGACCACCTGCTCTGTTTTTAGCGATATAAGCACAGTCCTAGTTTTATAGTACATAAGGCTGCTTCACTTGTTTGGCTAACTGATACACACACACACACACACACACAAAAGGTACAAAGATTGTATTTCTAAAATAAGATGCCATCAATAAAACATATTTTTGAGCCATTAGCTTAGTCTAAAAAAGGTTTAATCTCTACTCACTCATGTAGAAATATCTACTTCTGTTGCTACTTCTGGATGGGAGAAGACTTATTTATATTTTATAGTAAGAGAAATTTGGCAAGAGGAAAATTTCTGGAAATATAATATTTTTTTTTAAATGGACAATGTCCAAGAGGTGGCTAGGCATTACTGATGAGCTGCTCTCACCTGACTGATTACCCATTCCCTTTGACTGAAATTTCAATTTAAATATTACAAAGAAATGCAACCATATCCTTCCCTACTAGCCATTCTCAGGCAGACTCCATTTTATTTTGCTAGCTGTGCTAATTGCTCCCTATTACTCTGACATTATGCTCCCCTTCCAAAATAAATATTTATGAAACATTGGAACAATAAATAAACTGTGTGTTTATTGTATTTATTCAACACTGAGGCTTCCTTTCCAAATTGCATGGCTCATCTCTGACTGCTGTTCAGACAGAACCATCATGCTTTCCAAATTACTCTGCCAACTTGTTTGTCTTTGCATACACATTTTTTCTTTGATACTTGGAGAATAGTAATCAGACAATTTCAGGTGGTGTGGTTACCAGAAGATAATCACATTTTGGAGCCCTTAGATGCTTTACATACATTGAGAGTTTGTAATTCTCAGGGGTATGATTATCTCATGCATGCTCTTTTTCATGACATGTCATTATGCCCTTCAGTTTTCACAGTACTAAGTTACAGATTCTTCAACCCCTTCCCCCCAATTATGTCCATTCAACCATATAATCATACTAAGAATAGTGTCAGAAAACAACAACCACAAAACCCCACAGAACAATATACTGAACCAACAATCTGGGTTTTATTTTTCTCAACACTTAATTGCACTATGTGTTATATTTTCCAGTAATTCATTGTTTTTAGAAAACTAACAGGGAAAATTGTACACATCCAGAATCTAGAGGGACCCAATTTTGGCAGGCTTTGGCCTTATTTTATTTTCTTCTGTATTCCCAACTCATTCTATTCCATCCTATTTCCATAACATTTAACATACAACGCGGACTAGAGTAGGTTCACAGTAATTGCTTCAGCTTGCAAGTGTTTCCAATCACTTAATGTAATACAGCAATGCTTAAAATAGTAACTCTAAGACTAAATGTCAATTATCTTCAGAAATATTTTCAAATGAGTCTCCTTTTTTAATGACTGTGTTTCCTAAACAGCATTCCATAATACCATACTGTGCCATAAAATGTGAATAGATACACTGTAAAAAAATAAAATTCCATGGTTTAAAATGTCTTGTTTAAATAAATTCTGTTAATTTGTTAAAGTTTTGAGAAATCCTGTAATCCTGGGATTTTAGAGGATTTTTTTCCCCATAAAGTGTTTCTAAAATTTATTTGAGTTGTTTATGTAAATGTTGCATTATAGGAACAGGCCTCCAAAAATGTTGTAAAACCCAATAAAATTGTGTAGCTGAACTGAAAATGCTTACCTTAGAGGTTTATAGCTTAAGGTCCATACATAGGTCTCTGGGGATCAATGTTAGTATTTGTATTTTTCTGGGTTGAAACTTAAACTACTGGTTGTTGGTTATTTGTGTTTTTATAATCATAGGATATATAACACAGCTTTGTAAAAATTAATTTCAGCTGGATGAAGAAAACCTGGACAGGCCTAATTTCTCCAGGTGACATTTATGTTTGGCACTTACTATTTTAAAAGTCAGAGATGATAAAAAAAAAAAAAACATTCCAGCAAAACTAGACAACTTAAACAAACATATAGGAACAGTAAAATGCAGCACATATTTAAAGTATAGTGACAGATTCCATTAAGTTTGAGGTTAAGATGTATGAATGGTGTAATGGGTAGTAATGTTGAAAAAGTAGATTTGAAACAACTTAAGAAGACTTTGAATCCCATAAAGATTTTGGATTATGATAATTCTATTTACCTATTTTTAACCATACAGTGGTCTCCCTTTTTCTATATAACTTCCCAATTTAGAAATTAATCTGGTAGTGCTATGAGAGATTAGAGGAAGAAGAAAATGATAACAGAATGACAAATTCAATAAACTCAGAAATTTAAGCATTAATATAATAAAGGCCCTTAACTTCATTGTGGCAGTAAGAGCAGAAAAGAATTTTTAACCTTCAGTAATAATTGCCTATTGAGTATTCATATATATTTCATTTTCCACATTTTTTTCTGGCTTTATTGAAATAAAACAATTAGTTGCTGGTATTTACATCATATGAGACAATGAGTTTTTTCTATTACAGTTGATATACAATAATATATTAGTTTCAGTTACACAGCACAGTGATTAGAGATCAATATAACTCACAAAGTGATCACAGCACTAAATCTCATATCCCTCTTCCCTCTTACATATTTATTACAACATTATTAATTATTTTTCTTTAGTTACCCTTTATATATCCATGTTTATTTTGTAACTCTCTGCATTTCTCTTATTTTTTTTTTACTTTTTTTAAAATTAAAATTATTGGAGTAACACTAATTAATACAATTGTATAATTTTCAGGCATACATTATCATTTGATATCTATATATTCTATTGTGTGATTACCATCCAAAATCCGGTTTCCTTCAGCTATCATATATTTGATCCCCTTTACCCACTTCACCCTCCAACTACCCCACTATATTTGACACCCCTTACCCCATCTACCTATCCTCCTCCCCCACTTACTACTCTCTGGTAACCATTAGTCCATTGTCCATGCCCATGAGTCTCTGTCCTATTCATTTGTTGCTTTTAGGATTATATCCCACATATAAGTGATATCATGTGATTTTCAACTTTTTCAGTCTGGCTTATTTTGCTTAGTATGATTATCTTGAGGTCCATCCATGTTGCTGCACATGGCAATATTTCATCTCTTCTTATAACTGAGTAATATTCCATTGTATATATGTAACACAGCTTCTTTAGTCAATCATCTATTGTAGGACACTTCGGTTGCTTCCATGTCCTGGCCACTGTGAATAATGCTGTTATGAACATGAATGTGCAAAAATCTTTTTCAGATATGGGTTTTCAAGTCTTTGGGGTAAATACCCAGTAGAGGGATTGCTGGATCATATGGTAGGTCAATTCTTAGATTTTTGAGGAACCTCCATACTGTTTTCCATAGTGGCTGTACAATTTACACTTCCATTAGCAGTGTATGAGGATTCCTTTTTCTCCGCATCCTCTCCAACATTTGTTATTACTTGTCCTGTTGACTACAGCTATTCTAACAGATGTGAGATGGTATCTCGTTGTGGTTTTGATTTGCATTTCCCTAATAGCTAGCAATGTTCAGCATCTTTTCATATGTTTGTAGGCCATTTATATATCCTCTAAGGAGAAGTATCTGTTCAAGTCCTCTGCCCATTTTTAGATTGGATCAATAGTTTTTTGTTGCTATTGAGTTGTATGAGATTTTGTATATTTTAGATATTAGGCCTTTATTGGAAGTGTTGCTTGCAAGTATATTTTCGCATTGAGATAGTTGTATCTTTACCTGGTTGATGATTTCTTTTGCTGAGTAGAAACTTTTTAGTTTGATGTAGTCCCATTCATTTATTTTTTCTTTTACTTCCCTTGCCTGTGAGGTCAAATTCATAAAATCATCTTTAAGTCCAAGTTCTTTGCATTTTGTTCCTATGTTTTCTTCTATGCATTTTATTGTTACAGGTATTCAATTCAGGTACATAATCCATTTTGAGTTAATTTTAGTGTGTGGTAATAGACAATCATCTAATTTCATTCTTTTGCAGGTGACCTTCCAATTTTCCCAGCACCATTTTTGAAGAGGCTTTCTTTTCTCCACTGTATGTTTTTGGCTTTTTTGTCAAAAATTATTTGTCCATATAAATATGAGTTTACTTCTGCACTCTTGATTCTGTTTCACTAGTCAATGTGTCTGTTTTGCTACCAATACCATGCTGTTTTGAAAACTTTCGCTTTGTAGTATAATTTGAACTCGGGCAGAGTGATGCCTCCAGCCTCGTTCTTTTTTCTCAGAATAGCTTTGGCAATTCAGGTTTTTTTGTGCTTCCATACAAATCCGATAATTTTTTATTCTAATTCTTAAAAAAAAAAAGCCAATGAGATTTGGATGGGGATTGCATTAAATCTGTATAATGCTTTAGGTAATAAGATCATTTTAAGTATGTCGATTCTTCCAATCCAAGAACACGGAATATCTTTCCATTTCTTTGTATCTTCTTTGATTTATTTTAATAGAGTCTTGTAGTTTTCATTATATAGGTCCTTCACTTGTTTTGTTAAATTTATTCCTAGGTATTTTATTCTTTTACTTGTGATTGTAAAAGGAATTTTTTTTCACTTCTTTTTCTGATGCTTCATTATTAGAGTATAGGAACACTATGGATTTTTGAACATAGATTTTGTATCCAGAGACTTTATTATACTTGCTTATTGTTTCTAGTAGTGTTCTTGTGAAGCCTTTAGGGTTTTCTATACAGAAAATCATGTCATCATCAAATAGTGACAGTTTGACTTCGAATAGTGACAGTTTGATTTTTTCCTTTTCTATTTGGATGACTTTTATATCTTTCTCTTGTCTCATTGCACTAGCTAGGACCTCTGAAGTTATATTGAATAACAGTGGTGATAGTGAACAGCCTTGCATTGCTCCTGATCTAAGAGGGAAAATTTTTAGTTTTTTACCATTAAGTATAATTTTGGCTGAGAGTTTGCCATAGGTGGCCTTTATTATGTTAAGGTATTTTCCTTCTATACCAATTCTGTTAAGTGTTTTCATCATAATTGGATGCTGTATCTTGTTGAAGGCTTTTTCTGCATCTATTGATATGATCATATGATTCTTTTTTTTTTTTAATTTGTTGATGTGATGTATCACATTAACTGATATGTGTATGTTGAACCATCTTTGTACCTCTGGAATCAAGCCCACTTGATCGTGGTGTATAATCTTTTGAATATGTTGCTGTATTCAGTTTGCTAGGATCTTAGGATTTTTGAATCTGTGTTCATGAGTGATATTGGTTTGTAGTGTTCTTTTTTTGTGTTATCATCATCAGATTTTTGTATCAAGGTAATATTTGCCTCATGTAATGAATTGGAAGGTACTTCTTCCTATCATTTTTTTGGAAGAATTTGAAGAGAATAAGTATTAAATCTTCTTTAAATGTTAGATAGAATTCACTGGTGAAGCCATATGGTCCTAGAATTTTTTGGTAGGTTTTTGATGATTGTTTTAATTTCCATTCTGCTGATCAGTCTATTTAAATTTTCCAGATCTTCTTGATTCAGTTAGGAAGATCATATTTTTGTTAAGTATTGGTCCATTTCTTCCAGGTTATTAAATTTAAAGTTATGTACTTTTTCATAGTATTCTTGTATTATCCTTTGTATTTCTGCAATGTCAGTTGTAATTTCCCCTCTTTCATCCCTGAGTTTGTTTATTTGTTTCCTTTCTCTTTTTTCTTTTGTGAGTCTATCTAGGGGTTTGTCAATTTTATTAACCTTCAAAGAAACAGCTCTTTTTTGCATTTATTTTTTCTATTTTTTTATATATCAATTTATTTTATTTCTGCTCTAATTTTGATTATTACTTTTCTTTTGCTGATTTTAGGCCTCATTTTTTCTTCATTTTATAGTTTTTTTTTTTAATATGAAGCATTAGGTTGTTTCTTTGGGCTTCATCTTGTTTTTGAGGGTAGGCCTGTAATGATATGAACTTCCCCCTTATGACCACTTTTGCCCTGTCCCAAAGGTTTGATATGTTGTACTATTATTACCATTTGTTTCCATGTATCTCTTGATCTCTCTTTTTATTTCTTCCCTGACACAGTTATTCTTCAGTAGCATGCTTTTAATCTCCATGTATTTGTGGTTTTTCCTGATATCTTTTTGTTATTGGTGTCTAGTAACAAAGCATTATCATCAGAGAATATGGTTGGTGTTATTTCAAACCTCTTAACATTTGTTAAGGCTATCTCTGTGTCTCAGTATGTGGTCGATTTTTGTCAATGTTCCATGTGCACTAGAGAAGAAAGTATAAGCAGCTGTTTTGGAATGGAAAGCTCTGTAAATGTCAATTATGTTCAGTTGGTCTAATATGTCATTTAAGGATGTTATTTCCTTTTTTGATTTTCTGTATGGATGATCTGTCCATATCCAACAGTGGGGTATTTTGTCCCCTACTACAATAGTGCTTTGGTCTGTTTCTCCCTTAAGTTCTGTTAGTAATTGTTTTACATATTTAGGAACTCCCTGAGCATAGATATTAATAAGTGTTATGTGTTCTTGGTGCAAGATTCCCTTTATCATTATGAAGTGTCTCGCAGTATCTTTCTTTACCTTTTTTTTTTATTTTGAAGTCTATTGCATCCCATATTAGTACCGCTACTCTTGCTTTTCTCTGAATGCCATTTGCTTGAAATATCGTTTCCCATCCTTTCACTTTGAGTCTATATTTGTTTTTGGAACTGAAATGTCTCTCCTGGAGGAAGTATATTGTTGGGTTTTGTTTTTTGATCCATTCTACAGCTCTGTGCTTTTTATTTGTGTGTTCAATCCATTTATATTGGGTGATTATTGAAATCTAGAAATAGGTCTTTTTATAGTCATTTTATCTTTTGTTTTCTGGTGATTCAGTGTTTCCATTGCTTCCTTGTCCTGGTGTTTCTGTTTTCTTTATTTTGGTTGGATTTTGTGGGTTTTGCCTCTGATTCTTCTTCTTTTATGTTGTATACTTCGTCTTGACTCTATGGTGTGTAGTTACCATTACAAATATGAAAAAGATAGTTTTCTTCTCTCTGGCTGCCCTGAGAATTCTATCTGTGTCATTGATTTTTAATAACTTTAATATAATGTGTCTTGGTGAAGGCCTTTTTGGGTTGAGGTAATTGGGTGTTCTGTTGACTTCTTGAATTCTAAGTTCTAGCTCATTCCTTAGATTTGGGAAATTCTCATCCATTATTTGTCTGAAAATGCTTTCTAGTCCCTGCTTCTTTTCCTCATCTTCAATAATGCTCATTATTCTTATGTTTTCTCTCCTGATGGTATGAGCTAGTTCTTGAATTTCTCTTTCATTATTTTTTATTCTTTGGTTCTCTCTTTTTTCTTCTGATTTATTTCTAGATTTCCATCTTTGATATCAGTGATCCTTTTGTTCTTTTAGTGGACTCTATTTCCCAAGCTTGTTATTTCATTTTTTAACTCTTGTAGTGTGTTTTTTATCTCAAGAAGATCTATTTGGTTCTTTTTGATGATTTCAATCTTTTTGCCCTGCTCATCTAGTTGTTTTTTCAATTCCTGAAATTGTTGATACAACTCGTTTTGGAGCTCACTGAGTTTTTTCAGAAGTACCATCCTGAATTCTCTGTCACTTAAATAGCATATTTCTATGTCTGTACGCTCATTTGCTGGAGATTTTTCTCTTTCTTTCTGAGATGCCTTGTCACCTTGGTTGTTCATGGTGTTTAATGAACTATTTCTGAGCCTGGGCATTAAAGAAATGTATTCTGTTGTTTTTCCAGAAAGGAAAAAGTTCTCTTTTTAGCCTGCCTCAAAGAAGACGCTTTTCTTTTGATTTCCAGTACGTGGTGTCTAAGCTTCTTGGATCCCTGCTTTATATAAAGCCTAACGTCTTTTATTTTCTAGTCAATTTTAATCACACTTGCTACTTTCAGTTTCATTCCCTGTCAGTATTAGCAACTGTTTTGGTTGTGTTTGCTCAGACTCCCCTGGGTCTCCGTGGTAATCGATCTTGGTGGGTATAGAGGGAGGGGCCCTCTGGGTTGAGGGTTGGGTTCTGAGGCTCAACCTTAGTATTGCAACCAGGACCAGTAAAAATCAACTTTTGTTTCTCAGTTGTCCCCTCCCACTTCCCTGCTTTCTGTCCTGATGACTTAGCCCTGTTGCCAGCTGTGGAGAAAAGTCCCAGCACTTCCAGGCAGAGCTGATCAGAGAGGTCGCCACACCTTCACCCTTCTCCCTCCTCCTGCAAGGAGCTACTGTGGCTGCAAGAGGCAGCTCCTTTATTTTTCCTAGTACACCGCCCGGCACCCAGGGTTCTGACTTATGGTAGCTCTTATGCGTACATCCCATGCTCAGACGTGCTGTTGTGCAGTTTGGGTGTTTTTCATTGAGTTTAGGTGTTCAGCTTATTGTTGTTTCAAGGGGAGAGATATGAGGATATCTCTCACTCTGCCATGTTTTCCCAGAATCCTGTATTTCTTTCTTTTAAATTTATTTATTTTAATTAGTTTCAGGTATACATTACATTGGTTAGACATCTATATACTTCATAAAACGATCCCTCCAATTGCTCCTCCCCTCCCCTGACACTGCACCTAGCCAACGTATTAATGCTAGCTGCACTTCCTATCCCCATGACCATCCATCAGCTACCAATTTGTATTTCTTTAACCCTTCACCTCATTCTCCCAGCCCCTCAAATCCCTCTCCCTCTGCCCAACATCAAATTGTTTTTGATTAGCTTTTTCTTTTTATTCCTTAGATTGCACATATAAGTGAAATCAATAGAGTTTGAATTAAATACATTCTAGGTCCACCAAAACAATATATTTCCCCATCCCCTTTGTTTTCATATGTAGGGGTCTTGTTTTCTTATCTTTTCAGCCACTCTATCTTTTGCTTGGAGCATTTAATTCTTTTTCATTTAAGATGCTTATTGATAGGAATGTAGTTGTTACCATTTTTTATTCTTGTTTTTGATACTTTTTTTTTTCTTCTTAAAAAAGTCCCTCCAAAATTTTCTGTAACACTGGCTTGGTGTTGATAAGTTGCTTTAGCTTATTTTCGTCTAAGAAGCTCTTTATTTGTCCTTCAACTCTAAATGATAGCTTTGCTGTATAAATTATTCATGGTTGTAAATCATGGGTCTTCAACCTGTCGGATATTTTTTGCCAAGACCTTCTGTCTTGCACAGTTTCTTTTGAGAAATCAGCTGCCAGTTTTACAGGTATTCCCTTATAAATAATTATTTGTTTTTCTCATGCTGCTTTTAATATTCTTTCTTCGTATTTAAACTTTGGCATTTTAATTATGATGTTTCTTGGTGTGGGCCTTTTTGGATCCCTGATTTTTGGAATTCTCTGAGCTTCCTAGGGTTTTATGTCCATTTCCTTCACCAGGTTAGGAAAGCTTTCCATCATTATTTTTTCAAACAGCTATTCAACATCTTGATTTTCTTCAGTTACGCCAATCAGATGTTTGGACCCTTAATAGTGTCCCATATCCTCCTTGAATGATTTTTATAGTCTTGATATCTTTTTTCTTGCCTTTCTTATTGAGTGTCCTTGGCTTTCCCTTCTTCTAGATAAGGCATTTGATCCTTTTCTTTATTCACTTTGTTTATTCCTTTGTTTATTCCATTTAATATACTTCTCATCTCAGATAATGTGTTCTTCGTTTCTGCATGGTTCCCTCTTATAATTTCCATTTCCATTTTTCTGTTTTTTTTTTTTTTTTATCTTTGTTGAAGCCCTCAACACTTCCCAAAATATCACTGAGCATCTTTATAACCAGTGTTTTGAACTTTGCATCTGTTAGATTGCTTGACTCCATTATATCTGGATCTCTGTTCCATTCTCTCATATGGTTTCTGCTTCAATGTCTTCCCACTTTGGCTACCTTTCTGTGTCTGTTTCTATGTACTAAGCAAAGCTCCTAAGCCTCTTGGTCTTATTAGCATGGATTTGTGTAATAGGTGTCCAGTGGCACATTCTTGTGAGGGGTTCAGCTGCAGGCCAAATTTAGCCTAAGCCTCTGTCCCTCTGGTGCCACCTGTTAAGATTTAGCAAGCAATCCACAGATGCTTAGAGTTTCCTTAAAAGGCCACACCAGAAACCAAGGTCAGCTGCCTCTAGTGTGAGTCAAGGTACTGCTCAGCGAAGAGCACCTGACTTACTGAGGATATACCTGGATATGGCTTGGGTGAGACCCTTAGTTGGGAAAGTCAGGGTTTCAGGGAATCCTGTGGGCAGAGCAACCTCTCTTATCTATATTGATGATGTCACTGCTATGGCGGTGCTCTATCCCAGCACTGGGAGGGGCTCAACAGGAAACAATGGATTCTGCCGGCACTTCTGTAGAGTGTGAATCTCACTTTGGCCCTCACTCCAATAATGTCTCCCTGTAAGTCCCTGGTGAACCCTGCATGCAGCCAAATTGGCACTGGTGCTCAGAGCGAGCATGTCTGTAACTGTAAAATTCTGCTCGTGGATGCAACCCCTTTAAGAGGCTTCTGCCACTGCCACTGCTGCAGCCTCCATCTCACTCAGCTGCTCAAGACATGGCAGGCGCACATCCTCACCCCGTCCTACCTTCTGTCATTGGAGGGTGAATTTCTTGGTTTCTTCCTAGTTGTATGGCTTGTTCATCTTGCTCCCAGGTGATTTTTTCTTGTTGCTGCTCCTTATTACTGTCACAACTTTGATTTGGTAGCCAGAGGGATGAAAGGAGCCTTTATCATCTACATCTTTTTTTTCTCTCTGCATTTCTTAATATGTTTGCCCTTTTTCTCCATCCCCCCAACACCCCTCCCATCTCATAGCCCTAAAAATATTCTCTGTATCTATGAGTTTATTCCATTTTTGTTATTGTTTATTTTCTTCTTTAGATTCCATATGTACGTGAAATCAGTTGATACTTCCCTTTCTCTATCTGACTTATTTAATTCAGCACAATACCCATAAAGGCAATATCTTTTTCTATTCCCTTCATGTTAGTCTGTGTCTTTTAATCCAAAGTGAATCTCTTATAGGCAGCATACATAGGGGACTTGTTTTCTTATCCAGTTAGCCACTCTATCTTTTGGTTGGAGCACTTAATTATTTTCCATTTGAGGTACTTGTTGATAGATATGGAGTTATTACCATTTTTTATTCATGATTTTGATACATGTTTTTTCTTCTCAAAGAAGTCCTTCCAACATTTTCTGTAATACTGGCTTGGTGTTGATAAATTCCTTTAGCTTATTTTTGTCTGGGAAGCTCTTTACCTGTCCTTTGACTCTAAATGATAGCTTTTCTGGATAAAGTATTCTTGGTTGTAGATCCTGGGTTTTCATCATGTCAAATATTTTATGCCAAACCCTTCTGTCCTGCATAGTTTCTCTTGAGAAATCAGCTGTCAGCTTTATGAGTACTCCCATGTAGGTAAGTAATTGCTTTTCTCTTGCTGCTTTTAAGAGTCTCTCTTTGTCTTTAACCTTTAGAATTTTAATGATGATGTATCTTGGCGTGAGCCTCTTTGGGTTCCATTGAGCTTTGGGTTCTCAGGATTCTCTGAGCTTCCTGGGGTTGTATATCTAATTTTTTCACCAAGTTAGGGAAGTTTCCCACCATTATTTCTTCAAATAGCTCTTCAACTTCTTGTTTTCTTTCAGGCACCCTTATGACATGGATCATTTTTGCATTTAATTGTGTCTCATAGGCTCCTTATATTATTATCATTGTCTTCATTTATTTTTTCTTGTCGTTTTGATTGTGTGTCCTTGGGTTCCCCATTCTCTATATCAGTGGGTTCAGTTCTCTTCTTTATCAATTCAATTGATTCCCTCTAATATACTCTTTATCTCACATAATATGTTCTTCTTTTCTGACTGGTTCCCTTTTATAATTTCCATTTTTATGTTTTTTTTATCTCTTTGCTCAAGTTCTCACTGAATTCATCTACACTTTCCCTAAGCTTATTGAGCATCTTTACAACCAGTGTTTTCATCTCTGCATCTGTGAGATTGCTTAACTCCATTATTCCTGGATCTCTATTCTGTTCTCTCATATGATTTCCACTTCTTTGTCTTCCCATCTTTGCTACTTTTCTGTGTCTGTTTCTATATACTAAGCAAAGCTCCTATGTCTCCGCATCTTATTAGAGTGGCTTTGTGTAGTAGGTGTCCAGTAGCACAGTCCTGAGGGGAGTTCAGCTTCTGGCCAAGTTTAGCCTGAGCCTGTGCTGCTCCAGGGCCACCTGTTAAGTTTCAACAAGCAATTCACAGATGCTGTACCTATAGTTACCTCAGGAAACCATGCCAGAAACCAAGGCCAGCTGTCATCAGTGTGAGTCTTGGCTCTGCTCAGCAAGGAGCATGGGGACTCACCTAGGACACATCTGGCCATGGCTTGGGTGGGGTCTTTAGTTGCAGAAGATGGAGTTTCAGGGAATCCTCTAGGTGGAGCGACTTCTGTTATTCAGTTTGTTGACTTCTCAGCTATGGGAGGCACTGAGTAAGCACACTGGGAGGGAAGCAGGGCCCAAAAGAGGGACAATGGATACTGCCAGCATTTCTGCCCAGAAGGAGCCTCACCTCTGATCCTTGGTCCGACAAATCAGTGTTCCCCTATAAGTTCCTGGTGCCCCTCAAGCAGTCGACCTGGCACTGTTGGTCAGAGCAAGCAAGTCTATCACCTTAAAAGTCCACTCATGGACACAGCGCCTTTAAGAGGCATATATAGCTGCTGACTGCAACTGGGGGCTAAAGCTGCCATAGCCTCTGTCCCATTCAGCTGCTGAGGACCAGGCAGCCTAATATCTTTATCCCCTCCTACTTTCTGCCATTGCAGAGTGATTTCTTATTTCTCTACCTAGTTGTCGTACTTCTGTTCATCTAGATTCCAGGTGACTTTCTTTACCATTTGCTCTTGTTTCTGTCAGCCTTGATTTGGTCTTAACAGGGATGATCAAATCCTCTGTCATCTATGCCATTTTTCCTTTTCCCATTTTCCTATCTTAATATACACATTGTCTAGACCTGTGCTGTGTCATATGGTAACTAGTAGCCACATGTGAGAATTTATATTTAAATTAATTAAAATTCAGAAAAATCCAAAATTCTGTTCTTCAGTGGTACCAGCCATATTTCAAGCACTTAGAGATCCACATGTTGCTAGTGATTACCAGTGTTTCTTGGACAGTGCAGATAGAGGCCATTTCTATATTTGGAGACAGTTTTAGGCTGTGAAATCTATATAGAAATGTAGCAGCCTGAAATGAGTGTTTATGGATAGCATAATTTCTGCCAGTACTAGCCTTCATTGAAATCTGAAGCAAGATAACCTCATATTTAATGTCTCCAGACTATAATTTTTGTCAAGTTAATGCTTGCGTTGTCACTCCGGCTCTCATGCTACATGTCTCTCTCCTCTCTGTTCTCTTAGCACTCTTTGCTTATCTCTATTTGGCACTTGTGATACAGTTGAAACATTGATTTATGTGTCCTTCTCCTTTACTATATTGCATCCCAGAATTTAGTACAGTGGGTGACACAAAGGAACTTACAGAGGAGTTGCTCACGAAAATTTTGTACATCTTAGTAGGTCATTAGCAGGGGCATGATATGAGATACTTTTTATTTAGGTAGTCTGTTAATTATGCTTCTGAAATAATAACATATTTCTTGAACAATTTCTTATGTCTAAGTTTTTTTTTTCCTAAAGTACCTTCAGAATTAGGTGTGAGTAGAGTGACAATGTGGAATAGATATAGTGTCCCTCTGTATGAAAGAGTTTAGTCATAACCATACTAAATGTGAAGCTTTCCCAGAACTCTGAAGGACAAATACAGTAGTGAAGAGTGCAATTGCTATAGCATCTGGGGAGAAAGGCATAATCCAATTTTTCCCACTGGTTATGAAGATGCATCAGATTCAATTTACTATTTGGGGTAGAAACAGGGCTTGCAAGGCAATGCAATGCATTGGGGCTAAGCATCCATATTGCTTTGTGTTAATTAATTATTCTCCTTATAATACAATAAATGTACAGAGATCAAATGAGTTGGTAAATAGATCACAAGCTTGATCTCAGTGATATTTTGCTTCTCCATAAAAGTAGAACTGGCTGCCAAATAGAAAGGCTAGGATACTTGGAATTAAATAGTATGGCAAGTATGTAGACAGGATAGATGTTTTTGGTAAATAAAGCTGGCCTGCTTGGTACTGGGGGTTAACAAAAATGGCCTTGTTTCTTTCATGTTTGCCTAAAATGTTAGAAGCTCTCAGCCTTTTCTCTTGTAATCCCATAGGCTAGCAATATTTTCCCTAACAAATGAGCTGTGTCTCTAGGTAAAGCCTAAGTGTGGCTTTAAAATGTGATATAATCATGATTCTCCTTATCAGTCTGTTTCCTGAAATTGTTCCTAATTTTAAATTTCCAATTCTTGCATTTTCATTTCCCTTCTGAGAGCTCAATTCTCACTGTTGTCAGCTGAAACAGTTGCTCAGTGTGGTGCAATGAGCCTGATAATTGACTTTAATTCACTAGACCCAGACTGCCTTTACAATTGCTCAGGTACTGGAGTAAGCTGGCTACACAAGGCAGCAATCAACACCTCTATGTTTCACCACCTGCCTCAAAACAACCTAAGGGAATTGGTGCCAAGGAGAAGATATAGAAATCGATATTTCTCATGATTTCTGCAATGCTACAGGCTGGCAGAGTAGAAGGAAATGTCTACATTATGTTACAACTGACCATAGTCTCTCATTTGCCACAATTTTTAGCTTAGGATGAAATATGGGCTGTCCCCTTGCAATGAGAATGACATGAGACTGAAATAACAGACATCTCATTGCCAAATTTAAATTTAGGGCAAAATTTATTTAATCTCTTCTTATGGCTAAGTCATATTCCATTGTATATATGTACCATCGTTTCTTTAGCCAATCATCTATTGTAAGACACTTTGGTTGCTTCTATGTCCTGGTCACCATGAATAATGGTGCTATAAACATTGGTGTACAAATATCTTTTCAGAAATGAATTTTCAAGCCTTTGCAGTGAATACCCAGTAGAGGGATTACTGGATCATATGGTTGATCAATGCTTAGTTTTTTGAGGAAACTCTATACTGTTTTCCATAGTGGCTATACCAATATGCAGTCCCACCAGCAGTGTATGAGGGTTCCTTTTTCTCTGCATCCTCTGCAACATTTGTTATTACTTGTCCTGTTGATAATAACTATTCTAACAGGTGTGAAGTGGTATCTCATTGTGGTTTTGATTTTCATTTCTCTAATAGCTAGTAATGTTGAGCATCTTTTCATATGTTTCTTGGCCATTTGTATGAAAGACAAAATCTAATTTGGATATATATTCAATTGGAAATATCTCTTTGAAAAATATTCTCTCTCAGTTATAATTTCTTTACTATCCCATGTCTAGGTTAAATTCTTTCTCCTCATTTCCTTCTGTTAATTAATTTTATTGCTTATTTGACATCATTCTTGCTACACACACCCTTATTACTACACACTTACAAAGATTCCAGGAAAGTGACCAACTGGCTATAACCAGTGTAATACTGAGTAGGACTCTTCTACTTCCTTAGATTGCATATGCCAAATGACTGAATTGGTTAAGATGGACAGTTTACTCTTTAAGATGAGTTTATTAAACTACCTCCTTGTTATCTAATTGAGTAATACAACTTAGTATTGTAACAGAGTAGACTTTTTTTTATTTAAGAAGAGTGTGGAGATGAGAGAAATTTATGACTAAACAAGAGTATTGCTTATCATAAATTTGATCATAACTAAGCTATGCAGAGCACTTCATAAGTTACAAATAACATTCACATCCATGATTTCATTGAATCATCATAAGAACACTATAAGAAAGATTGGGCTCAAGTAAAACTGTCATTATTTGCAGATGACATGATACTCTATATAGAGAACCTTAAGGATACCACAAAATAATTCTTAGAATTGATAAATAAGGTCAGTAAAGTGACAGGGTATAAAATCAATACTCAGAAGTTGGATGCATTTCTATTCATCAATGATGAACTATCAGAAAGAAAATATTTTTAAAAAATCCAATTTATGATTGTATGAAAAAATAAAATACATAAGAATCAAATAAACCAAAGTGGTAAAAAACTAGTTCTCAAGAAATTATAAATCATTAAAAAAGAAATTGAAGATGATACAAATAAATGGAAACATACACCGTGCTCATGAATGGAATAATCATCATTAAAATGGCCATACTACCCAAAGCAATCTGTAGATGCACTACAATCTCTATCAAAATACCAACAGGTGGTTCCCAGAGGGTAGGAGGTGGGGGGAGCGGGGAGGTAGATGGTGTAAGGGGGGGTCAAATATGTGGTGACAAAAAGAAATCTAATTATGGGAGGTGAACACACAGTTTAAAATTATATATATATATATATATATATATATATATATATATATATATATATATACACACATATATATATATACATATACATATATATGTATATGTATATATATATATACACACATACATAGATACATGCACACACACACAGACACACGTCTTATTGTTAAGGTATACAGCTGAAACTTATTGGATTTTGTTAACCAATGTCACCATAAAAAAATAATTAATTAAAAATTTTAAAGAATACTAATGACATTTTTTACAGAACTAGAACAAATAATCCTAAAATTTATATGGAGCCATAAAAGTTCCCAAATAACCACAGCATGCTATGTGGTCATCCAAGCTATGACAAAGGAGGCAAAAATACACAATGAGGTAAAGACGATCTCTTCAACAAATGGTGTTGGGAAAAGATATAACAAAATGAAACTGGACCACCTTCTTGTACCATATACAAGAGTAAATTCAAAATAGATTAAAGACTTAAATGTAGTCTACTGCCATGCTATCCTGAACAAGTCTGATCCCATCTGATCGCTGAAGCTAAGAAGGGTTGGACCTGGTTAGTACTTGCATTAGAGAACACCGAGGAAAATCAGGTGCTTTAGGTGTAAAAAATAAAAATAAAAAATAAGAGATTTTAAGCTGACAAGGTCCTTGCAATCTGTGAGGTCAACTAAGGGTTGCCTCACATAAATACATACATACATACATACATGCATACATACATACGTACATAAAAAGACTTAAATGTAAACCCAAACCATAGAACTTATAGAAGAAACATAGACAGTAAACTCTTTGATAATGCTATTAGTAATTTTTTTTTGATATATCTCCTTGGGCAAAGGAAACAAAAAAGAAAAATAAACAAATGGTACTAAATCAAACTAACAATGTTTTTGCACAGAAAAGGAGACCATCAACAAAATGAAAAGAAAACCTACTGAATGGGAGAATATATTTGCATAAAATACACCTGACAAGGGGTTAATATCCAAAATTTATAAAGAATTCATACAACTCAACACCAAAAAACACAAATAATCCAATTAAAAAATGGGCAGAAGACCTGAATAGGTACTTCTCCAAAGAGGAAATATAGATGACTGATAGACATATGAAAAGATGCTCAAGATCACTAATCATCATAGAAATGCAAATTAAAATCATAATGTGATATTACCTCACACATACAAAATGGCTATCATCAATAAATCAAAAAACAAGTGTTGGCTGAGTTGTGGAAGAAAAAGAACCCTCATATATTGTTTGTGGGATTGCAAATTGGTACAGCCACTATGAAAAACATTTTGGAGGTTCCTCAAAAAATTAAAATGGAACTACCTTTTAACTCAGCAATAGTTACTTCTGGGTATTTATCCACAGAAAACCAAAACACTAATTTGAAAAGATACATGCAACTCAATGTTCACTGCAGCTCTATTTACATTAGCCAAGATATGTAAGCAACTTAAATACCCATCAAGATGATTAAATAAAGAAGAGGGTGTACATATATAGAATGGAATAAAATTCATCCATAAAAAATAAAACCTTATCATTTTCAACGACATGGATAAACCTAGAAGATATTATGCTAAGTGAAATAAGTCAGACAAAGGAAGATAAATACCATATGATTTTACTTATATGTGAAATCAAAAAACAAAAGGAACAAACTAAATGAAAACAGACTCAGATACAGAGAAAAAACTGGTGATTGCCAGAGGGAAAGGGGTTTGGGGGGGTTGGATGAAAATGGTGAAGGGATAAAGAAGTACAAATTAGTAGTTATGAAACATTCTTGGGGATGTAGAGTACAGCACAAGGAATATAACAATAGTAATGGCTATGTGTAGAGCCAGATGGGTGCTAGAGTAATCGGGGGAATCACTTCACAAATTACATAACTGTCTAACTGTTGTACTGTATACCTGAAACTAATATAAAATTTTAGAAAAGAAAAAAAAATTGGACTCAAAGATTCATATAATCCTCATTTTACAGTGCAGCATAGTGATAAAAAAATATATCACAGATTTGAAATCAGTATTTCTACTATATTAGTCCTTTTAGCCTTTCCAGTAGTTATACTGTAATTTCCCAAGGGACAAACTTATATATTGGCACTAAGCAAAATTTGAACAAAAATCAAATTGAAGAATTCAGAGAGTTATTACAGGCTCTTTCTAGCAGGCCTTTGTCTGGTTCAAAGTGTTTACTCCCTCTCTCCTAACAGCTAAGACTCCTGACTTTTCAAGACTACAGGCTCAGTGTTGCCCTAGACTGGAACCTATTTGACCATGGTACAGCGGACTTTCCATAGCTACAAGCCAACATTATGGGACTATCATGTTGTGCTTGTTGCTGTGTCAGCCTTTATCTTATGCCACATTTATGATAATTGGGCCTTTTTCCTCATACTCAGCTATACTCATCATTCTCCAGTTTTGATTATCAGGTCAGCCTACTTTTGTGAATATTTTTTTTGGAAACACAGCTATGCACATTCATTTATGTATTGTCTATAACTGCTTTTGTGGCACAAAGGCCAAATTGAGTTGTTGCAACAGAAAATGTATCACCTGGAAAGCCTAAATTATTTACTGTCTAACTCTTTATAGAAAACGTTTGCTGAACCCTGCCCTAAGGCTGTACTCATGCTTTGCTCTTCTAGTTTACGTTCTCTGGAACCTGAGTCTTAGTTTAAGCCTAGAGTAGTGGTCGGGATGCTGTAGTCCCAAAAGGGATTTCCCTCACGTCTGTCTGTATGCTGGCTTGCCTGCTATAACTTATAAGTATCATCTATCCCTGGATTTCCATTAACTGTATATGGCCCTGCCCTACACAAAATACCACATTATCTTATGTTAGTTTCCCACTTCCCATGCTCAGTACTTGTCTGGTATACCATCTACATTTAAACCATTTAAATGAATTCTGCTTGTGGAAATAGGCTTCCTCCCATATTCTATGCCTGTGTCTATTCTATCCTCTCAGATCCCACTGTCCAGTGTCCTGCACATTTCAATGTATAGATCTATTTCCAAACCCTGTCTCCTTTTGGTCTGCTTATTCCAATTGAAGTCAGCTGTGTTCAAATTTCTCTGGATCACTCTTCCTACTACTTTCTGGGAGAAAGCAGGAAAGATTGAAGTTAGTTTAGACAAATTTCTCTTTCAGCTGGTACACCAATGTCTCCCCAATACATAAAACTCCAAAATGGCAAGTTCTTGGAACCATAAGAGATATAGAGTCACATGTACCTTAAAAGAATCCAGTTACAGGTGACAGAAAGAAACTTAACTTTGGGTGGTGAACCCACAATGAAATATACATATAATGTATGTGAACTGTACAATTGAAACCTATATAATTTTATTAACCAATGTCACCTCAATAAGTTTAATTTTAAAAAGAAATAAAAGTTTTATAAATTTTGAAAAAAAATTTAGTTAAAATTGAGACCTCAAAATACAGGGACCTGACCACCACAGGTGTTAGGCATACATGTATTCCCATTTGGCCTATTTTCACAGATGGGTATTAATCTCTACCCTCCATCATCCTGCTCATTAATCCTGAGAATGGAACTTGACATTTACTGTATGGGAACAAACAGTAGCAACTTGAAGCTCCTCATTGAAAACAAACAGAAGCTCAAAAGCTTATACTCAAAGCATGATTTTAGTTTTATGAGTATCTTTTTACAACCTTAAATGTATTAGTAATTCTGTGAAAAAGCATATTTGTATCCTAGTAGAGATTCTAACAATGAGCTAATTTATAAATTTTCCACAGTAGACAATCTTGCATTTATCAGAAGTAAATATATATTCCCAGTACCCTCAAATCAAGAGTTGGTTTAAAAACTAATATGTTTGCCCAATCACTCCATTAGAGAAAACTATATAAGTAAGCACCATCTCCCAAAATCTGACACTATACTGATTTTTCCTGCTGTTGGCAGCACATGATTAGATGACATGTTTCCTCAGTGTGTAAAGAAGTTTCACTAAGGTAAGCATAGTCTCCTTGTCTTTCCTGAGCATTCAATTGTCTGGTAACTTGATAAAGAGATTCAGATTACTAGCCTTTGTTCTTCTTATCATTGAGCTATAACTCAATCTAACAGTATTTCTTAACACTTTTATTGTTTTCAGCACATCAATAATTCATGAATACCCCCTCCTCACATGTAAGTTTTAATTTTTTGTTTGTTTTGGAAGAAAAAAAAATGTTGCTGCTCCATAGAACAGAATAATGTTATCTAAGTAAAGGTCATTTTTTTATTTTTCAATTTTATAGAAAATTTAGGCAAATTAAAAGTAGTTTAAAATATCATTTGCAAAGAATTGACCAGAATGATTGGAATCCTTAATATTACTGAAAGTTTCTCCGATCTTCAAATCATACTGAGGTGGGCCTGGGCTTAGTGAGATCTTGAACAAAATCTTTAAAGATTTGTATTACATAGAGATCTTTCTAAACTATTAAGCATACATTTCTCCTCTTGATAGCAGATTTTGGAAATATTGAGCAAACATGGGAAGAAAAATGGTAGGAATCAGGGTTGGCTATTCATCAAATACTTCTATATGATTGACTCTGAGTTGGAATGACAGCATAGAATTTGATTTGAGGTTGTGCTCACAGTGAAGTGTTTCCCTCAGGCAACAGCTGGGAGTAATTGGTATTTTAACATGAAGAATATTCTTTCACAGTCAGGCTTTGTTTCTTAACAAATATTGTATTTGAAGATAGCTAGATGAAAAGAATTAGTAGCACCCACTTAAGTCCTTTTCCTTAGACTGTAGAATGTTATTAGATATGGGTAAGAAATTTAGAGATTAAATATTTATATCCTTTCATTATAGAGATGAGGAAGCCAAGGCCCAGAAACAGAAAATTACTTGACTAAGACATATTGTTATTTGTTAGTTCAGCCAAGAATTGAGCCAAATTTAATAGCTTTTCTTTTCCACCACTTTACTTCTCTCTAGTTTTGGCAAATAAATTTTACTTTGAGGTTACATGACAAGTGAGAAACCTTTACAGATTGTATACACCATCTGAATATTGACTACAGGATGTGGTTGAAATTATTCCATTCTACATACATATTTGCCATGCCTCTTTCTGTGTTATGCTGGCCTTTCAGTAACTTCTTTGTTCCAGTCCAAAAAATATTAAACATTGGAATTTTTATAAGTATTCTAAACCAAGATGCACTCTGTAAGTTCACCCTTGCTGGAATGCAAATCACTGCAAAATGACTTACTTAATTTGCATTTCTGTCAAGGGTGTGTTTTTCCTGATTACCTTCCCAGACTATGTGAGGAGACTATTGAGATTTTAAGTCATTTCTATTCATATTGAAGAGGCCAGTGATATTTGTATACATGTCAACAATCTTAGCACATGATCTGAGAAGAGAGAGTCTAAGATTATGGTTTGCATATTTCCAATACAATCATTTCTTATTGTTTTATTTAGGAGAGAGGGCTACAGGAACATTTTACATTGTTTCTATTTTGTGTCTAAAATATGTATTTGAATGGAGCTGCACACTAATTTGATAATTAAATGTTTGAATAGGAATTATAGATGTGGAAAGGAATATCTAGATAGCTGGTTTTCAAAACTACTTTACCAGTAGCCCCATTCTTCCTTAAAATAATATGCAATAGAGATTAATATAGAACTACCTTACCTGGAGCAAGGGCTGGGAATCTGGATTTCTACCTGCTTGCTTTTCTACTATAAACATATTTTGTAAATTTTTAATGAGCCTCAAGAATTCCATGAAGAACATTTTTACATGTCTTTATCTTATAGATAAAAATACAAAGAATCTGATGGATCTAAGGCCTACCAATAAGTTCAGATCAAATTGGACACTGGAGCCCAGGTAGAAATTGATAGCAGTTCAGTGTTCTTTATTTTACTTTTGAACAAGAGAGTGGGATGCTGGTGAATGAATATCGAGATATTAAATTTTAATAATTGAGTAGCTCATAATGCATGATAGGTCTTCAAGTACTCATTGTTCAGTTATCATGTAAAATTAAATAAATGTTGAGCCCTTGACACTTACCACTTTCTACTACTATAACACCACATATGATGACATTTTGAATACTATGGTTAAAGACTTATTATCTTTTAAAGGAAAAGATTGTATAATAATACAAAAAGTGACACAAAACAGATTATAAAACTTCAAAATGAAAACTAGAGGTTTTCTACATTTGAAAAGTTTATGGAAGTAACTTTAATTTGCCTACTTTTAATCTCATAAAATTTTTACTTAGAGGCTGAATTTCTCTACATTACCAAAACAAGCAGTACCTATTCACCACCATTTTAAATTAATATATGCTTTGAAACAGTAAAATTTACACTTTTTAGTATACAGTTCTTTAGATTTTGACAAATACATTGTCATAAAACCAACAACATGATATATAGAACTTCCATCACCCCTTTAAGATCTTCCATATCCTTTTCTAGTCAATTTTCCACCCCAACCCTGACAATCACTGACCTACTTGTGATCTTTACATTTTTTGCCAGAATGTCATATGAGAGAAATCAAACAGTATATGTCCTTTTGAATCTGACTTCTTTCACTGAGCATAATGCCTTTAAGATTCATCCACATCTATCAGTAATTCACTTATTTTTCTTGCTGAGTAGTATTTCACTCTATGAATATACATCCACCAATAGAAGGATATTTGGGTTGTTCTCAATTTGGGGTATTATTGCTATAAACATTTGCAATCATGATTTTATGTGAATATAAGTTTTTGTTTCACTTGCACAATTATCTAGGAGTGGGATTGCTGGGTCAAATAATGAATGTTTAACTTTGTAGGAACTGTCAGTTTTTCAAAGTTGCTGCGGAATTTTGCATTCTCAACAGAATGGTAGGAGAGGTGGATTTGCTCCACAACCTTGCTAACACTTTGTATTGCCAGTGACTTTTTCATTTTTTTTAAACCAATCTACTAGGTGTTTTGTGGTATCTCATAATTTTATTTTAATTTCTGTAATTATTAATAATATTGAGCAACATTTCATGTCATTTGAAATGTGTACATTTTCTTTATTGATATGTCTGTGCTAATGTTTTGACCATTTTTAAATTGGGCTGCTTGTTTTACTATTATTGAGTTTTTGGAGTTTTAAACATATTTCTGCGTTACAAGTCCTTTGTCTGATATGTGATTTGCAAATATGTTCTCCCAATCTGTGGCTTTTCTTTTTAGTATCTTTTGAATGGCAAAAGTTTTTAATTGTGTGCAGTTCAATTTACATGAATTTATTTTATGCTTTTGGGCCATGTTTAAGAAATCTTTGTCTAACCTAAGTTCACAAAGCTTTTGTACTATGTTTGCTTCTAGAAGTTTTATTGTTTTAATACAGTTTTACATTTAAGTCCATGATCTATTTATTTTGAGTTATTTTTTGTGTAAGTGGTGAAGAATGGATTATTGAGATTTTTTCCTATGAGCCTGGCCTTTTTTTGTTTTGTTTTTAGATTTCACATATAAGTGATAATTATACAGTATTTGTCCTTCTTTGTCTGGCTTATATCACTAAGCATAATGGCCTCCAGGTTCATCCATGTCACACATGACAGGATTTCTTTTTATTTGTATAGCTTAATGATATTAATATGTACACACACACATATACATACATACATATATATATATATATATACACACACAATTTTCTTTATCTATTTCTTAATAAACATTTAGATTGTTTTCATATCTTGTCTATTGTGAATACTGCTGCAATGAGCATAAGAGTGCTGATATCTCTTCAAAATAGTGATTTCATTTCCTTTGGATATATACCCAGAAGTGGGATTGCCAGATCATTTTTATTGTTTTGCTTTCATTTTGTGAGTTTAAGTACCTGACCGTTCTAGCAAAAATTGTTGGAAAGAATATCCAATCTATTTAATTGTTTACAACTTAGTCAAAAATCAGTTCACCACTGTAGCTACCTGTGGACTAGCTAGCAGCCTAGAAGACCCTCTGGCAGGAGAGCTTTGCCAAATAAAGAGCTTTGTATTAAAAAATGACAAATTAGAACTTTCATTAAAGAGGTTGAAATGAAAGCCTTAAAAGAAATACAGGGAGTATGGGGAAATTAGGAAGGGAAGAATGAATGGGTACATAAGGCAGTAGCAAGATATATTAGAAGAGAATCAGAAATTAAGGAAATATTACGATAATTGATAGCAGGAACAAAACATTGGGTCATCATAGTGGAGAGCATGTCTACTGTTGAAGACACCAAGGTGGAACTGAATCGTTACTGCTGAGCTGTATTCCAGATGATATTCCATGTCTCTATGAGATTGGTTGTAACATTCAGATTCTTGCTTGTCCTTTTGTACTCCTTTCAGTATTCTTAATATGAATCATACTCACCTGTGTGTGCGTCTTGTCCTTGAATCTCAAAAGGTACAAAAAAGAACATTAAGTTAATGCCACACCAGTAGTAGAGTTTGACACTTTCTACCTGGTATACTGTTGACCCATAGATGAAATATTTTCTAAATCAGTGGTATTAGGGACTAGATTTTGAGAAGGACTTTTGATTTATCTGTGTTTGAATTTTTACAAGAATCAATTTATATATTGTATAATTGAAAATAAAAAAAAGAGAAATTCTATTGCTCATATATCAGTTGGTGGGTTTCAGTACTGTTTATTTCCACTGAAATATATACCTATCTATGTACTATAATATTGCATGGAACACTGTTTTATAGTGAGTCTTGAAATTGGGTAGTGTGAGTCTTACAGTTTTGTTCTTTTTCAAAATTGTTTTGGCACTTCAATAGCCTTTGAATTTTCATATACATTTCAGAATTATCTCGCTGGTATCTACAATAGTCCTGCTGGAATTCAGTTTAAGATTATATTGACTGTATAGATATGTTTGGATAAAATGGACATATTATCAATATTGAGGCTTCAAATTTATAAACAGACTATAACTCATGATTTGTTTAGGTCTTCTTGATTTCTTTCATCAATGTTTTTTTATGTTTTGTGTATAGATCTTGCTCATATTTTGTTAGATTATGACTTGAGTATTTTAGGTTTTATTTGTGATGCTGTAAACTGTACTTAAAATAGACATCTATGCAATATGTAGATGATGTATTATTGAATTGCACACTTAAACCTATATAATTTTGTTAGCCAATGTCACAACAATAAACAATAAAAAATAGATTTCTAATAGTATATTACTAGGTCATATAGAAATAAAGTTAATTCTTTTCTATAGTAACCTGTATCCTATGGCCTTACTACTTCTAGGAGTTTTTTGTTGTTTTTGTTAATTTTTTTGTGATGTTTTATTATACAGTCATGTTGTTTGTGTGAATATAGCAGGTTTCATTTCTTCCTTTCTGATCCATATTTTTTAAAATTTCTTTTCCCTACACTATGGCACTGACTAGGATCTCCAGTACAATGCTGAGCTGAGTAGAGAGACCAGACATTACCTGTTTTACAATCTTAGAAGGAAGGCAGTGAGTCTTTCATCATTAAGTGTGATGTAAGATGTTTTATTATGGATGAACTTTATCAAGTTGAAGAACTTTCCTGCTGTTTCTAATATGCTGAGAGCTTTTATCATAAATTTATGTTGAATTTTGTCAATTTTTCCCCTTATAAAGATAATCACATTTTTCTTCTTCAGTCTTTTAATATGGTAAATTACATTAATTGATTTCTGAGTGTCGAGTGAGCCTTGCATTCCCAGAAAAGCCTCTAGTGATCATAATGCATTATTTATTTTATATACTAGTGGATTAAATATGCTATAATATTATTTAAAATATGTACATCTATGTTCATTGGGAAATAATGATCTACAGTTATTAATATATTTAATGCTAGTCTCATAGAATGAATTTGGAAGCATGGTCTCCTTTTCAATTTTTAGGATGAGTTTTTTTTTAACATTGGTATTTGTTTTTTCTTTAAAAATTCAATAGAATTCCACAGTGGAAACATCTGGACTTTGAAGTGTGGGGAGGGTGGATGTGTGTGGGTATATTATAGTTTTAAACCAGAAATTGAATTTATATCTATAGATATAGTACAATGTGTTTTATTTGTTTCTTCCTGAATGATCTTTGGTTGGATGTGTCTTTTAAGGAAGGTGCTAATTTCACCTAAGTTAAGTATATTTACATAAATTTTAACAATTTTAACTGTACTTTTAATATCACTTATTACCTTTGCTTTGGAATTGGTAATAATGTCCCCACTCTCATTCTTGATATTGATACTTTGTAATTTTCTTTTTTTAACTAACTAGCCTAGAGAGAGTTTTATCAATTTTATTGATCTTAAACAATCAGTTACTGATTTTATTGATTTTATCTCTTGGTTTTGTGTTTTTTATTTTATTATTTTTTATTCTTGTCTTTGCTATTTCCTTTTAGGTTTGGTTTGCTTTTTTAGTTTTTTTTCTAGTTTTGAAACCTTTTTAAAAATTAACATTAGTATAGGTTTTCCAGGCTATCCAAAAGTAGACCATCTCTATGAAAACTTTTGTAAGCAAAAAGATGTATAACAATTTATATTAAAATTTTTTTTAGCATTTCTAGACCAAAAATATAACCTACCAAATTATACCAAATAACATATATAACCTAAAATATATAATATTTTATATATTTTTATATAAACACAAATATATATTGAAAACAGAATTGTACAAAATAAATTGTGATGAAGTTCAAATGCTCACAGACACAGTTCAAAGCTATAGTGGTCTGATACTTAGTGAAATCTCAAGGAATAAAAGTGGCAGGGCCACCTCTCACTGCTTAGGATAATAGCTTGCTTCAAAGCAAATGCTGGAACTTCAGGTCAAAATGGGCATATTGGATAGACTCAGTGCTCCACTCTGCTCACAACCACATCAAAATTACAACCAAACTACAGAGAAATCATCATTGAGAATTGCCTGATGTCTAGTTGAACAGAAGTCCTACAACTAAAATTATACAGAAGCCACCTTCAGACTAGTAAAAGGAAAAGATATATGAAAAGGGTTGAATAACTTTCCATTGAGTTCCAAGCTATTTTTTTAACTACCTTTATGTTTTTTAGAGTTAATAACAATGTTATGTTAAAGTGTTCAACATAATGATTAGACATTTATATAATTTGCAAAGTGATCACCCTGATAAAGCTAGTATCCATCTGAAAACATACATATTTATTACAATATTATTGACTATATATACTATGCTGTATAGTCCCCATGACTATTTTGTAACTACAAATTTGTACTTAACCCTTTCCCTTTTTTCACACACACTCAACACTTCCTTCCATCTTATAACAATGAAAATATTCTCTGAATCTATGAGTTTGTTTCTATTTTGTTTATTTTGTTCTCTAGATTCCACATGTTAGTGAAATCATATGGCATCTTTCTTTCTCTCTCTGACTTATTGCACTCAGCACAATACCCTCTAGGTCCAACTGTGTTGTTGCAGGTGGCAGGAATTTATTCTTTTTATGACTGAGTAGTATACCATTGTATACATGTACCACTTCTTTATCCATTCATTTATTGATGGACACCCAGGTTACCACCATATCTTGACTATTGTAGATAATGCTGCAATGAACATGTCCCTTTGCAGTAGTGTTCTGGGTTTCTTTGGATAAATACCCAAAAGTAGGATAACAGGGTTCTTCTTTGTCTCTTGATATAGCCTTTTTAAAAGTCTTTTTTCTCTGGTGTAGATATTGTTACTCTAGCTTTTTGTTTGTTTCCATTTTTATGAAACATCTTTTTTCATCCCTTCAGTTTCAGTTTCTGTGTGTTCTTTGATCCGAAGTGAGTCTCTTGTAAGCAGTATATGTAAGGATCTTGTTTTGGTATTGATTCAGCCACCATATTTCTTTTGATTGGAACACTTAATCTATTTACCTTTAAAGCAATTGTTGTTAGATGTGTAGTTATTGTCATTATATTATTCAGAATTTTATCTTTCTTCTTCAAAAAGTCTCTCTAACATTTCTTATAATACTAGTTTGCTGTTGATGAACTCCTTTAGATTTTTCTTGTCTGGGAATCTCTTCATCTGTCTTTTGATTCTAAATGATAGCTTTTCTTGGTAGAGTAATATTGGTTGTAGGTCCTGGCTTTTCATCACTTTGAATATTTCATGCCTATCCCTTCTGGTTTACAAAGTTTATGTTGAGAATCAGTTGACAGTCTTATAAGAGCCCCTTTTAGGTAGCAAGATACTTTTGTTGCTTTTAAGATTTTCTCTTTGTCTTTAGCCTTTGGCATTTTAATTATAGTGTGTCCTGGTGTGGGATTTTTTTTGGATTCAGCTTCCTTGGGACTTTCTGTGACGTTTGGGGCTGTATATCTATTTTCTTCACTAGGTTAAGGAAGTTTTCTGTCATTATTTCTTAATTAGATTTCCAATTCTTTGCTCTCTCTCTTCTCATTCTGGTACTTCTATGATGCAAATGTTGGTTCACCTGATGTTGTCCCAGAGACCCCCTTAAACTATCCTTTTTTGAGGGGGGGATTATTTTTTCTTGTTGCTGTTCTGTTTGGGCATTTTCTGCTACTTTATCTTCTAAATTGCTGATCTGACACTCTACTTCATCTAATCTGCTACTGAATTCCTCCAATGCATTCTTCTTTACGATTTTTGTATTCTTCGTTTCTGACTGATTATTTTTTATGTTTTCTATCTCTACTTTTATGTTTTCTATCTCTTTGTTAAAGTGCTCACTGAGTTCATCTACTCTTCTCCTAAGTTCATTGAGTATCTTTACAACCAGTGTTTTGAACTCTGCATCTGGTGATTGCTTGTCTCCCTTTTGTTTAGTTCATTTTCTGGAGCTTTGTTCAGTTCTTTCATTTGGGACATGTTTCTTTGTCTCCCCATTTTGTCTGCCTTCCTGTGTTTGTTTCTATGTATTAGTTAAGGATGCTATGTCTCCCAGTATTAGTATGGTGGTCTTATGTAGTCAGTGTCCTGTGGGGCCCAATGGCACAGTCTTTCTTAGTCACCTAAGCCAGATGCTCTAGGTGTTTTCCTCATATGAGCTATGTGCACTCTTCTGTTGTACTTGAGATTTGGTTTCTCTTTGTATATCAATGGGAGGGATTTATTCTCAGGCTGATTGACTGTTAGGACTGGCTGATAAGGGGTTATCCTATGGAGCAGGATTAGATTTAGCAGGCCTTTGGTGCTGCCCAGTCTGCTCTTTGGATGTATCCTCCTCAGATGAAGCCTTAGGATGTGCTTTAGCTCAGTCTGAAGCTGGTCACAAGACATGCCAGTCCTGTGGCTTTGCTCCCACAGGGCGAGTTCAGTAGCAGCCTGTGCCCTGCCCAGGGCCAGCTGGAAAGAGTCATCAAGCCATCCACAGATGGCTGCAACCTGCACTTCGCTTGGTGGTTCCTCAAGAGGCCAAGCCATGAACTGAGACTGGTTGCGCTAATGCCAGGTGTGAGGCTGCTCAGCAAGAGGTACAGGGCATGCCAAGACCAAATGTTGCTTGTTTGGGAATTATGAACCCTTGAGAGATTCTAGAAAATTCTGTAACATGAGCCAAGACAGGCCATTTGTATGGAAAAGCCACTGGAAACAGCTTGGGTGGGTCTTCATGTTTGGTGTGATGGGGTCTTAGGAAATTATCAGGGTTGGGCAAACAGTGTTAGCCAGTTTGATGAAGACTCTGATATGATGACTGCCTTTGCCTGTGTGCTGGGAAGGGGGGAAAGCTCATATTTCTGTCTAGGAGAAAATTACCCCTTTAGCACTCACCCTGAAGACACTCAATTTATTTTTTCTCCAGATGTCCCAAGTGCCTTTCAAGCTGCTGCCCCATTGCTGGAACTCAGAGCAAGTGAGTCTTTTAGCCAGCAAATCCATTCCTGGGCCCTTTGACATAGATGCCTGGGACTCCACAGCCTTCAGTTTCACAGCCACAACCTCCACTGGTTTTTATTGCCAGAGTTGTGGGGACTTCTCTTTCTGGAACTGGAGCCCTATGCTGGAGAACACCCAGTGTATTGCCAGAACCCCTTGCTCCTCTGGGAAGACCGTTGCAGCTGAGATATCCTTCTCAATTTTCAACAACCACATATAGATGTGGAACCAGCCCATTTTGCATCTGCACTCCTCCCAGTCTCAAGGTGGCTTCTTCTTTATATCCACAGTTGTAGAAATTCTGCTTAGCTAGCCTTCAGATGACTCCCACAGATAGTTGTTTTGTAGTTTTGTTGTAATTTTGATGTGTTTGTGAGAGTAGACAAGCACAGTGTTCACCTACTCCATAGTCTTGAGCAGAAATCCCCTAAAATTCATCTTGTAATTGCACTCCAGTATACTTAAGAACCCATCTTTACAAAAGCACAATATCATTATCACACATTTGAAGAATGACAGTATTTCCTTATTTTACACTCAGTGCACTGGCAAAAAACAAATCACACCTTCAAAAAGGTTAAGCAAGTTGTAATGCAATGACTATTTACAAAAATGTGGGCAAAGATTAAGACAAACAGCAAGGTATAGGGCAGCACTCTTGGGCTGACCATACCAGGGACACATAACCAATGCTAAGCCTAAAGGAAAAAGGAGAGAGAAACATGTAGCAGAATACTGAGAATTTAGCTAAATAGAGAGGTCCACCCATGGTGACCAACCATCTTTATTTTTCTAGGACTGAAGAGTTTCTTGGAATGTGAGACTTTTAGTGTTCAAACTGGGAAAGTACTAGGAACATTGGAATGGTTTGTTACCCTAAGTTCATCAAGCAAGATCTATTTTTTTTGTAGAGGGATGCAATCAACATGGTCAATCTTCTGGTCTTCTGCTAGCACATTCTACTGGACAAACCAAACTGGAAACTGAGAGCAAGAGTATTCTTTTTGTGTAAGCCATAGAGGTCAACATCTGTGGACAGGAAATTAGTGGAAATTGGATTGAGAGGTAAATAAAATATATCAACATAATTATATTTACCTTATATAGGTCATTACTCAAATATGCTTGATTGCTTAAAATAACTATTTAAATATTTTTGTTGAATCAAAATCCAACACATTATATTTGAGTAAATATCTTTTATGTTTTTAATTCAGAAAAATCTTTCCTTTTGTTTCTTCTTTTCTTCATCCTAGTGACTTGAAGAATCAAGTTTAGTAGTCTGGTAATATATCACATAATTGGGATGTGTTTGCTTCCTCATGATGTTTTTAACTTGTTCTTCTACCCCTTTATTTTCTATAAATAATAAATCATCTGTTAAGGCTTGATTAACTCTAGATTCAACTTATTTTTTGGTAAGAATGTGTCAAAAGTGGTGGTTTATAATTCATATTGCATCACATCAAGAGACATATAATGCCTTGTTTTTGTACACTTACTGATATCAAGAATTTTGTGGGTTCAGATGATATCAGTATAATTTCTCTACTATTAAATTCTCCCTAAATCTGCCCTCTAATAATTTTCTTTATTGATAATTTTTTGCTGAAATTAATTAATTCATTAGGGATTGAAACATAATTATCTTTCTAATTTTTACATTTCTTGCAAATATTAAGGAATTTACTAAGAAAAAATACTTTTAGTCATAAATGAGTCTTATTTGATTAACTTGAAAGAAAGTTTATTCTGTAAAGTCAGGAATAGTTCTTATTTTTTCCTTTGTTTACCTTGAAAGTAAATTTTGGGATCCCTACCTACAATGATAACTAATTTTATTTTTGCTTTCTCTTTGTTGAGTATCATTATGATTGTGGTTTTTAATATATTAATGCAATTTTTACTCTTAATGAATTTTAGTATGTACTTGCTGCAAATTCAGTGAGTTTAGCTAAATTTAATATTATAGCTGGTACAATATAACTTCTATATCATATCAACACACCATACATCCTGGTTTATCTAGGAAAATCCCAATTTATTCATATTTTTTAATATAATTATCAACAGTACCTCTTTTTTTCTTATACATGTCTTGATTTGAACTATAGGGTCACTTTATATTATCGGCAGCACTACTTTAGTTCTATACCTTAAAGTTTTCCAATACAACTCTAGAAATAGTTCATATAAATTAGATAAACCCTAAAAGAGACAGCTGAGGAAGTAGTCGTAGAAGGACCCTATACTGTTCTTCTTGGTAGGTACTCTGGGATCTATTCAGCTTCTGGACTCTCAAGCATTTTTAGGACTGCTTGGATGGCATGTTCATCTATCAGATACAGAAAAATATTTGTTGATACTGTCTCTGTGATACTTGCTATTAGATGTGCTACATTTCTCAAATGCCCAGCTCCATATTAAATTTAGTTCATTTTGTTCTTGCTTTACTGCTAACATAATGATCAGTGTGTGCCCATGGAAAATCAATTCAATTGCCTCAGTGAATACCAAGGGCAAAGATAAGCACAGTGTTCTTTTTTTTTTTAATTATAGACCATTTTAATACCTTATTAAAGAAAGGAAGAAAGTTCAAAACTGGTAAATAGCAATTTATATAATGTTTAAATTGTTAAGGAGTATTTTACTAAGATACTGAGAACTGATTTTTAAAAATATTATTTAAAACTTTTGAAATTTTCTTGGAATCTTGAATACTTTCATAAAGATTTGCAACATATAGTAATACTAATAGAAACAATATAAGGTTTATTTAGGACTTACGTAATAGTAGTTCACTTTTATTTTATTTCTGCACTTCTTCCATAAAAAAAATTAAGTGACCCTCTTACTCTAACTTCCATCCTCCTAAATTGAACAATGTGGAAGAGGAAATAACATAATGAAATGAGCCAAAATCTTGAGATGTCCTAAAACTATATTCTCATAATTAGCATCTTTTTAGAAGAAAGTCAATGGAAGGGAAAAATACATATTAATTACCTAATTAATACATTATACACACACACACAGGCACACACATACATACATACATACATATATACACAAACACACACATACATATATATTGAGAACTCACTATTTTCTAAGTACTGGGAATTCAGAAATGAATATGAAAATATACATGAACATTTTATTTTAATAGGAGAAGACAGAAAACAACAAATAAAACCATGAGCAAAGAGGATAGTAAGATTTTTGGTGCTGGCTAAGATTGAATAAGTCAATACAGTCTACTTCCCCAATTAATTACAATTAAAACTACTGGGCAGAATACAAAAAGCAACTTCCTGAAGATGTGGAAAAGTAAACAATGGCAGGAAGGTTTATTTTTTACTGTTTTTTCTTCCTTCTTTATTGCTTGACTTTAACTTAAGGGTGAAACAAATTCTAGAATTGTACGTCAAGTACACAGAGCAAAACCGCTGAAAGAAATTATCTCTTTCTAGCCAGAAGATTAATAAAAGGGAACTTTGTAAGTCAGGGAGTGTGTGAAGAAATTTCAGTTTTCTTTTTTTGTGTTATCTTTATCAGGTTTTGGTATCAGGATGATATTGGCCTCATAAAATAATTTGGGAAGTATTGCATCCTCATCAAATTTTGGAAGAGTTTGAAGAGAATAGGTATTAAATCTTCTTTAAATGTTTAATAGAATTCACTGGTGAAGCCATCTGGTCCCGGATGTTACTTTTTGGTAGGTTTTTGATGATTGTTTCAATTTTCATACTGCTGATTGGTCTATTTAGATTTTCCAGTTCTTCTTGATTCATCTTAGGAAGGTTGTATTTTTCCTAAGTACTGGTTCATTTCTTTTAGATTATTAAATTTGGTGTTATATATTTTTCATCATATCCTTGCATGATCCTTTGTATTTCTACAGTGTCAGCCATAATATATTCTCTTTCTTCCCTGATTTTGTTTGTTTCCTTTCTCTTTTTTCTTTAGTGAGTCTAGCCAGGGGTTCATCAATTTTATTAAACTTCTCAAAGAACAAGCTCTTTGTTGAATTTATTTTTTCATGTTCAATTTTATCTATTTTTGCTCAATTTTGATTATTTCCTTCCTTCTGCTGATTTTAGGCTTCATTTGTTCTTTCTTTTCTAGTTTTTTTTTTAAGATTAAGCTTTAAGTTGTTTATTTGGACTCATTCTTGTTCTTTGAGATATGCATGTTATGATATGACTTCTCCTCTTATGATCGCTTTTGCCATGTCCCAAAAGTTTCAATATGCTGTACTATCATTATCTTTCCTTTTTATGTATGCCTTGATCTCTCATTTTACTTCTTCTCTGGCCCATTATTCTTCAGTAATATGCTGTTTAATCGCCATTTATTTGTGGTTCTTCCTGATTTCTTTCGTGGTTGATCTCTAGTTTTGAAACATTATGATCAGAAAATTTGTTTGGTATGATTTCAAACCTCTTATATTTCTTGAAACTATGTCTGTGTTCTAGTATGTGATCAGTCCTTCCGAATGTTGCATATGCAGTAGAGAAGAATGTATAAACAACTATTTTGGCATGAAAGGCTCTGTAAATGTCAATTACATCCAGTTAGTCTAATGTGTCATTTAAGGATGTTATTTCCTTATTGATTTTCTCTCTGGATGATCTGTCCATATTCAACAGTGGAGTATTTAGGTCCCCTACTGCAATATTTTGGTTTGTTTCTCACTTTAGTTCTGTTAGTAATTGCTTTATATATATTGGGACTTCCTGCTTGGGAGCATAGATATTAATAAGTGCTATGTCTTCTTGGTGCATGATTCCCTTTATCATTCTGAAGTGTTCCTCAGTATTTTTCTTTACTTTTTTGATTTTGAAGTCCATTTTGCCTGATATTAGTACAGCTACTCCTGTCTTTCTCTGAATGCCATTTGCTTGAAATATCATTTTCCACCCTTTCACTTTGAGTCTCTATTTGTCTTTGGAGCTGAGAAGTGTCTCCTGGAGGCAGCTTATGGTTGGGTTTTGTTTTATGATCTATTCTGCAACTCTGTTCCTTTTTATAGATCATTTTGGTCCATTGACATTTAGGGTGATTATTTAAATATGAGGTCTTCTTATAGCCATTGTATCTTTTGTCTTCTGGTAGCTTGGTGTTTCCTTTGCTTCCTTGTCCTTGTGTTTCTGTATTCTTTATTTTGGTTATCTTTTGTGGTTTTTCCCTGTGGTCCTTCCTGTTTTACATTATATACTTCTTTCCTGAATGCTTGACATGTAGTTACTATTATGAATATGTAAAGGATAGTATACAGTCCTCCCTTTTCCTCTGCATGTGCCTTATCTTCATTTCCTTTGTGAATTTGGATCTTTGAATCCTTCCCTTTTCAGTCATGGTTGTCTCAATTTTCCCTATGTATACTAAACGTTCATTACTATCTTGCTATAGTCAATCACTTCTTATTTTTAAGCTTATAATGCCCTGTTCCTCATAAGGGTTGCACTCCTTTGCTTCTATGAGCCTGCTAGTCAAATTTCTCTTAATTATGTATTTTTTTTCATTTTTTTTGTGTGTGCACTGGCCTCTTTCAATATTTCCTGTAATGCAGACCTCATAGTGGAGAATTCCTTCAATCTTTGTATATCTGGAAAGGTTTTTATTTCTACTTCATATCTAAAGGAGAGTTCTGCTGGATACATTATTGTAGGCTGGTAGTTCCTTTCACTTAATAATTTGAATATTTGATTCCACTCCTTTCTGGCTTGTAAGGTTTGTGCTGAGAAGTCCTATGATAATCTAATGAGTATTCCTTTATAGGTTACCATTTTCTTTTACCTGGCTTCCTTGAGAATTCTTTCTTTGTTGTTGATTTTCATAATTTTAATGCAATTTGTCTTTGTGAAGGTCTTTTTAGGTTGAGATAATTGGTGTTCTGTTGACTTCTTGAATTCCATGCTCCAGCTCATTCCTTATATTTGGGAAATTCTCAACTATGTGTCTGAAAATGTTTTCTAATCCCTGCTCCTTTTCCTTCCCTTCAAAAATTCCCATTATTTCTATGTTTTCTCTCCTGATAGTATCATCTAGTTCTTGTATTTCTCTATCATTATTTTTCATTCTTCTTTTTCTCTCTTCTTCCTTGTGACCTATTTCTAGATTTCTGTCTTTGATATCACTGATCTTTTCCTCCATTTGGTTGACTCTATTTCCCAAGGTTGTTATTTCATTTTTTTAACTCTTGCAGTGTATACTCTATCTCAAGAAGGTTAATTTGGTTCTTTTGGAAGGGTTCAATCTCCTTGCTAAAGAACTCATTCTGCTCATCTATTTGCTTTTTCAGTTCATTAATTGTTGATATCATTCATTTAGGATCTCACTGAGTTTTTTCAGAAGTACCATCCTGAATTCTCTGTCATTTAAGTTGGATATTTCTATGTCTATAATCTTATCTTTTGGAGATTTTTCTCTTTCTTTCTGAGATGTCTTGTCACTTTGGTTGTTTATGGTGTTTAATGGTCTATTTCTCTGCCTGGGCATTAATGGAATTGCATTGTCCATTTTTTTCCCAGAAAGAAGATTTATTACATAATGGTCTCTCTAGCGTGTCACAAAGAAGTTGTTTTTCTTTTGGTTGCCAGTAGGTGGCATCTAAGCCTCTTGGATCTGCTTTATATAAAGTCTTAATAATGTCTTTTTTTCTTATAGATGTTTAATCACGCTTGCTACCCTCAGTCTCAGTCCCTGTCACTGTTAGTGACAGTTTCAGTAGCGTTTGCTCAGATTCCCCCGGGGCTCCGTGGTGTTCCATCTTGGAGGGTATGGTGGGAGGGGTCTTCTGGGTTGGGGGTTGGAAGCTAGGGCTCAGTCTCACATTTTGCAACCAAAGCTGTTAATAATTAACTATTGTTTCTCTGCCATCCTGTTTCTCTGCCTTCTGCCCTGATGACTGGGCACTGCCGCCTGCTGCAGAGAGGTCACAGCTCTCCCATATAGGGCTGTTCATGGAACTTGCCACATCTTTTCCCCTCCCCATTCCTCCTACAGGGAGCTTCAGCTGTGAGAAGCAGCTTCTTTGTTTCTCCCAGTCCACTGCCCAATAGCTGAGGTTCTGCTCTGAGGTCGTTCTTATGCACAGATCCCACACTCCGACATGCTGGTGTGCAGTTTGAGTGTTTTTTATTTGTTGAGTTCTAGATGTACAACTTATTGTTATTTCAAGGGGAGAGATCTGGGGATGTCTTTCACTCCACCATGTTTCTCTAATGGCATTTTTTACAGAACTAGAACAAATAATCCTAAAATTTATATTTCATCATAAAGGACCACCAAATAAACTTGAAAATCTTGAGAAGAACTAAGTTGGAGATATCATGCTACCTGATATCAAACTATACAACAAGCCTATATTAATAAAAAAAATAATACTGACATCAAAACAAACACATAGCTTGATGAAACAGAATAGATAGACCAGAAATAAATCCACACCTATAAAGTAATTTAATCTCTGACAAAGGAGTAAGAATATATAGTGAGGTAAATACAGTCTTTTCAATAAATGGTGTTGGGAAAACTGAACAGATAGATGCAAAAAAATAAAAAAAGAAAACTAGAACATTTTATTATACCATATGTAAGAATAAACTCGAAATGGTGGTTAAAGACTTAAATGTAAGACCCCAAATCATAAAATTCCTGGAAGAAAACATAGGCAGTAAATTCTCAAATATTGCTCATACAAAAAGTTATGTGGAATTATAAAAGTTCCCAAATAGTCATGACATTCTTGAGGAAAAAGAACAAGGTTGGAGGTATCCCACTACCTCTTATCAAACTACACTACAAGGCTATAATATTCAAAACAGCATAGCACTTGCACAAAAACAGACATATAGATCAACAGAATGGAATAGAGAGCTCAGAAATAAACCTATGCATATATGGTCATTTATATGACAAAGTAGAAAAAATATATATACAATTGGTAAGGACAGCCTATTTTATAAATACTATTGGAATAACTGGACAGTTACACGTAAAATATTAAGCTGTACCACCTTCTTACACCATATACAAGAATAAACTCAAAATGGATCGAAGACTTAAATTTAAGACCCAAAACAAAATAAAAACTCCTAAAATAAAACATAAGCAGCAAACTCTTTGACATTGCTCTGAATAATATTATTTTTCTGATATATTTCCTTGGGCAAGGGAAACAAAAGAAAAATGAACAAATGGGACTACAACAAACTAAAAAGTTTTTTCACATCAGAGGAAACCATTGACAAAATGAGAAAACAACTTAGTGACTGGGAGAAAATATTTGCCTAAGATACAACTGGTAAGGGGTTAATATCCAAAATTTATAAAAAACTCATAAAACTCAACATTAAAAAAATCCAACAATCCAATTAAAAATGGGCAAAAGATCTGAATAGGCATTTCTCCAAAGAGACATATGAATGGCCAATAGACATATTTAAAGATGCTCAATATCATTTATCATCAGATAAATCCAAATTAAAACCACAATGAGATATCACCACATACCTGTAAGAAAGGCTATCATTAGTGAATCAAAACCAACTGTTGGTGAGGATATGGAGAAAAGGGAAACCTCATGCACTGTTGGTGGGATTACAAACTGGTACAGCTCTATGGAAAACAGTATTGATGTTCTTCAAAAAATTAAAAATAGAACTACCTTATGACTCAGCAATTTCAATTTTGAGTATTTATCCAAAGAAAACTAAAACATGAAATCAAAAAGATACATGCAAACCTATATTCAGTGCAGCACTTTTTACAATAGCCAAGATATGGAAGCAGCCTAAGTGCCCATCAACAGTCAACTATGTAAGGAAAAAGTAGGAATTGAGGGAAAATGGCATACATGATAAAGGCTTTGTTGATCCCTCTTGAGACCCAATCCAAGTTATGAGAGACACATGAAGCAAATATCAAACGAAGTTGTCTGGGATCCAGATTAACAGTAGCACTACATCTAGGGAGAAAAATAAGAAATCACCCTGCAACGGTAGAAAGTACAAGGGGGTAAAGATGTGAGGCTGCCCATTCTCAAGCAGCTGAGTGAGACAGAGGCTGCAGCAGCTGCAGCTGGCTGCTGTAGATGCCTCTTAAAGAGACCATGTCTGTGAAAGGACTTTCATAGTGATGAATCTGCTCACTCTGAGCACCAGTGATGAGTCAGATACTCGGGGGACACCAGGAAATTACAGGGGGACACTGAGTTATCAAAGTGAGGGCCCTCAGAGTTGAGGCATTCTCCTGAACAGAAGTGCTGGCGGTATCCTTTGTCCCTCCGTTGAGCTCCCCGTGCTCCCAGCATATGGGCTCAGGGAATGCATAGCTGGGACATCATCAAACTGGATAAAAGAGGTCTCTTTGCCCAGAGGATTCCATGAAACTCCACCACCTCAGCTCAAGGCCCCATCCAAGCCACATTCAGTTGTGTCCTCAGTGAGACCAGTGCTCCTTACTGAGCCAAATCCAAGACTCACACTGGTGATAGCTGGCTTCGGTTTCTGGTGTGGCTTCTTGAGACAACTATAAGCACCTGTTGATTTCTTGCTCAATCTTAAGAGGTGGACCTGGAGGGGCACAGGCTGTGGCTAAACTTGGCCTGCAGCTGTTCCCCTGGATGCCTACTACACAATAAGCACTATTAAGAACAGGATAATTAAGAGCTTTGCTTAGTACATAGAAACAGAAACAGAAAGGCAGCCAGAATGGGAAAACAAAGAAACAGAAACCATATGAAAGAACAGAATAGAGATCCAGGAATAATGGTGTCAAAGCAATCTCACAGATGCAGAGTTCAAAATACTGGTTACAAAAATGCTCAATAAACTTAGGGGAAGAGTAGATGAACTCAGTGAGAACTTTAACAAAAAGATTAAAAAACATAAAAATGGAAATAGAGGGGTGGCTCCATAGTGTAGTGGTTAGCATGTCTGTTTTACACGCAGAAGGTCCTGGGTTCATACCCCAGGTGGAGACAGGGACCATACTCTAGGTGTGACCATACTCCCCATGTGCACCAGGCCCTGGATGCTCCAGGCCTCAGGTGGATGCCATGAGCATGTGGGAGGAAACGTCCTCGCTTTCAGCGATCCAGTTCTTAGAAAAAGGAAATAACAACATCCATAGGTTTGGGGTAGAAGTTGTGAGGGTAATTAAAGAAAGGGGAAAATGGAAATGGAAATTTAAAAAGGGAACCATTCAGAAATAAAGAACACATGATCTGAAATGAACAACATTTTAAAGGGAATTGACAGAGTGAGTAAAGAAGAGAATCGAACCACTGATATAGACGTTGGGAAAGCGAAGGACACTCAATCAGAATGACAAGAAAAAAGAAGCCAAGAATATAATAATAATTTAAGGAGCCTATGGGACACAATTAAATGTAAAAATATCCATGTCATGGGGTACTGGAAGGAAAACAAGAAGTTGAAGAGCTATTTGAAGAACACTTCCATAACTCAGTGAAGGTAATAAACATACAACCCAAGAAAGCTCAGAGAGTCCCAAGAAAGAAGAACCCTAAAAGGCCTGCACCAAGAAACATCATAATTAAAATACCAAAGGTTAAATTCAAAGAGAGACTCTTAAAATCAGCAAGAGAAAAGCAGTTACTTACCTACAAGGGAGGACCCATAAAACTGGCAGCTGATTTCTCAAAAGAAACTATGCAGGACAGAAGAGCTTGGCACAAAATACTCAATGTGGTGAAAACCCAGGATCTACAACCAAGAATACTTTATCCAGCAAAGCTATCATTTAGAGTTGATGGACAGATAAAGAGCTTCTCAGACAATAATAAACTAAAGGAATTCAACAGTACCAAGCCAGTAGTACAGAAAATGTTGGAGGGACTTCTTTAAGAAGAAAAAACATGTATCAAAAACAGGAATAACGAATGGTAATAACTATATTCTTATCAACAAGTACCTCAAGTAGAAAATAATTAAGTTCTCCAACTAAAAGATAGAGTGGCTGAAAGGATAATAAAACAAGCCCCCTAAATATGCTGCATACAAGAGACTCACTTCAGATTAAAAGACACACACAGACTAAAAGGAAGATCATGGAAAAATATATTGCTTTGATGGACCTAGAGGGTATTGTGCTGAATGACATAAGTCAGAATGAGAAAGACAAATATTATATGATTTCACATACATGTGGAATCTAAAGAACAAAATAAACACCAACACAAACAGAAATAAGCTCAGAGATACAGAGAATATTTTGATGGCTACTAGATGAGAGGGGGTTGGGAGGATGGCAAAAAGGGCAAAAGGATTAAGGAGTACAAATGGATACTTACAAAATAGACATGAAGACATAAACTGTGGCATAAGGAAAATAGTTAACGATGTTATAATAAATATGTAAAAGGGAAGAAGTTTGCTAGATTTAGTGGGATGATCATGATCACTTTGTGAGTCATATAGATCTCTAATCACTATTCTGTACAACTGGAACTAATATATTATTGTATGCCAACTATAATTAAAAAACTCATTGTCTATTATATTTCAATAAAGCCAGGAAAAAAGAAAAGAAAAGAAAAAGTGAAAAGTGGTATATATGTATAATGGAATATTACTTAATTATCAAAAAAATAAATCTTACTATTTGTAACACCATAGATGGACCTGGAGGGTATTATGCTAAGTGAAATACATCAGAAAGAGAAATACCATATGATTTTACATATATATGTAATCTAGGGAACAAAATAAACAAACAAAACAAAAGGAGATTTACAGATACAAGAACAAACTGGTGATGGCCATCAGAGATGGCAGTGGGTTTGGAGGGGTGGGTGATAAAGGTGAAGGGATAAAGAAGTACAACTTAGAAGTTACAAAACAGTCATGGGATTATAGAGTACCACATATGAAATATAGTCAATATTATTGTAGTTGTGTGTAGTGCCAGATGGGTACTAGAGTAATCGGGTGTGGGAAGGATATCACTTCATAAATTATATAAATGTCTAACCATTGTACTGTATACATGAAACTAATATAAAATAATTTTTTTTAAAAAAGTACACATTGGTTGTTACAAAATAGTCATAAGAATGTGAAGTATAGAGAGTATAGTCAATAATATTGTAATAATATTGTATGTGTACACATCCAAAACTAATAAAAATAATATTGAATGTCAACTCTAATTGAAAAAAAAATTTAAAGTATTTCCATTATTTAGACATCTACCCACCATAACCAGTAGACATGTTCAAAATTTTCTACATAGAGATATATACCCACCCCATTTTGTTATATAGGTGGATGATGTGTTCACAGTACCTTTCATTAACTGCAGTATGTTTTTCCAATTAGGAGTTCCAGTTATAATAATAACACTAGATTGCACACTTAAAAATTTGTTAAGAGGATAGAACTTATGTGAAATGTTCTTACCACAAAACAATAAAATTTTTTAAAAAAGCCCTTCAGAAGATGGTATAGAAGGTAGAGGCTGTGCTACAACAAAATTATAACAAAACTACAGTACACAGACTTGCCTGTGGTCTGGCTGAACAGAAGCCCTACAACTAGGGTCAAAAATAACAGGTCAGCTCAAAACAGTAAGGGGGTGGAGGTGCAAATGGCCCAGTCCTACAACCATGTCTGGCAATCGAGAATCAGGAGGGCTATCTTTGGATGTGGAACTACCTCCTCCACATGAGGATTGAGGGATCCTGGCCCCAAACTGGGCTCCCCAGCCCAGTGTTCCAGTGCCAGGAAGAGAAATTCTCACAACCTCTGGCTATGAAAAATAGCAGAAACTGCACCTGAGTGAGATGGAGGGCTATAGGAGTTGCAGACATTTCCTTTAAAAAGGTTCATGCCCAGACTTAACTTACTGATGGACTCACTTGCACTGAGCCCCAGTATTGGGGAAGCTGCTAGAGGGGTACTAGGGACATATAGTGAGATACTGAGATGTTGGGCTTCAGGGCAATGGCTGCAGGGTTGGCTTTCTCCAAAATAGATGTGCAGGCAGGAGCCATTGTTTATTTGTTGAGCCCTACTCCTTCCCAGCCTGAACACACAGGTGCCGCCATATCTGAGTCTTCAGCAATCTAAATAACACAGGTCATTCTACTTGGGGTAATCCCTAAGACTCCACCTCCCCAAACTTGTGGGCCCACCCAAACCATTTCCAGTATTTTATTCCATACAAATGGGCTGTCTTGGTTCCTGCTGTGAACTTTCATAAAATCTCTCAAAGGCTCACAAAACCCAAAAAAGCAGTATCTGGCCTTGGCCTGCCCTACACCTCTTGCTGAGCAACCCCAAGCCCCACACTAGTGGCAGCCATCCTCAGTTTCTGACTTGGCCTCTTGAGTAACCTATAAGCCCAGCACGATGGCAGGCATATGTGGATTGCTTGACGACTCTTACCAGGTGGTCCATGAGGTGCACAAACTGTGGCTGAGCTTGGCCTAGAATTGGACCTCTCCCAAGGCTCTGTCACTGGGTCTCACAGTATACCTACTATATAAAGCCACTCTACTAAAACCAGGCAACTTAGGAGCCATGCCTAATACATAAAAACAGAGGGAGGCAGAAAAGATGGGGAGACAAAGAAACATATTCCACTTAAAAGAACAGAACAAAGTGCTAAAAAAATTACCAAAATGGAAACAAGCAATGTCAACAAAATGGAGGAATTAATCAGTGATATCAAAGACAGAAATCTAGAAATAAATCAGAAGGAGGAAGAGAGAAACTGAAGAATGAAAAATAATAAAGAGAAATACAAGAACTAGCTGACACCATCAGGAGAGAAAACATAAGAATAATAGGCATTACCAAAGGTGAGGAAAAGGAACAGTGATTAGAAAACATTTTCAGAGAAATAGTGGATGAGAATTTCCCAAATCTAAGGAAAGAGCTGGAGCTTAGAATTCATGAAGTCAACAGCAACCCAATTATCTCAACCCAAAAAAGCCTTCCCCAAGACACATTGTATTAAAGTTATCAAAAATCAACAACAAAGTCAGAATTCTCAGGGCAGCCAGGGAAAAGAAGGCTGTAACATATAAAGGAAAACTCAATAAATTATCCTCGGACTTCTCAGAGCAAACATTACATGCCAGAAAGGAATGGAATCAAATATTTAAACTATTAAGCAGCCTAGAATAATGTATCCAGCTAAGCTCTCTCTTAGATATGAAGGTAAAATAAAGACCTTTCCAGACATATAAAAAGTGAGGTAATTCTTCTCTATGAGACGTGCACTACAGGAAATATTGAAAGGTGTCAGCTCATCTAAAACAAAATAACAAAACAGAAAAAAATACATAATTATGAGTAAAGTGACTATCAGGCAAATAGAATCAGAGGAGTGCAACCCTTACTAAGAACAGGGCATTATAAGTTTAAATAATAGGAAGAGAATTGCTAGAGCAAGATGGTAATGAATATTCAGCATACATAGGGACAAATTGAGATAGAAATGACTGAAAAGGAGAGGATTTAAAGATCCACATTCGCAAAGGGAAATGTAGATAAGGCGTGCACAAAGAAAATGGACAACTGTATATATGTAACTATCCTTTACATATTTGTAATGGTAACCAAAGATGAAAGATTCTGAACTGACGTGTATAACATAAAGCAAGAAGAATCAGAGACAAAACTCATAAAAGCCAAAAATAAGTAAAGAAAACAGAAACACAAGGACAAGGAAGCAATGGAAACACCAAGCTTACAGAAAGCAAAAGATACAATGACTATAAGATCTCAATATTTCAATAATCACCTTAAATGAAAATGGACTGAAGTCACCAATAAAAAGGCACAGAGTCACAGATTGGATCAAAAAAGAAAACCCAACCATATGCTGCCTCCAAGAGTCAAATCTCAGCTCCAAAGACAAATGTAGACTCAAAGTGAAAGAGTGGGAAATGATATTTCAAACAAAAGGTATTCATAGAAACGCGGGAGTAGCTGTACTAATATCAGAGGAAATAGACTTTAAAATAAAGAAACGTAAAGAAAGATACTGAGGGACACTTAATAATGATAAAGGGAATCATGCACCAGGAAGACATAACACTTATTAATACCTATGCTCCCAATCAAGAAGTCCCAATATATGTAAAGCAATTACTAACAGAACTAATGGGAGAAACAGACTAAAACACTATCATACTAGAAGACCTAAATACCCCACTTTTAGATATGGACAGACCATCCAAAGAGAAAATCAATAAGGAAATAACATCCTTAAATGACACATTAGAACAACTGGACATAATTGATATTTATAGAGAATTCCATCTCAAGACAGGTGCTTATACATTCTTCTCTAGTGAGCATGGAACATTCTCAAGAATCTACCACATACTGGGACACAGAGATAGCCTCAACAAATATAAGAGAGTTGAAATCATATCAACCATATTCTCTGATCATAATGCTTTGAAATTGGAGATCAACTGAAAAGAAATCAGGAAGAACTACAAATACATGGAGATTAAACAACATTCTACTGAAGAATAACTGGGTCAGAGAAGAAATAAAAACAGATCAAGTGATACATAGAAATGAATGATAATGATACTACAATATATCAAAACTTTTGGGACATGGCAAAAGTGGTCATAAGAGAAAAGTTCACATCACTACAGGTTTATCTCCAAAATCAAGAATGAGCCCAAATAAACAACTTAATGCTTCATATTAAAAAAAAAAAAAAGACTAGAAAAGGAAGAGCAAGTGAGGCCTAAAGTCAGCAGAAGGAAAGAAATAATCAAAATTAGAGCAGAAATAAATGAAATTGAAAACGAAAAAACAATAGAAAAAATAAATGCAACAAAGAGCTGGTTCTTTGAGAAGATTAATAAATTAACAAACCCCTGGCTAGACTCACTAAAGAAAAAAGAAAAAGGATACAAATAAACAAAATCAGGGATGGAAGAGGGAAAATAATGACTGATATCGTAGAAATAAAAAAGGATCATGCAAGAATACTATGAAAAAGTATATGACGACAAATTTAATAACTTAGAAGAAATGGACCAGTACTTAGAAAAATATAATCTTCATTGACAAAATCAAGATCTGGAAAATATAAATAGACCAATCAGCAGTACGGAAATTGAAATAATCATCAAAAACATACCAAAAGTAAAAGTCCAGGACCAAATGGCTTCACCAATGAATTGTACCAAACATTCAAAGAAGATTTATTACCTATTATCCTCAGCTCTTCCAAAAAATCAAGGATGCAATACATCCCAACTCATTTTATGAGGTTATATTTCTCTGATACCAACAGCTGGTAAAGATGTCACAAAAAAAAAGAAAAACACAGTCCAATATCTCTCATGAACACAGATGCAAAATCCTAAATAATACCAACAAACCGAACACAGCAACATATTGAAAAGATTATACAACACAATTAAGTGAGCTTCATCCCAGGGGTCTAGGGATGATTCAACATATGGAAATCAATTAATGTGATATACCACATAAGCGAATCAAAAAATAAGAATCATGATCATATCAATGGATTCAGAAAAAGCCTTCAACAAGATACAGCATCTATTTATGATCAAAACACTTAACAAATAGGTATAGAAGGAAAGTACCTTAACAAAATAAAGGCTATATATGACAAAATCTCAGCTACCATTATACTTAATTATGAAAAACTAAAAACCTTTCCTCTAAGATCAGGAACAAGGCAAGGCTGTCCACTATCGCCACTGTTATTCAATATAACATTGGAAGTACTAGCTAGTGCAATTAGGAAAGAGAAAGATATAAAAGATATCCAAATAGGAAACAAATAAGTGAAACTGTCACTCTGCAGATGACATGATTCTCTATATAGAAAACCCTAAGGACTCCACAAGAGCACTACTTAAAACAATAAACAAATTCAGTTTAGTCTCTGGATACAAAATTGACATTCAAAAATTCATAGCATTCCTGTACCCTAATAATGAAGCTTCAGGAAAAAAAAAGTGGAAAAAATAACTCCTTTTGCTATTACAGCAAGAATAATAAAATACTTAGAAATAAATCTAATGAAACATATGAAGGACCTATATAACGAAAAGTATAAGACCTTATTTAAAAAATATCAAAGAAGATACAAAGAAATGGAAAGATATTCCGTGTTTTTGGATTGGAAGAATCAGCAAAGTTAAAATGCTTTATTACCTAAAGCATTATACAGATTTAATACAATCCCCATCAAAATCCCATTGGCATTTTTTAAAGAAATAGAACAATAAATCATCAGATTTGTGTGGAAGCACAAAAAACCTCGAACTGCGAAAGCTATCCTGAGGAAAAAAAAAGGGGGGGGCTGGAGGCATCACTCTGCCTGAGTTCAAATTATGCTACAAAGCAAAAGTCATCAAAACGGCATGGTATTGGCAGCAAAACAGACACACTGACTACTGGAACAGAATCGAGAGTCCAGAAGTAAACCCGTGTGTGTGTGTGTGTGTGTGTGTGTGTGTGTGTGTGTGTATACACATACATATATATAATTTTGAACATAAAAAGCCAAAAACATACAGTAAAGAAAGGAACGTCTCTTCAATAAATAGTGCTAGGAAAATTGGAAGGCCACCTGCAAAAGAATGAAATTAGATTATTGTTTATCACCACACACCAAAGTTAACTCAAAATGGATTAAGGGCCTGACTATAAGACTGGAATCAATAAAATGCATAGAAGAAAACATAAGATGTAAACTCAAGGACCTTGGAGTTAAAGAGGATTTTATGAATTTGAAGATAAGGGAAGTAAAAACAAAAATAAATAAATGAGACTACATCAAACTATAAAGCTTCTACTTAGCAAAAGAAATTGTCAACAAGGTAAAGAGACAACCATCCAAACGGGAACATATCTTTGCAAATAATGCTTCCTATAAGGGCGTAATATCCAAAATACATTAAAAAAAAATCATACAACTCAATAACAACAACAACAACAACAAAAACAAATGATTCAATCAAAATGTGGGCAGAGGATCTAAACAGACACTTCTCCCTAGAGAACATGGAAATGGCCAAAAAATATATGAAAAGATGTCCAGCATTGCTAGTTATTAGGAAAATGCAAATCAAAACCACAATGAGATACTATCTCACAGCTGTTAGAATAGCTATAATCAACAGAACAAGTAATAACGAATGTTGGAGAGGATACAAATAAAAAGGAATCCTCATGTACTGTAAGGGGGACTGCAAATTGGTACAGCCATTATGGAAAATAGTGTGGAGGTTCTTCAAAAAAAAAAAAAAAAAACAAAAATTGATTTACCATATGATCCAGCAATCCCTCCACTGGGTATTTACCTTGAAGTCTTGAAAACCCATATCTGAAAAGATATTTGTCCACTGATGTCCATAGCAGCACTATTCACAGTGGCCTAGACATGGAAGCAACTGAAGTGTCCTACAATAGATGATTGACTAAAGAAGTTGTGGTATATACATACAATGGATTATTACTCAGCCATAAGAAGAGATGAAATACCGCCATTTGCAACAACCTGGATGGACCTTGAGATAATCATGCTAAGTGAAATAAGCCAGACAAGAAAAGTTGAAAATTACATGATATTTCTTATATGTCGGATATAAACTTAAAAGCAACAAACAAACAGGACAAATTGAGACTCAAGAACATGGTCAATGAACTAGTGTTTACCAGAGGGTAGGTTTTGGGCAAGGAGAGGGGAGGTAGATGGGGTAAAAGGGGTGAAATATAGGGGGATTGGGGGAAGTTGAAGTGGTTAAAGGGGATCAAATATATGGTAGCTGAAGGAAACTGGACTCTGGGTAGTAATCACACAATACAATATATAGATGTCAAATTATAATGTACATCTGAAACCTATATAATTATAAAAATTATAAAATTAACCAGTTACCCCAATAAACTTATAAAATAAAATTTAAAAAAATGAAGATGGAAAATATAATAGGGAGCCAGTCAGAAATGAAGAGTACTATATCTGAGATGAAGAACATATTAGCGGGACTCAACAGAGTGGACAAAATGGAGGATCAAATCAGCAAAATAGCAGATGGGGTAGCAGAAGACACCCAATCAGAACAGCAACAAGCAAAAAGAATCCAAAAAAATATGAAGACAGTTTAAGAAATCTTTGGAAGATCATCAAGTGTAACAACATTCACATAATACTTATATTAGAAGAAGAGGGAGAGCAAGAAACTAAAAACCTTTTTGAAAAAATAATGATGGAAAACTTCACTAACTTGGTGAAAGAAATAAACATACAAATCTGGGAATCACAGAAAGTCCCAAACAAGATGAACCCAAAGAGGCCCACACCAAGGCACATCATAATTAAAATGCCAAAGATTAAAGACAAAGAATCTTAAAAGCAGGAAGAGAAAAGCAATTTGTTACCTACAAGGGAGCTCCTATAAGACTGTTAGCTGCTTTTTCAACAGAAAGTTTACAAACCAGAATGGCTTGGCACAAAATATTCAAAGTGATGAAAAGCAAGGACCTAAAACCAAGATTACTTTAGCTAGCAAAGCTATTATTTAGAATCAAAGGGCAGATAAAGAACTTCCCAAACAAGAAAAAGCTAAAGGAGTTCATCACCACCAAGCCAGTATTACAAGAAATGTTGGAGAAACTTCTTTAAAGAAGAAAAAATAATGTATCAAAATTCTAAATAAAGAATGGCAGTAACTACATATCTATCAACAAATACTTCAAATGAAAAATAATGAAATGCTCAAATGAAAAGATAAGGTGGCTGAATGGATAAAACAACAAGACCCTTACATAAGCTGCCTACAAAAGACTCACTTCAGATTGAAAGACAGACACAGACAGAAAGTAAAGAGATAGATAAATGTTTCATGATGAACCTAGAAGGTGTTTGACCAAGTGGAGTAAGTCAGATATAGGAAGACAAATGCCATATGATTGCACATGTATGTGAAATCTAAAGAACAAAATAAACAAATTAAAAACTAGAAACAAACTCATAGATACAGAGAGAATTTTTGAGGGCTACTAGATGGGAGGGTAGTTGGGGGAGTCAATAAAAAAAAGAGTAAGGGATTAAAAAGTAAAAATTGGCAATTACAATATAGTCATGGAGATATAAAGTATAGCATAAGGAATATAGTCAATAATGTTGTAACTATGTACAGTGTCTGAGCGGCACTAAATTTTTTGGGGTGATCACTTTGTAAGTTACATAGATGTCTAATCACTATGTTGTATACCTGAAAGCAATATGATATTGTATACCAACTATAACTGAAAAATTATATATATATATATATTATTTAAAAAAATTAAAATATCTCAGTTACTAAACAGATTGGTTGGAAAAGCAGATATTTCTTTTGCTTTCCTCAAACCATTTTTCTAAATTTTCACCTGTTTCTAATTAGTCATTTCACATTTCTCATACATTTGTTTCCTAAAACACAGAGATTTGCATCACTCATTATTTTCTATGAAATTGAACAGTTGTCATTGTATATACAAAACAATCAATGAATATTCTGAATTTTTTTTCTATTTTTGACTAATTAAAGTGGTGTCACATGGAAATAGCCTACAGTCATCTCTGAATTTAACAAAAGGTCTTGGTCCAGGAAGAAATTAGAAATTTATAATTAGGCTCTCCCTTACTGAATGAGATAGAACTTACTAAAATTTCATTATTGTGAGCTATACATTAAGAAAATTATCAATACAAGTAAGATTAAAATAAAATGAGCAAATAAGATAAATATTTAACCATTACTGAAGTGAATTGCTAAAAGGGCAAAAAAAAAGAGATAAATTTATTTGAAAATGTGAGTCTAATATTCTTTGTGACATTTGAGTGCTCTGAGACAAAATGTGAAGGTTTCCTAATCCTCTTATGCAAGTTTATCTGTGAAACAGCATGCTTACTCATGGTATTCTCAGATAAGTGAATTTAAACACATGTTAGGAAGTGGGCAGGAGAATGGATTTGGAATCATAAGAATTCTTTTTCAGATGGAATCTGATAAGGAGCTATTTACGTAAGTGCTTCCTGGTGCTTATTTGAGTCTTCAGTCTGAGAGGAATGGGAATTTAAGGACAAACTGCAAGTGCAGTAGAGCTAGAAGCTAGTCTGCAGTAGGCTAGCAGAAGGACTGAGACTGGAGGTAAAGGTAGTTTCCTGATGAGACTACTCAGTATGAATGAATCTGCTGTTTTAATCAAGCAAAACCAGGTTGGAGATTTTCTATGTCTTTCTGAAGGGATTTGTGAATAGAAATGACCAGAAAGATTCCCTTTCCATATAACCACTTTTATATTTAAATTTTCAAATTGAGTCCTGTTAGATATTTCCTTCGGAGTTTTTCACTGCTTTGAACTTCACTAAAGTTAGGAAGAACTATTAAGCCATTTTTTAAAATGAACCCTTGTTACCCTTCCTGTAGCAAAAATCATTCCCTCTTTGCCATAACCCAGGAGTGACTACTTCTTTCTTCAAATACCCTAAATTATTCTCTGTTCAAAAATTGAACTATGTCAAAGAAATGCAGCATAGGAAAGGAACCAGGATGGAAACATTTTATCAAAATAGCTGGCTAAGAAATGGTTGTAACTTACATTAATAGCAACACAATCTTCCTTTTGAATACATCAGTTTAATCTCGGCCTAGCAAAAATAGTAAAATTCAAATTACCCAGAGAATAATTAATAGGACTTTTTAGTAAACCAAATTTTGGAGAATTTAAATCTTTGAAGGGAGAAGTCAAAACATAACAGAAAAAAGGTCATAGACTGTTCCTGAACACTATTGAGCTTGCCCAGGCTTAGTGGTAACATGTACTTTTGCAAAAATGTAATCAAATCGAAAATGGTGATATTTAATATTTTGAAAAATCAGAATGGTAACATTTTACATAAACAAGCATTTAATACTGAACTTACAAATGACTTGTGTTTTATAAATTATTTTAATACAATGGTTAGCTTCTATGGCAAAATGAGTTTTGGGTTTTGGGTTCAAATGTTACAACTGCTTGGTGTTAGGCTTCTATGATTTAACCAACAATGTACTTGAAATGTTTACTTATAGAAATATTTTAATAATACCTGTCAGTGTGATTTATTTCTATGGGTAAAACAAATCTGCATTACCATTTAGTATATCACAAATACTTGTGGCCAGTTCTAAGAATAACAAATAGCCCAGCTGGACTAGTATCGTGGCTTTTGTAAGATAGTGTTGGATAAAAATAATTTGATATGTAGAATTGGGTAAAATTTTAGAGAGTCCTAAAACTGAGACCAAGAGATTTGCTGCTAAATTATTCTTCCTCAGATTCCAAACTCTACCTTATACATATTTGTCAAAACCTTCTCCAGATTTCTATAAGCAGCAGGAAACAACTGTACATGTCTCTCAAATATATCAGTTAAATGAGAGACTGCATGAAGGGTAGGAACAAAAGTATGTAGACTAAAATGATGGTAGAGAGTATGATATTAGAGACAGGGTGACAGCACTAGACTATAAAGTTCAGACCAAAATTGTGTATATCTTTTCACTACCAAAACCCATAATTCAATATAGTATTCAGCAAATAATCTATGCAAAATAAACTTGAGGACTAATTAGATTTGATACTTGCCAAATGAAGAAGCAGAATAGAGAGGACCAAAGGGAGATTTGAAAATTTTCACCCAAGATTACTTTGATTCTGTTGACAGACTGAGTCTCATTACTGAGGATGCCTCCTACTGAAAGATATAGAATGATCTAACTGTAGCCCCTGCTTAAGAGAGACACCCTAGGCTAATGCCCAGGAAAAAAATAGGTGGCTGTATTAAGCTGTCATTTTGGAAACCTGGCACTCTGTTCATAACTCATGATATTCTCATAAGGTGACATAATTACTGTTTTTACTTTCTGTAAGTTAAAGATACTATGATATAAAGTGTCTCTATAAATAGAATTCCAAAATAGCTAGTTGTTTTAGTAAATTGAATATAAAATTCAATAATGCTGAACATGTGGGATGGGATAGACAAAACATTCAAGCAAATAATTAAAATTTGTCAATAGTTAATAGGTACTTTTGTCATCATAACTAGCTATTCCTTTTCATCTACACACAAAGATTAGGACAAGTGGGACTGATGTTATCTTGAGCTATTTTATTTATTTGTTTGTTTGTTTGTTTGTTTGTTTTCATGGTCTAAGAGGTGGTCTTTATTTCTTTGTTAAAAAAAAAGAGACAATGGGCCCAAAATGGAGTCACTTGTGCCAAGCCCCAAATTATTTATTTTGATCTTGATTTATTTGGAGCAGAGGCATTGTTTTTAAGGAAAAAAAAAAACGTGTGGGGTTAATTCAAACATAGCCCCTCCACATACACAGGAGACAAAGAAGACTGATAGGTCAGCAACCCTGAGAAGGACAGTGAACAAATTGCTCCCTGGGCTGTGCTTGCTCCCAAGGGCACTTCCCACTACTCCCATGAGTACTATCTGCCCCTTTTGGCCATTTCCATGAATATTATCTCTCTGCTATGCTTGGGTGCACTGGCTGGTTCGGTCATTTTCAACACTAGCTAGGCAGCATGTCCGGCTGTCATCTATGGGGAAAGACCCTTGTTACCCTGGATGAGATAATCACCCAATCCTATTCTCATATATAAAACAATGCTTATTCTTGGCCAGATGCCTTTTTCTGCAGCTACATCTGACCAAGTGCTGAAGCTTAACTGCATTGTGAGTAATAAGTGGCATGTCTCACTCTGTTGGTCTTCCTGGCAGTATTTTTGGGATATCCAAGGACTAGGTGCCAGTTCCTAGCCAGGAGCTCCTGAGTTACAATATGTCATGTAGATTGTCTAAAAATAAAATACATTAAACAGAAGAAAAAGATAACAGATGCTTCAGCATCAAACAGAATGTAGATATCTGTAATGGAAACTATCAATATACATAAGCAAATTAAAAAGTTTTAGTGTCCTTTACATTTTATAATAAGAAAAAAAAGTAAGATTTCAAAACATTTAAGTAAAAATTACTTATTTTGAGGGTAAAATATACAAAAATATTTGTTTCTTTTATATGTTATTTTACTTAATTAAATATATTTACCAAGATTCTTATAACTGCAATTAAAAAATACTATAAGTATTTTTAATTTATAAGTAAAAACTATAAGGACATTTTATTATCTCAGGAAAAACAAAACTTAATATCCAAAATATATACGAAATTCATGCAACTCAACATCAAAAACAAACAAACAATCCGGAGATGGAAAAAAATGGCATAGATAATAGAGGCATTGTTCATCCCTCTTGAGACCAAATCAAAGTTGTAACATAAACAAGGAGCAAACAGCAAAGAAAGTCACCTGGGATCTAGATGACCAGAAGCACTACAACTAAGAAGAGAAAGAATTAAACACCCTGCAATGGTAGAAGGTAAGAGGGAACAAAGATGGGAGGCTCTTCAGTCCTGAGTGGTACAGAAGCTACATTTGCTGCAGATGCCTCTTAAAGGGGCTGTGTCCATGAGCAGACTTTTGAAGTGATGAACTCCCTTGCTCTGTGCACCGGTGCTCAGTTTGAGACACAGAGGGCTCCAGGGACTTTCGAGGAGACACTGAGTTTTCTGAGTGATATTCAGAGGGAGGCAAGGCTCTCTCCTGGGAAAAAGTACCTGCGGTATCAATCGTTCCTCTGTTGAACCCTTCCCCAATCTCGATGTGTGGACATAGCACCGCCATAGTTCAGATATCATCAAACTGGATAACTGAGGTGACTCAGCCCAGAGGATCCCCTGAAACTCCACCTTTTCCAACTCACAGCCCTACCCAAACTTCATCCAGTTGAGTCCTCAGTGAATCCAGCACTTCTTGCTGAGCCAACTCCAAGACTGACAATGATGGCAACTGGCTGTGATTTCTAGTGTGGACTCTTGAGGGAACTATAAGCACAGGAAATATGGATTGCTTGCTGAATATTTAAGAGGTGGACCCAGAGGGGCACAGGCTTGAGCTAAATGTGGCCTGCACCTGGATCATTCTCAAGACTGTTCCACTGGACACCTACTACACAAATCCACACTAACAAGACCAAGGGACTTAGGAGTTTTAATTAGTACATAGAAACAGACACAGAAAGGCAGCTATAATGAGAAAACAAAGAAAAAGAAACCATATGAGAGAACAGAATAAAGATAAAGGAATAATGGTGTAAAGCATTTGCACAGATGCAGTGTTCACTGATTATAAAGATGCTTAATAAACAGGGAAATGGTAGATGAACTCAGGGAGAATTTTAACAAAGAGATTAAAAAACATAAAAATAGACATGTAAATTAAAAAAGGGAACCAGTCAGAAACAAAGTACACATTATGTGAGATGAAGAATATGTTAGAGGGAATCAATAGAGTTAATAAAGAAGAGGATCAAACCATTGACATAGAGGATGGGGAAGCCAAGGATACTCAATCAAAATGTCAAGGAAAAAGAAGCCAAGACAATAATAAGAATTTAAGGAACCTATGGGACACAACTAAATGTAAAAATATTCATGTCATGGGGTACCTGAAAGAAAATAGGACTTTGAAGTGTTATTTGAAGAAATAATGATGGAAAATTTCCCTAACCTGGTGAAGGAATTAGACATACAACACCAGGAAGCTCAGAGAGTCCCAAGAAAGTGAAACTCAAAGAGGCCCATACCAAGATACATCATTATCAAAATACCAAAGGTTAAAGACAAAGAGAAACTCTTAAAAACAGCAAGAGAAAAGCTGTTACTTACCTGCAAGGGGGAACCCATCAGACTGGTAGACGATTTCTCAAAAGAAACTATGCAGGACAGAAGGGTTTGGCACAAAATATTCAACGTGGTGAATACACAGAATCTATAACCAAGAATATTTTATCCAGCAAAGCTATCATTTAGAGTCAAAGGACAGAGAAAGAGCTTCTCAGACAAAAACAAAACAAAACAAAACAAACAAAAAAAAATCTAAAGGAATTAATCAACCCTAAGCCAGTATTACAAGAAATGTTGAAGGGACTTTTTTAAGAAGAAAAAACATGTATCAAAAACAGGAATAACGAATGGTAATAACTACATTCCTATCAACAATTACCTCAAAAGGAAACTATGAAGTGCTCCAACTAAAGGATAAGGTGGCTGAATGAATAAGAATACAAGACCCCACTTTGCGGAAACATGGCGGAGTGAGACACATCCTCAGATCTCTCTCCTTGAAACAACAATAAGCTGAACATCTAAAACTCATCAACAACAACAACAACAACAACAACAACAACAAAACACTTAAAGTGCACACCAGCATGTCTGAGCAAGGAGTCTGCGCATAAGAGCTACCAGAGGTCAGAACCCCAGGTGTCGGGTGGTGGACTGAGAGAAATAAAGAAGCTGCTTTTGCAGGTGTCAGGGCTCCCTGCAGAAGGAAGAGGAGGGGAGAAGAAGCAGCGAGTTTTCTGAATAGCTCTGCCTGGAAAAGTTGTGAGCTCCCCATGGCCAGCTGGTGGCAGGGCTCAGTCATCAGGGCAGGAAGTAAAGAAGCAGCCAGCAGAGCAACAACAGTTGATTCTTCCAACCATGGTTGCAGAACCAAGGCTGAGCAGCAGCCCCGAACCCTCACCCAGAATGACCCTCTCCCTATATTCTCCAAGACAGATCACTGTGGAGCACAAGAAGAATCTGAGCAAACGTTAACAAAACTGTTGCTAACACTGACAGGGACTGAAACTGAGGGTAGGGAGTGTGAATAATAACTATCAGAAAATAAAAAGGCATTTTTAAAGCTTTATATAAAGCAATGATCCAAGAGGCTTAGACACCACCTACTAAAATCCAAAAGAAAAGCACCTTCTTTGCAGTAGTCTAAAAAGAAACCTTTATATAATAAATCTTCTTTCTGGTAAAAAAAAAAAAAAAAAAACAGAATATATTTCCATTAATGCCCAGTAGAAGAAATAGTCCATTAGATACCATGAACAACCAAGGTGAGAAGGCATCTCAGAAAGAAAGAGAAAAATCTCCATAAAATAAGCTTACAGACATAGAAATATGCTACTTAAATGACAGAGAATTCAGGATGGTACTTCTGAAAAAACTCAATGAATTCCTAAACGATTCACACCAACAATTTCAGGAATTGAAAAAACTAGATGAGTAGAACAAGGAGATTGAAACACTCAAAAAGAAAACAATAGATCTTCTGGAGATTAAAAAAAACACACACTGCAAGAGTAGAAAAATGAAATAGCAAGCTTGGGAAATAGAATTGAGAAATGGAGGAAAGGATCAGTGATATTGAAGACAGAAATCTAGAAATAGGTCAGAAAAAAAGAAAAAAAAAACAAATAATAGAAAATAATGAAAGAGAAATTCAAGAACTAGTTGATACCAGCAGTAGAAAAAAAAAACAAAACATGAGAATAATGAGTATTCTTGAAAGTGAGGAAAAGTGCAGGGATTAGAAGGCATTTTCTGACAAATAGTGGACGAGAATTTCCCAAATCTGAGGAGTGAGCTGGAACTTGGAATTCAAGAAGTCAACAGAACACCCAATTACCTCAACCTAAAAGGCCTTCACCAAGACACATTGTATTAAAATTATCAAATTTCAATGATGAAGACAGAATTCTCAGGGCAGCCAGGGAGAAGAAAACAATAAATTATAAAGGAAAATCCATTAGATTATCATCAGACTTGTCAGTGCAGACCTTATAAGCCAGAAAGGAATGGAATTAAATATTTAAACTAAATTTTAAAGGAACTATCAGCTTAGAATAATGTATCCAGCTAAGCTCTCCCTTAGATATGAAAGAAAAATTAAAGACTTTCCAGACATACAAAAATTGAGGGAATTCTGCATTATGAGGCCTGCACTACAGAAAATACTGAAAGATGTCACCTCATCTAAAACAAAATAACAACAACAAAAAACATAATTAGAAATAAAGTAACTATCAGGCAAATAGAAGCAGAGGACTGCAACCCTTACTAAGAACAAGTCATTATAACCTTACATAATAAGAAGAGAATTGCTACAGCAAGATAGTAATGAACATTCAACATAAATAGGGACAAATCAAGACAATGACTGAAAAGCGTTGGGTTCAAAGATTCAAATTTGTAAAGGGGGATGCTGATAAGGCATGTGCAGAAAAAAATGGACAACTGTATATGTGTAACTATCCTTCACATATTCGTTATGGTAACCAAACTCCAAAGTTTCAGAACTGAAGTATGTAACATAAAACAAGAAGAATCAGAGGGAGAATCCACGAAAGCCAAAAAAATTAAATAGATAAATAAATAAATAAATAAATAGATAGATAGATAGATAGATAGATAAATAAATAAATAAATAGATCCCAGAAACACAAGAACAAGAAAGCAATGGAAACACTGAGCTACCAGAAAGCAAAAGATAAAATGGCTATAAGAAGACCTCATATTTCAATAATCACCTTAAATGAAAATGGACTGAACTTACCAATAAAAAGGCACGAAGTTGCAGATTGGATCAAAAAACACAGCACAACCATATGCTGCCTCCAGGATACACAACTCAGTTCCAAAGATAAATATAATCTCAAAGTAAAAGGGTGGAAAATGATATTTTAAGCAAATGGCATTCAGAGAAAAGCAAGAGTAGCAGTACTAATATCGGATGCAATAGTCTTCAAAATAAAAAAAAATGTGAAGAAAGATACTGCGGGACACTTCATAATGATAAAGGGAATCATGCACCAAGAAGACATAACACTTACTAATATCTATGCTTCCAATCAGAAAGCCCAGAAATATGTAAAGCAAGTACTAACAGAACTAAAGGGAGAAACAGACTAAAACACTATCATACTAGGGGACCTAAATACCTGACAGACAGGGACAGATAGAGACAGACAATTCAAACAGAAAATCAATAAGGAAATAACATCCTTAAAAGACACATTAGACCAACTGGACATAATTGATATTTACAGAGCCCTTCATTCCAAAACAGGTGCTTATATATTGTTCTTTAGTGCACATGGAACATTCTCAAGAATCGATGACATACTGGGGCACAGAGATAGCCTCAACAAATATACGATGGCTGAAATCATACTGACCATATTCTCTGATCATAATGCTTTGAAACTAAATATCAACAGCAGAAAAAATTCAGGAAGAACCACAAATACATGGAGTTTAAAAAACATGCTACAGAAAAAATAAATGGGTCAGAGAAGAAATAAAAGGAGAAAGCAAGAGATATATAGAAATGAATGATAATCATAGTATGACATATCAAAACTTTTGGGATGCATCAAAAGGCATCATAAGAGGAAAGTTCATATGATTACAGATCTATCTCAAAAAACAAACAAAACAAGATAAAGCCCAAAAAGAAAACCTAACTCTTCTTCTTAAAAAAAAAAAACAAAACAAAACAAAACAAAAAACTAGAAAAAGAAGAACAAATGAAGCTTAAAGTCAGTGGAAGGAAAGAAATCATCAAAATTAAAGCAGAAATAAGTGAAATTGAAAACAAACAAACAAAAAAACAATAAAATAAATGTAACAAAGAGCTGGCTCTTTGTGAAGGTTAATAAAATTGACAAAACCCTAAGACTCAGTAAAGATAAGAAAAAGGACACAAAATAAACAAAATCAGGGATGAAAGAAAAGAAATGATGACAGACACTGCAGAAATACAAAGAATCAAACAAGAATACCATGAAAAAGTATATAACACCAAATTAAATAACCTAGAAGAAATGAACCAGTACTTAGAAATACACAACCTTCTATAGTGAATCAAGAACTGGAAAATCTAACTAGACTGATCAGCATTATGAAAATTGAAACAATCATCAAAAACCCACCAAAAATAAAAGTCCAGGACCAGATGGCTTCAGAGGAAATTCTACCAAATATTCAAAGAAGATTTAATACCTATTCTTCTCAAACTCTTCCAAAAAATTGAAGAGAATGCAATACTTCCCAACTCATTTTATGAGGCCAATATTACTCTGATACCAAAACTTGGTCAAGAAAACACACAAAGAAGAAAACAACAGTCTAATATCTCTTATGAACACAGATGCAAAAATCCTAGAAAAAAGATAAAAGTGAACTGTATACAGCAACATATTAAAAAGATTATACACCACTATCAGGTAGGATTCATACAAGAGGCACTGGAATGGTTCAACATACGCAAATAGATTAATGTGATACACCACATAAACAAATTAAAAATATGAATTATATTATCATAACAATAGAAGCAGAAAAAGCCTTTGAGAAGATACAGCATCCATTTATGATGAAAACAATTTAAAAAATTGGTATAGAAAGAATCTTAACATAATATAGGCCATATATGACAAACCCTCAGCCAACATTATACTTAATGGTGAAAAACTAAAAACCTTCCCTCTAAGATCAGGAATAAGACAAGTCTGTCCACTATCACCACTCGTATTCAATATAACATTGGAGGTCCTAGCATGTGCAATCAGACAAGAGAAAGCTGTAAAAGACATCCAACTAGGAAACAAAAAAGTCAAACTGTCACTATTTGTGGATGACATGATTCTCTATATAGAAAACCCTAAAGACTCCACAAGAACACTCTTAAAAACAATAATCAAATACAGTAAATTCTCTGGATACAAAATCAATGTTCAAAAATCCATAGTTTTCTTATACTCTAATAATTAAGTGTCAGAAAAAGAAGTGGAAAAATAATTCTTTTTGCAATTGCAACAAAAAGAGTAAAATACCTAGGAATCAATTTTATGAAAACAGTTTAGAATCTATATAATGAAAACTACAAGACTCTCTTAAAAGAAATCAAAAAATTTACAAAGAAATGGAAAGATATTCTCTGCTCTCGGATTGGAAGAATCAATATAGTTAAAATGACCATATTACCTAAAGCATCATACAGATTTAATGCAATCCCCATCAAAATCCCATCAGCATTTTTTAAAGAAATAGAATAAAAAATTATCAAATTTGTATAGAAGCACAAAAAACGCCAAATTGCTAAATCCATCCTGAGGGGGAAAAAAACGAGGCTGAAGGCATCACTCTGCCCTACTTCAAATTATACTACAAAGTGACAGTAATCAAAAGAGCATAGTATTGGCAGCAAAACAGACACATGGACCAGTGGAATAGAATCAAGATTCCAGAAGTAAACCCATATTTATATGGGCAAATAATTTTCTAAAAAATCTAAAAACATACAGTGGAGAAAGGAAAGCCTCTTCAATGTGTGGTGCTGGGAAAACAGAAAAGTCACCTGCAAAAGAATGAAACTAGACTGTTGTCTATCACTACACACCAAAATTAACTCAGAATGGATTAAGGACATGAATATAAAACCTGAAACAATAAAATGCATAGAAGAAAACATAGGATCTAAACTCAAGGACCTTGGACTTAAAGAGGATTTTTTGAATTTGACCTCAAAAGCCAAGGAAGTACAATCTAAAATAAATGAATGGGACTATATCTAACCAAAAAGCTTCTGCTCAGCAAAAGAAACTGTCAACAAGTTAAAGAGACAACAATCTGAATGGGAAAATATATTTGCAAGCAACACCTCCAATAAGGGCTTAATATCCAAAATATACAAGGAATTCATACAACTCAATAACACCAAAAAAACAAATAATCCAATCAAAAATAGAAGATCTGAACAGATACTTCTCCCTAAAGGACATAGAAATGGCCAAGAAATATTTGAAAAGATGCTCAACATCGCCAGCTATTAGGGAAATGCAAATCAAAAACCCAACCATCTCACACCTTTTAGAACAGCTATAATCAACAGGATAAGTAATAACAAATGTTGGAGAGGATGCATAAATAAAGGAACCCTCACACACTGTAGGTGGGACCGCAAATTGGTACAGCCACTGTGAAAAATAGTATGGAGGTTCCTCAAAAATCTAAGATCTACCATATGATCCAACAATCCCTCTACTGGATATTTACCCCAAAGACTTCAAAAGTGATATTGAAAAATATATTTGCACGCCAAGGTTCATAGCAGCATTTTTCATGGTGGCCAAGACATGGAAGTAACTGAAGTGTCCTACAATAGATGATTGGCTAAAGAAGCTGTGGTACATTTATACAATGGAATATTACTCAGATATTAGAAAAGATGAAATAATGCCATTTGCAACAACATAGATGGACCTCAAGATAATCATGCTAAGCGAAATAAGCCAGACAGAAAAAGTTGACAATCACATGATAAAATTCATATGTAAGATATAAACCTAAAAGCAACAAATGAGCAAGACAAACAAGCAGAAACTCTTGGACATAGACTATTTACTAGTGGTTACAGTGGAGTATCGACTATTGGTTACTTGTGGGGTGAGGGGAGGAGGGGACAGGTAGACAGGTTAAGAGGGTCAAATATAGAGGGATAAGGGGAGGGTGAAGTGGGTAAAGGGGATCAAATATATGGTAGTTGAAGGAAACTGGACTTTGGATGTTAAACACACATGAGAATGTACAGTTATCAAATTATAATGTACACATGAAAATTATATAATTATATTAACCAATGTTACCCCAATAAACTTTATAAAAAATAAAAGTAATAGTAACAGTCACACTTTTTAAATGATAAAAAAAAGAAAACAAGACCCCAACATATGCTGTCTACAGAGACTCACATCAGATTAAAGGACACATACACAGATTAAAAGTAAGAGAATGGAAAAAAAAATATTCTCTTAATGGACCTAGAGGGCATTGTGATGATGAAATAAGTCAGATGGAGAAAGACAATATCATATGATTTTACATAATTTAGATTACATGTGGCATCTAAAGAACAAAATAACCAACAATGCCAACAAAAATGGAAATAAACACATAGATACAGAGAATATTTTGATGGCTACAAGATGGGAGAGTGGGTAGTGGAACAGAGAAAAATAGCTAAGGGATTATGAAAAACAAACAAGAAAATGCATAGAAGAAAAGATAGTAACTAAACTCAAGGACCTCGTACGTACTTAAAGAGAATTTTAAGATTTGATCTCAAAAGCAAGGGAAGTAAAAGCAGAAATAAATGAATGGGACTACATTGAACTAAAAAGCTTCTGCACAGCAAAAGAAACTGTCAACAAGGTAAAGAGACAATCATCTGAATGGGAAAATATATTTACAAACAATGCCGCTGATAAACGCTTAATATCCAAAATATACAAAGAACTCATACAACTCAATAACGACAAAAAGGAAACAAACAAACTATCCAATCAAAAAATGGGCAGAGGACTTGAACAGACACTTCTCCCTAGAGGACATGTAAATGGCCAATAAATATATGAAGAAATGCTCAACATTGCTAGCTATTAGGGAAATGCAAATCAAAAATGCATCTCACACCTGTTAGAATAGCTGTATTCAACTGGACAAGTAATAACAAATGATGGAGAAGATGCGGAGAAAAAGGAAGTCTCATACACAGCTGGTGGGACTACAAATTGGTATAGCCACTATAGAAAACAGTATAGATGTTCCTTAAAAAACTAAGAATTGATCTATCATATGACCCAGAAATCTCTCTTTTGAGTATTTACCCCAAAGATTTGAAAACTCATATGCAAAAAATATTTTCACACTGATGTTCATAGCAGCATTATTCTACAGTGGCCAGTATATGGAAGCAACTGAAGTGCCCTACAATAGATGATTGGTTAAAGAAACAGTGGTACATATATACAATGGAATATTACTCAGACATAACAAGAGATGAAATACTGCCATTTGCAATAATATGGATGGACCTTGAGATAATTATGTTAAGTGAAATAAGCCAGACAGTAAAAGTTGAAAGTCACACGATATCATTTATATGTAGGATATAAACCTAAAAGCAACAAATGAACAGGACAAACAAACAGAGGCTCATAGATATGGACAATAGACTAGTGTTTACTGGGGGGAGGGGGGAGGGTGGTAGATTGGGTAAAGTGGGTTAAATATGTGGTGACAGAAAGAAACCTAACTATAGGAATTGAAGACACAGTGTAAATATATATGTGTGTGTGTGTACACACACACACACACACACACACACACACATATGCCTTACACTTAAAATGTACAGCTGAAAGTTATTCGATTTCATTAACCAATGTCACCATAATTAATTAAATAAATAAATAAGTTTAAATAAAGTTAAAAAAGAATAAAACTTTTTTTAAAGCAAGAAAAATATTACAATTGGATAGTTACATAATAGACATGTAGTTATAAAGTATAGCATTAAAAAGTTAATAGTGTTATAATAAATACATAAAGGGGTAGTGGGGCACTAGATTTAGTGGGGTGATTACTTTGTGATTTATATAGATCTCTCATCACTATGTGGTTCAACTGAATCTAGTATATTATTGTATGCCAACTGTAATTGAAAAAAATATCACTGAATTGTACAATGTAAATATGGTAACTAATTGTCTATTATATTTTAATACAGCCAGGAAAAAGAAAAGAAAAAGAAAAAACAGCAAGCCAATTGAAAATGGGGTGAGGATATAAATGAACATTTCTTAAGACATTCATATGGCCAGCAGATATATAAAAAGATAATATCACTAATCGCCAGGGAAATGCAAATCAAAAGCATAATGTGATACCACCTTACGAGAGTCAGAATTGCTATTATTAAAAAGTCAACAAATAACAAGTTTTGGCAAGGATGGGGAGAAAGGAAAACTCTTATGCACTGTTTATGAAATTATTTACTGATGAAGCAACTATGGAAAATAAAGTAGAGATTCTTTAAATATTTAGAAATAGAACTACCATACAACTCAGCAAATCTACTTCTGGGTATCTGAAGAAAATGAAAATATTAACTTCAAAAGATATACACACCCCTATATTTGTTGCAGCATTATTTATAATAGCAAAGATATGGAAGTATGGAAACAACCTAGGTGTCTATTTATAATTGAATGGATAAAGAAGATGTGACATATAGATATATATAGATAGAGATAGATATAATCTCATATCTGTACACCTAGAGGATATTATGCTAAGTGAAATAAGTCAGCCAGTGAAAGACAAATACCATATGATTTCATTTATATGTGATATCTAAAAAACAAAACAAATGAATAACAAATAAAAAAGACTCAAAGAAATAAAGAATAAACTGATGGTCGTTTGAGGGGATGATGGGGTAGATGAAAAAGATGAAGGGAAATAAAGGTACAAATCCAGTACAAAATAAATATGCCATGGAGAAGTAGTATGCGGCACAGAAAATATATTCAATAATATTTGATTTCTTTGCACAGTGATGGATGATTACTAAACTTAGTGTAGTGATCACATCATAATGTATATACATATCAAATCACTATGTTGTACACCTGAAACTAATATAATATTGTATGTCAATTATATCCTAGTAAAAATTTAAAAAGAAATATGAAACTATGAGATGCCAGGGGTTGGAAAATTAAGAGACTGTATAATGTCATCAAGGATCCAAGTTCATTCCTTCTGTTGTGCCAATCTCAGCAATTTAGTCACTCATGTTTGCAAAATGGTTGCAGCATTTTGTGGTTCAAGCATCACATTCTTATATTTTTAGTATCACAAATCCTTTTATTTTTTGTGAGCAATTAAACCTATCCCAAGACATCTAATATTACATTTCTCCGGGAAGAGAAATGGGATTACCTTGATTGGCTTAGAATAATGTATCCCCTGAAACTGGAGAGAGCACATCACTGAAGCATTGGGCCACCCAATAACTGAACAAAATTGGGATATGGATAGTAAAAAATAAGCAATAATAATAAAAAAGTGATTCTATTTTTAAAGAAAGGACTAGGGCCAGCATAGTATTTATATTTGTATGGGTATGCCTGAAAAACTTTTAAGTAACAAGTTATTAAGCAGAGTACCTAAGCCAAAGGAAAAAAAGTTAGACATATTTAAGTATCTTAAGAGGAATCCTCCACTTTAATAAATGCAAATGTTGATATTTAGAATTGATGAAGGATGAAATGGAATGGTTTCTATAATTTAACCTTAGTGATATTTGTCAATCCAGTGAGTATTTGTTTTGATTGTTCTTTTTTGATAGATTGATTTATCAACTATTGATAGGATTAAAATTAGTCTATTTTTTTAGTATAAATAACATCAGTGTGATTTTAAAATTTTTAAATGAAAGAAGTGGATTTGACTTTAGGTCAAAAGCATGGTTTGTGCTCAGGCAATTTAAAATAGAACTACAGGAACAAGACAAAAACCACTGTAGCACTGTTTCTTTTATCCTTTTTTGTTCTCACCTATACCAAATCTTTTTTAAAAAGAACAAACTACCTAGCCACTCAATACTGATTTCAAATGTTAAACATATATGTGGTGAGGGGAGAAAGTGAAATTTCCCTTGTTATCAGAAAGTTAGCGCAAACTCCATTCAAGATGGCCTTACATAGAAAAATTTAAAAAAAATCATGTTTGGCCTTTATAAATCCCTATGTTTCTCAAAATACCTTCCCCACAGGCCCTCTATGGCATTACTCTTCTCTCTTTTTTTTTTTTTTTTTTTTGCAACTAGAGGATTCTTTATTCAGAGGTGTTTTGTATTTTGTTTCCTCAGAAGTAAGAAAAAATCTAAAAATGAGAGAAGGGATGAGTCAAAAAGGGATGAAGGTTAAAATTCAAGCCAGAGGAAAATAATGATCCTAGAGTAATAAAATAAGAGAAGTATTAGGGATGATGTAGTTGAATCCATTTTTTTTTGCTTTAGTTTACAGATGAGGAGGATGATACTTAGTGGAGGCAAATGACTTAGGAAGACTCACACACCTAATTTACAAAAGATATTGTACAATAATGCAGACCTGCCTGACTCTCGAGCATTTTCTTCACTTTCTTCACTGTTTTACCAAGGGCTTTCTGAGTATCCAATACATATTGCTATTGCAGTAGCATCTGAACTTTTATAGAGGTGGCCACTCTGCATGAAAGAGCAACAGCTTCAGAAATATAACACCAGCAAGCAAAAATACACTGCAGTAATTGATCCCAGAAGGAGCTCTTTCTCTAGCAAAGTTCTTTGACAGGCTGCAGAATTAGCTAGTGGGAATGAGTCATCAATCGACATTGGCGAGTAAAGTAATTGCTACAGATAGATTTTTTCTTTTTTCTTTTTCTTCTCCTTTTAGTAGATCCACTCATTATTTTTTCATGCCCATAGTAGGGCAGAGACAGAAATATCAGCCTTATTAATGTCTTTTTCACACCTGATATGTCATGGTCATCATAAATAAATTTCTGTTATTCCTAGAAAAGATTTAGAAAAAAATAGAAAGCAAAGATTTCAAATGAAAGTCTGTATGACATAGAGATTTTATGTTTTCCTTTTATTCTTAAATAACATTGTTATGATTATTACAGTATAAGTGTCACTATCCATATATTTAAAATTATCATGTGGAGGAGAAAATGTTCTGATATATATTTTGAATCAACAATAATAAAATTGTCTCTCATTTTAATTTTTTTCCGTAAGAAAACTTATTGATCTTTTAAAAAATCTGTTCACTTAAAATTATTAATAGACCTTTACTTCATTAATAGTTATTAGTTCTAAATTGCAGTTTTATTTTACACATTGTCTAGAATCATTTTCCAAGTCAAAGGAGCTGATTATTTTATAGATGAGCATGCATTCTTTTTAGAGTTTTATTTATTTATTTTATTTTTATTTATTCATTTTTATTTTTTCATGATGACATTGGTTAATGAAATCCAACAATGAAATCCGATAATTTTCAGCTGTACACATCAACAATAAGGCGCACACACACACACACACACACACACACACACACACACACATATTTACACTGTGTTCACCTCTCATAGTTAGATTTCTTTCTGTCACCACAGATTTAACCCCTTTTACCCCATCTACCACCCCCTCCCCATTCCCTACCCTCTGGTAACCAGTAGTCTATAGTCCATGTCCAAGAGTCTCTGTTTGTCCTGTTCATTTGTTGTTTTTAGATTTATATCTCACATATGAGTTTTATCATGTGATTTTCAACTTTTACAGTCTGGCTTATTTCGCTTAGCATGATTATCTCAAGGTCCATCTATGTTGTTGCAAATGGCAGTGTTTCATCTCTTGTTGTGGCTGAGTAATATCCCATTGTATATATGTATCACCACCTCTTTAGCCAATCATCTATTGTAGGACACTTTGGTTGCTTCCATATCCTGGCCACTGTGAATAATGCTGCTATGAACATTGATGTGTATATATCTTTTCAGATATGAGTTTTCAAGTCTTCGAGGTAAATACTCAAAAGAGAGATTGTTGGATGATATGGTAGATCAATTCTTAGTTTTTTGAGGAACCTCCATACTGTTTTCTATAGTGACTGTATCAATTTGCAGTTCCACCAGCAATATATAAAGGTTCTTTTTCCTCCACATCCTCTTCAACACTTGTTATTAATTTTCTTATTGATTATAGCTATTCTAACAGGTATGAGATGGTATCTCATTGTGGTTTTGATTTGCATTTTTCTAATAGTTAGTGATGTTGAGCAACTTTTCAAATATTTGTTGAACATTTTGTATGTCCTCTAGGGAGAAGTGTCTGTTCAAGTATGGGCAAATAATCTTTGACAAAAAAGCCAAAAACATACAGTGGATAAAGGAAAGCCTCTTCTGCTGGGAAAACTGAAAAGCCACCTGCAAAAGAATAAAACTAGACTGTTGTCTATCACCACACACCAAAATTAACTCAAAATGGATTAAGGATCTGAATATGAGACCTGAAACAATAAAATGCATAGTAGAAGACATAGGACTTTGGACTTAAAGAGGATTTTATGTATTCGACCTCAAAGACAAATGAAGTAAAAGCTAAAATAAATGAATGGGACTACATCATACTAAAAAGCTTATGCTCTGCAAAAATAATCATCAACAAGAAAAAGAGACAATAAGAAAATATATTTGCAAGTAGCTTTTTAGGGTTTTTATAGCCATTGAAACTCCAACCCTTGAAGTTCTTGTGAGCATGGTTCTTATTTGTATATCCAGATCCAAAATTTGCAGTTTCAATTCTCATTTTTCTAGAAAAAACAGAGCTCATATTATGCAGAGTATCTGAGAATTAATTTTTTCATACCTTCTATTAGCTATGTGAAAATTTCCAAGATAATTTCAGTGGCCTATATCATAGAAGCCAATCACCCATTACTTAAGCAAGATTTCTGAGAAGCCATGCTGTTTATAAAAAAAGAAGAAAAATGACATAGATAACTAAAAGCAAGGCAAAAAATTCTGATAAACAATTGAATTCTTTAAGTATAAAGTGTTAGAACTAGTTTAGATGTGAAACATGTTGGCAAGCTCTGTATATCACATGAAATTATAAAACAGAAAATACATTGAAACCTATTTTATAAAATAATTGAATCTACACTTGAATAACAAGTACTTTCAGAACAAAGAGGCAAGTATGGGGCACGATAGGTTGAGACTTAGTTAATGCATGTCTCTCAAGAAATGATACTGGCCGAAAATCCATATAGCCTATTTTGTTAATATTCCTAACCTTTAGATTTATGTTATTGATAAAGGCTATGAACTACTACATCATATCTTTTAGAACAGCTGTGTATTAAAAGAAATCTGGGCTGAATGAACCATATTGCAAGCCTACTACCATAATCAAGACCTTGATTTCATATATTAAGTCACACGTATAAAAATCTATGCATTGTTGAATAGTCATGCCTTGCCTTAAATGATTGGATGAATTCTGCTGAAACTCAAAGAATAATTAACTGCCACTCAAATGCTAATTTACTTCAGTTTTGATCACAGAAATATAAAGCAGTGAATGCATGAGAAGGATTACATGGGTTTGTGAAATTTTGTTGATTTTGAAAGGCAGGTGAGCTAGTTTTCATTTAGCTGTTCTCATTTCTGTATTCTGCTTAGCTTGAGCCTGAGGTTAATTGTTAATCCCTTTACTATTAGGTCCCTTTTATAATGTGTTGGATACTTTGGTTCATTTTGAATGAGTCTAAAAGATATTCCACAGTTGCACTAACTCCTTCTGGTAATTTGTAGATAGAAGCAACTACTTGCAAAGATGCATGTGTTTGCAAAGTGGTCATAAAGAATAACTTCAATACACAGTGAAAAGCAAAGAGATACAAATTAAATAATAGGTTCTTATATGGGAGAAAACATTCATAAATAACAAATAGAAGGATCAGTGCTTTTTAATGGGTTTCTTTCTTTTGGCTCCGTGGAGAGAGGGTATTTTAGTCAACTATCACCAGCATTAAAATCATTACCCAGTATATGGGCAGATGGCTGGCCGATAATTGTTTACAGGGACAAATGGCAGTTCCTTGTATCCTCTTTCTACTTTCTTTGTTTTTAAAGCTTAACAGTTGCAATGTAAAGTCTTCATAGGACCATAAAATACAAATCCCTTTAAATAACTCTGTACTAAGATTTTGACTGATGTGCTTAAAAGAAATAGTCACAGTTTGAAACTCTATCTTCAGAGAGATGATAAGTGTATGGTCCTGCAAGTTATAATTCATAGAATAACAGGCTAATTTGGGCTAGGTACACACAGAAACACACAAACTATCATCAGTAAAATAAATAATTTAATCCAATCAAGTGTTTTTTTGCCCTAAATCAGATAAAGGCAAAATTTTAGTAAATATTTAATAATAAAACACCAGCATTTGTTGAGCACTTAACTGGCATTCTCAAGAGCTAGCAAAGAAGTGCCAGGCCTCATCCTGACCTTAGTTAGCTAGCTGACAATCTAAATGGGGAGTAAAATAGTACTCAGAGGGAGATCATTTAAATACAAGAAAGAGAGTGCTAAATGTAAGTAAGTAACCAAACCAATAATGCTAGAGATCAAATAGAGTGATCACTGTGGACATGAGCACTTACTGTGGATGGGTACACATGTGCTGCAGAAGGAAATAATCTGTAATGATTTTGCAGGTGGAGAGAATGGTATAAGCAAAGACATAGGCAGAGAGGCACAGACCTAGCCTGAAAACTCTGTATTTTTGTTTATTACACACTATTTTTATTTATTTCTCCTAGTTCAGTCTCCTTTTATAATGTGGCAAGGGTAAACAATATGCCTCTTTGATTAATGTAAAAGAATATAAGAATTATAGCTGATCCTGAATATGTGGGAACTTAAATTCTGGGCTACAGATTTCAGATCTTGTCTTTTAAATATCTGGGAGTGACACTGGAGGTTTTTGAGAAAATATTATGTGTGCAAATATTATTTTCAGAAGATTTTGTCTGGTAGTGTTTCGTGAAATAGTTTGCAAAGGGAGAGCCTGGATATAGCCCCTTTAGGAAGGTATTGTCATACTTAAGACTAAAGATGATAAATCTCTAAAATAGAATAGAAACCATGTACAAGAGAAGAAAAATAATAGCCACTGTGAAGAAAGAGTCAACATAATGTGATAGGGTACATCGAATAGTCAAAATGGAGAACAAGAGTCAGATAAAATGTTTACAACTTGAGTGATAAGGAAAACAATTTTACTTTATAGTGATAGAAATAAGGAAGACTGAGAGGAGAGGGAGGAGTCACATATTTGAATTTATGCTTGATATGCTATTGAGACATTAGAGTGATGTACAAAACTCAGGTGGAGATGATTTGTAGAAAAGACAGGTATAAAGATAAAGATTATAGATTTAGTTACTAGAAGTAATGGTTGAAATGGTAAAAGTGGATGAAATCAGAACAGATTTTAACTTTATTTCTGCACGTGTGTGTGTGTGTGTGTGTGTGTGTGTGTGTGTGTGAATTTTGTCATATCTGCAGCTGCAGGCTGATATTTGTGTTCTTAGTAAATATAGAATTTTCTTTCCCTTTAAAAACTTTATTATCCTATTAGAAATAATAGCATAAAATCTGAAAAAAAAAGTGTTACCTTGACTGGATGTTACATTCAGAAGAGGCTGCCAAAAACAAATAAACAACAACAAACTACAGCAGAAAAAATATATATGTATGATTGCATCAGCAGAAAAAAATGTAGTTTTGATTCAATTGAATTTTTTTTTTGCATTTCGTTTAAAACCAATGTAGTAGTAGTAATGTTATATTAAGGAGTTTATTTTCCTTAAATGGTTCTTATTATAAATTTTAGTGATTTTAAGTAATTTTACAGTGATTTTGCTATGACTCTTATTTGTTTTATCATAATTTAATTCTATTTGAAATCTCCAGAATCCTAGCCAAATATCAAATTCAGGGTGTATAAACCTGTACGCGCCCCCCCTCCCAAAAAAAAAACCTCACAGATAGATTTGATGTACTTTAAGTTTTGGGACGGAACACATTCATTGGAGGAGAAAAAGGCTTACAGCACTGAAAACTTCTTGATATGGATGTTATGCTGCTTTTTGTCCACTGGGCCCTAAAACAAAACAATGTGCAGTGTTATTTTATTTAAATACAATCATTATTTAGAGTTTGAAGAGGCAATAGGCATCATGTAGTCCAATCTCTACATTGTTTATATGCTAAGCAAGCAGATACAAACTTGTATTTGATTGTTCAAAGTGATAGGGAACCACTGCTATACAAGTTAGCCCATTCTATTTTCAGAAAACTGAACAAAATAAAGTTTTTGACTATACTGAGCTGAATTCAGTACTTCAACTACGAGTGGTGATTTGACTTTACAGAAGGACAAAAAATATTACACCATTTTTTTTTCAGTTTTCTTTTTTAAATTTGGTTTGTAAGTTATCTATGTCTTTTTGCCAACCAGTGCTTATTACTATAATAGACTTGCCTAACAATCATTTAATAGGGATGGTTAGAGGAGTGTGGACAGTATACTATGAACTCTTTGAGTGCAGGGATTATAAACTACTCTTTATTGTATCCCCCATAGATAGCAGCTAGTAGAGTGGCTAGTGCACAGCATGCTATAGTGCTCAGTAAATGTTTAATGAAAGAAGGAAGGGGGAAGAAAAAAAGAGGATAAAAAAGGAAAAAAAAATAAACAGGAGAGTGATTCATATTACCTTTGCCGATTCTGATGTTTAATATGGAAGAATCATTGAGTCCAATGTGTCTTGGTTGACACGCTATACATATTTTCAGAATGTGTGTGTGTGTGTGTGTGTGTGTGTGTGTGTGTGTGTGTGTGTGTGTAAATTTGCTGGAATTATTCATATAGGCTTTTTAATCAAACCTTAGCTTGATCATTTTTATGCAGTGATGTATTTTTCTTTGATCGACAGGTGTTCTTGTTGACAAAACAATCTGTTGAAATGCCTCAGACTCATTTTTGGGATCTTATCACTGAATCTTACTGCCATTTTTCCACCTAAATACATGAATCCTAAATGTAATGACCTGAGGGAGTTGTAAGAAATCTAACAATTCATCATGGTGCCCTAAATCCTAAAGGGATTACTCTGACTTTAAAAAGGACAATACAAACAAACAAACACAGAAACCCATTAAAGTCCTCTGTTTCAATGTAGCTACATTATTTAGAAGGAGAAACATGAGGATTTAATCAATCAGTAACGAACAAGCTAAAAATATTAGATCCCTATTTTTGATCTCTTAAAAATAATCTGAAGAAATATGGGGATGATTTTCTTGGTTAGAACTTTGACATATTTTTGTACAGATAAGAATGACTATGATAAAGAAAAGTGAGAAAACTAAAGCCTACATAACTATCATTGCTGCTTTGATTTTCCTTTTGATCTATGGTTTCATTGTTATGTATAAATCCCAAGATAGTAGAAATGCTTATTAGATTTATATCTTGATTCTATTTCACATCTTGTCAAGCAGAGAAAGTAACTTTAAGTCTGGTGGAGAACCAGATTAGCAGTCAAAAGAAAGTATAAAAAAACCCTATTCACTGTGTGTCAGCCAGCACATTACAGTTATCTTCAGGACCTTGTGCTAATCAGAAAAATCAACCAGGAAGGCAGCCATATTGAGGAGGTTTTAAAATTTAGTATATAGGAAAAATGCAGGCAGTCTCTTTTATAGCAAATTCTTTAAGGTTACAGAAAACGATAAGTATATTAGTATATTGGAAAGGGTATGAGAAAGTGGAATCAGGATGGTAGAATAGATGGTAGCTTCAAGAGCAGGTAAAGAAATTGCAAAAAACAAGAGTATTCTTGGAGCATGAATATTAAGGAAAACCATGTCATGTAATATTCAATAACGTTTAAGTACAGCACAACTTTGTGCCAATTACACAAGACTCTCTCTCATGCATGCATATATACATTAGCCCCCTCTCTGCTCATGTGTACACATGTACACTTACACTCCCATCAACTCAAGCATACTGTAAAGTCTGCATGTGCACATGCATAGGCAATTGCGTGCGAAATATGTGTGAAAATACTGGGCATTTACCTCAAAGACTTGAAAACCCATATCCGAAAAGATATTTGCACATCAATGTTCATAGCAGCATTATTCACGTGACCAGAGCATGAAAGCAACCAAAGTGTTCTACGATAGATGATTGGATAAAGAAGCTGTGGCATATGTGTATGTGTGTGTGTATATATATGGGCTATTGCTCAGCCATAAGAAGAGATGAAATACTGCCATTTGTAAAAACATGGATGGACCTCGAGATAATCATGCTAAGTGAAATAAGCCAGACAGAAAAAGTTGAAAATCACATGATATTACTTATATGTGGGATATAAACCTAAAAGCAACAAATGAATGGGACAAATAAACAGAGTCTCATTGACATGGACAATAAACTAGTGGTTATCAGAGGATGGGGAGGAAGGAGAGTAGATGGGGTAAAAGGGTTCAAATATGTTGTGACAGAAAGAAATCTAAGTATGGGAGGTGAACACACAATGTAATGTATATATGTGCCTTACTGTTGAATTATGCACCTGAAACTTACTGGATTTCATTAACCAACATCATCATAATAAAAATTTTAAAAAGAGAAAAGAAAACGTCTAATTGTCTTCAGCTGTTGGGATTTCATTATTGTATTTTTGTTGCAGAAACAATTATATTGCTTATTGTGTACCAGGCGCACTTTCATGTGAGAACTCATTTCATTTTCACATCAATCCTATGAAGTAGATACCATTATTATGGCTTTCCATTTAAGAGATAAACAAACATCATTCCATCTCCATTTTTATCTCTGAGGTATTTTTCTGCCACCCTCATGTTTAACTTACTGTGATAGCAACTCTTGTTTAGGATACCCTTTGAAGCCTTCCCGGGGAAAGAGCCCTACTCAGTCAAGACAGACAGGGTAAACCTAACCATTAGCTAACCTTGTGTCTCCTTACCTTTTGTAAATATTATTTGACTTTCCATCAAGTATTCTCAAAAGTCAAGTTCACTTCCTCCTTTAGTAACATGGAACCTATCTTTTTTTTGTCTTTCCTCTTTCCTCTCAAGTGTCCAGAGCATATGAAAAATGCTCTGTCTTCTATATTCCTGTGTAGTTGATGTACCACATATCTATGCACACTGAAGTACCTATGTTAAGGGATATTTCACTATAGGTTAACCTGTTCTTCTACTTTGCACATCTCCAACCGTCACCTTAACAATTAATCCTTGTTTAGTAAAGTCTTATAGATTTTAAGAAGCTAGTGAACCCAAATAATGACAATGCTTATTCATATTAAGATAGAATATAACTTTTCAAATTTGGAACTGAAATAAACCATTAATCCTGCAACTCAGCTGAAACACTGCAGGGCAGAAGAGGTGACTACAGAAGCGCAGATTTGGAAAAGGGCTAACTCTACTGCCTTTGTTATTACATTTAAGAAATGACAGATCATTGGGAATAATAGGGAAACTAATCCAAACTGTTGCAACCAAAAAATACTAAATTTGGAACATATAATAATTAAAATATATGAAACATAAGGCATGTCTGAATCAAATATTTTCTATATTGAAAAGTGCCTTAGAGATCAAATGGTCCAACGGCTTCAATTCCCTTACTTGTGCAATAAGAGAAAGAGAAAGACCATGTCTTATTTATCTTTGTCACTTGAACACCTGGCATAATGCTTTCCACACTGGTGTTCAATACTTGTCTGTGGAGCTGATTTATACTGAGAATCATGAGTGATCCCCTCAAGAATACACAGCTAGCAATGGAGTAAACTGGATTAGAACCCTCATTTCATGCCTGTGACCTGTGTTTCTAGCCACTCATAATAGGAGAGGACCTATTCTAAGAGCAAAATTTTGAACACTTCAAACATTCTCCTATATAGAAAGAGCCTGCTCAACCCTAGATGTCTATTAAGGTGGATACCATTCCTGCCTTCTGAAAACTGTGGTGGTAAGAGAATTTGAGGTATTTACATCTAGCCACTCTTCTTAACCTTTGTTAATTTTCAAAATAGAAAGGCCTCATGACTCTCCAATCCATAGCTATGAGATTTAATTTTTTTTCTTCAGGGATAAGCAGTTTTAAAATTGTATAAACATAAGCAAATTTGTCCAGAGAGAACAATATCCTTGTATTCCCATTTTCTAGGAGTTGAAGATGGACAAATACAGCTCTTCATTTTAGCCATAATTAATTACTTTGAAAGTATTACTTATTTCACCTGATAAACTGTAAAGAAAACCTAGAAAGCTGGCCAAGTTATAACAAAGCATCATTCCCAGCATATTACAAGCAGCAAGTAACATTTTAGGGAATAGCCACACAGCCTCAAACAGTGTGTTTTCTCAGGTTAATATTATTGGAATAATTAACTCCTGAATTGCTTATAGGAGGAGCTACTTTGTACATTACAGGATCCTTGTGGATAAGTGGAAAGAGAAGCCAACAAATTATGAAGTAGCACATATGATTAAAGAGTGGAGCAGGGAAAGAAAAGGTCTGAGGTCTTCTGAATATGTGGTCCGCACAGATATAAGTTAAGCAATATAAAAAGATAACCCAACGCCCATGTGTATCAGTCATTGCCTGCCCTAAGCCCCGAAAATTTTTCATCCATGACAGGATCAACAGTACCCAGTCCTTTAGCCAGTTCTGAAAAAGGCATCCAGAAAGTCACTAATATTAGTGAGAGCCTTAGGTGCTAGGCGTTGCTCAAAATTCTTATAAAGATGAACTATTTCAATCCTCACAATAATCCTATAACTTAGAGACTTACCCATTTTACAGAGAAGCAAACTGAAATGCAAAGATGTTAAATAATGTACCCAAATGTCTTAGTTAAGATCATTCTTGCTGCTGCAATATTAATAGGTCTCCCCAAAGCCCAGGACTTAACAGAATAGAAGTATATTTCTTGCACACAAATTTTGTACAGCTTGTAAGTGGCAAGTACTTTACTCAAAGTCAATTGTTTCAAAACTAAATTAACTTTCCAATTCACCATCATTATTGTAAAACAGATATTTTAACCCCTACATTTTAGAGCAAAAGTTAGCTTCATTCCTGCAACAAAAAAATGAATACAACAACTTTATGACTGTGATGATGAGATGTGTTTAAATTAATGTTATAACTATGTAGATTTAAAAATTAGTTTTAGGACCAGAAACAAAACATTCCTAATAACAATAATAGAACTTTAGACATGCTAGGGATACCTAAGTGCTTTACATAGGACTTTCACTTAAATTTTACAATCTCCCCTAAAGATAATATTATTATTATTGCCATTTAAAAAATTGTTAATACGTTTCTCTCTTTAATCAATTTTTTTTTGTTTTTATTATAAAATAAAACATAAATTATAAAAATACACTGAACAAGTGCATGGCATAATGAGTTACTATAAGACAAACACAAGCATACTCAGCTCAGGTCAAGAAACAGAATTGTACTAATCACCCCAGAAGCCCTTCTGCTTTCCCTGTCCAGTCAAAAACTTCTCCCTTCCACTTCTAAAATAACTTCTGTCTTGGTTTTATAGTTATCACTTCTTTGTATTCATTTACAGCTTTGTAAATTTTTATGAAATTTATTGTTTTTAATTTTTTTTAATTTACAAATTTCCCCTTCCAGTCCTTAGCTTTTTAAAAACTTTACGCAATGAAAAACCCAAAGAATATGTTGCATACTCGTGGTATAATGCATATTTCTCTGTCCTTAGTACTTCCTGCAAATTGAACATCTGGACTTGAAGCCTGCATCAGACTCAAGTTTGTCCTCTTTAAGAATATTATAGGCAGTGTTCTTTAATAATAAGGCACATAAATGGCTCTATCTCCTTTTGCGATGTTAGCAGCTGTTAATGTTCAATGCATAGATCAAGTAATTAATTAGGAAATGAAAATGGTAAAATTTTAATTCTATTATAGAATTATTCTATAGATTGTTCCTTATAAATAGATGGATCCTCTCATCTATCAATTAATTAGTGAGAGATAAAATTTACATAGAAGGAGCAGGATAAATACTTCATCTTCCCTTTTATTTATCTGTTTCAATATAAAGAAGAGTTAACTTCCAAAGGTGAATAACTCATTTATTGTTTAATATCTTTATGTACTAATGGATTTAAAATATTTAAAAGATTTTAAGCTATTGTTGTTTTTCTGAAATGTTTAATCAATATATATGTATATATATCACATATGATTAACGATTTTAAACATTTTTAAATATACAGCTTAATTCAGTTGCATCACACGCACGATGTTCTGTAAACATAATCATTATCTACTTTCTAGTTTTATGTGGATTTTTAGCATGATAGAGTGTTAGATTCTGTCAAAAGCTTTTTTTTCATCAATTGAAAAAACGTAGGTTTTTTTTTTATCTTGTTGTCCTATGCTGTTCTATACATTGATTTTCTAATGTTGAACCACTTTTATATTTCTGCAAGAAATCCCATCTGGTAATGGTGTTTAGTACATTGAATGTGCTGTTGGAATCGGTTTGCTAGGATTTTATTGAAGATTTTGCATCTGTATTCATAAAAAAATATTGGTCTGTAACTTTCTTATGTCGTGATGTCTTCACTTTGGTATTAAATTAATTAGCAAGTGGTCTTTTCCTTTTTCCATTTTGGAAGAATTTAAGGAGAATTGGGTTATTTCTTCTCTAAATATTTGGTGGAAATTACCTGTGAAGCCATATGGTCCAGTTCTCTTTGCTGGAAGACTTTTTATTTAACCTCTTCTTAAAAAACTGTTTTTCTATTTCTTTAGTCAGCTTAGATAGTTGTGTGTGTGTGTGTGTGTGTGTGTGTGTGTGTGTGTTTAGAAATTTATCCGTTTTATCCAGGATATCTAGTTTTGATGTAAAATTTCCATAGTAATCTCTTACAATCCTTTTTATTTCATATGGTTGGAAATGAAGTCCTGCCTAGTGTCATTTCTTATTTCAGTTATGTGTATATCTCTCATTTTTGTTTATGCAGCTAAAAGTTTGTCAATTTTATCGATCTTTCAAAGAACCAACTTTTTTTTTAAATCTACATATTTATCAATAATTTATTTTATTTACCTGTGTTTTAATCTTTATTTTCCCCTTCCTGTGGCTAGCTTTAGTTTTAAATTGTTCTACTTTATTTTAGTTCCTTAAGGTAGAAACTTTATCTATTTGAGATTTTTCTTTTTAAATGAATCAATTCATAGCAGTAAATTTCCCTTCGAATACTGTCTTTGCTGCATTTTATAATTTTTGATATACTGTGTTTTCATGTTGATTTGTCTCTAAGTATTATTTAATATCCTTTGCAATTTCTTCTTTGACTCTCTGATTTTTGAATAATGCAGTGTTGATTTTCTACGTATTTGTGAATTTGCCCATTGTCCTGTTATTGATAGGATTTCATTCCATTGTGACCAGAAAAGATACTTTGTATGATTTAAATCTTTTAAATTTATTGAGATTTGTCTGGAGGATTAACATAGGGTCTGTTCTGTAGAATGTTCCATATGCACTTGAGAAGAATGTGTTTTCTGTTGTTGCTGGGTGAAATGTTATGTGTGTGTGTGTGTGTGTGTGTGTGTGTGTGTGTGTGTGTGTGTGATTGGTTCATGTTGTTTTTAAGTCCTCTATTTCCTTATTAATCTCTGTGTAGTCATTCTATCATTCTTTTTGTATGTGGTATATTAAAGTCTCCAGCTATTATTGTAGATCTATTTCTCTCTTTGTTTCATATTTTTGGGGGTTCTTATTTGGTACATGTTAGCCTTGCTAGGTAGAGCAGTCTTGGGTGCAAGTTTTCGCTTTTCATCATTTTGAGTATTTTCTCACAACTATTCTGGCCTGCAAAGGTTCTGTTGAGAAATCTGCAGACATTCTTATGCGAGCTCCCTTGTGGGTAACTAATTGTATTTTTCTTTCTGCTTTTAAGATTCTCTTTTTTTGCCCTTAACCTTTAGAATTTTAATTATGATGGGTCTTGGTGTGGACCTCTTTGGGTTCATCTTGTTAGGGACTCTCTGCCTTTCCTGGACTTGTATTCTATTTTCTTCACCATATTAGGAAAGTTTTTTGTCATTTTTTTAAATTTCTCAACCCCTTTTTCCTTCTCTTCTGCTTCTGGTACAGTGATAATCTGAATGTTGTTATGCTTGATGTTGTCCTAGAGGCCCCTTAATCTATTTTTATTTTTTTAATTTTATTTATTTTTTCTGTTCTCATTGGGTGTTTTCTACCAGCTGGTCTTTTGAATGGCTGAGTCAATCCTCTGCTTCATCAATCTGCTGTTGATTCCTTCTAGTATATTCTTTATTTCAGTTAGTGTTCATTTCTCACTGGTTATTTTTTATGCTTGCTATGTCTTTGTTAAAGTTCTCACTATGTTCCTTAAGCATCCTTATAATGAATGTTTTGAACGCTGTATCTGGTAGATTGCCTGTCTCCATTTCATTTAGTTCTTTTTCTGGAATTTCCTTCTGTTCTTTCATTTGATACATGTTTCTTTGTTTCTTCATTTTGGCTGCCTCTCTTCATTTCTATGTTTTAGGTAGATCTGTTATGTCTTCCAGTATTGGCATGGTGGCCTTATGTAGTAGGTGTGCTGTGGGTCCCAGTGGTGCACTCTTTCTGGTCACCTGAGGTGAATGCTCTAGCAGTGTCCATTATGTGGTTTTGTGTTTTATACTGTTGCAGTTGAATCTTGACAACTATTGGCACATCAGTAGGTGGGATTGACCTTGAGGGTTACTGGCTGCAGATATTAGTCATGAACACAGCATATGAGATACTGTGTGGGTGTTTACCCCATGGAGTGGGATTTGCCCCAGAAAATTGTTGGCGCCCACAAATATCGCCTTTTGGGTGTGCTTTTTGTGGGGCTAATTCGGTGTGTTCTATTATTGTTTAAAGCCATCCACTGGTAGTAGTTGTTCTGGGGCCTCTTGGAAGGGGATCTTGCACAGGCCAGATTTAGCCACTGCTTGTGACTTGTCCAGGGCTATCTGGTAGGACCAACAAAGTGATCCATAGTTAGTTGCTGCTTGAGCTCAACCTGGAGGTGCATGGGAGAGGCCTTGCTGTGAATTGAAATTGTCCATCACCAATAGTAGTCTGTAGGCAGCTCAGCAAAAGGCCCAGAGAATCCCAAGGCCTGCTACTACTTTTCAGCTGTTCATAAGTTTCAGCTGCTGAAAGAGCCTCAAGTGGCACAAGAATTGGGTGGGGCAGGGTCTCAGAAGTCCCTGTTATGGAGTGAGTGTTATTCTACTTGTTAATTCAGATTCAGATTTAACACTCATTCTGAGCCTGGGGCCACTCAGCAAAAGGTTCACATCTCACTGAGGGTGGCCACTGTCTACCTGAGACTGGTAAATTCCCAAGACTTGTTCAAGAAAAACTGCAATGTGGACCAGCAATGACTGTCTGCTAGCCACATTAAAAAAAAAAAGCCTCTGGTGATGCTTAACTTGGGAGAGGCAAATTCCCAAGGAGTCATCAGGATGGAGTGAGTGAATCTCACCAGGTCAATGAAAATTCAGATTTAGCCATGTGCAGGGAGGGCTCAACACAGATTAAATGGCTCCCATTCACCAGCTACATGGGAGGAGGCCTCAACACAAGGAAAATGGTGGCTGTCCCTCCATTCTTTGCTCTGAAGCCACACAACTCAGTCTCTTCCTATATGTCTCTAGCATATGTATAGCCACTCTCCTTCTGCTGGATCCCAGGGTGAGTGCCTGACAGTGAGACAATCTGTACTCAGGCCCTTTAAGAGAACACCTGGGTTTCCAGACACCTTCTGTTTCATTTTCACATCCAGATATTGTGGCAGATACTGTGGGGGCTGTTCTTCCTAGCACTGGTACTTTAATCTGGGGAGCCTGGTGTAGGACTGGGACCCCTTGGTGTTCAGGGGAATCTCTGCAATCAAGAAATCCCTCCTGATGTGCTATCGTCACACATGGGTCCCGGGCCAGGCCGTTTCACATCTCCATCCCTCCTACCAGTTTCAAGGTGGCTTTTTCTTTACATCCTTAGTTGTAGGACTTCTATTCATCTAGTCTTTGGATGATTTTCCAGGTTGATTTTTTTTCTATATTTTAGTTGTAATTTTAATGTGGTCATGGGAGGAGGCAAGTGCAGTGTTTACCTACTTTTCCATCTTGACCAGAACTTACAGGTTCTTTTAAATGTACTAATGTCCCAAAGAAACTACAGTTTTGTCTCCTTGGCCTTAGGTAGACATATATATTTTGTCCCCAAGCATTTGTGGTTTGTTATTTCATCTTGCCACATTTTTGAGCAAAGCCTACCACTTTCTAGCCTAACTTCTTAGTTATATCAAACAAATTGCCTCACATTTGTCCTTCTGGTACCCCACACAGATTAAAACATATACAATAATTTGTAAATAAGTTTTATTCTGTTCCATTTAGATCCATGGACCAGGATCCCACACTAATAATTAAAATTTCCATCTTTAATATTGCATTCATGCAGGGGAGGAAGTGGGTCAAAACTTAGTAAAAATCCCATAAAGATTTTCTATTGTTTTGAAATTGCCTTTTTCTTGATTTATGGATTACTTGTTTGCTTAAACATTTGATTGTTTTCCATAGTTCTAACAAAGTTGATTCTGATAACTTCTGTTTGTTTGTTTGTTTGTTTGTTTGTTTGTTTGATGTTTCATTGGTGGAATGAAAGCTTAGAGCTGCTTAATGTGCCATTTTGCTGACATTACTTCCATCTTGTAATTCTTTTTGAATCTCAAACTTTCCTGCATTTGGTCAGTAAGATATTTTTCAAATTGGCCCATGATTCATTTTTACATGACCCTGGCAGTTTGTGATAGCATACTAACTATCTTGTAAGATAAGATGTGACTGACCTAGAATCAACCATTTCTCTATGACAACCTAGTGTCTTTCGATGGAGCATAGTATTTCAAGTTCACAATTTGTGTGTTAGACAGTTTATTACAACTCACTCGGCCAATATTTCTAGTCTTTTCCCACATATAAACTTGATGTAGATAGATACGTAGATAGATAGATGATAAATGATAGATAGATAGATAGATAGATAGATAGATAGATAGATAGATTGATAGATAGATATAATAGGAAAGAAAGGAGGAAGGAAGGAAATGGAAAGAGGGAAGGAAGGAAGGAAGGAAGGAAGGAAGGAAGGAAGGAAGGAAGGAAGGAAGGAAGGAAGTGAAAAGAGAAAGAAAGAAAGAAAGAAAGAAAGAAAGAAAGAAAGAAAGAAAGAAAGAAAGAAAGACAAAAGAATTCTTTATGAGTACATATGTATACTTTCAATTCCAATTCAGGTGACAGGGTTTTTACCTTACCTATTCTACATTACATCTTTATTCCTCATCCAAATTTAGTTGCTATTCTAAATTTAGTTTTCTGTATTTCCACTGAACACTTTTAGAATATGATGGGGCTCATTAGTTCTAAAGTACATCTTGCTTCCCTCTACTTTATTCTATACATGCAATAATATGATGCTGCTCTTGACATGTTGATACTTGTCCTACTCATTTACTGGTATTTGAAAGTTATGAGGATATCTCATCATCTCCTTTTGTTGTAAATGTTGCTCATGGGTTTTTTTTTTTAATTTTTATGTCTAGTTTTTTTCACTGCTTTTATCAGAAGATTCAGGGAGATTCAAAAGCTATGCTGCTGTTGCCACCATCTCCCTCAATTCTTTCTTATTACCATTTTATATGTGGCAAATTGACATACAGAGAGATTAAGTGATCAAGTAACTTTCTCAATGTTAACACAATAATTAGCAAAGCACAAATTAAAGTGATTGAAACTTAAGTAGAACTCATAAATTTAATCTCTACTCTATGCTGTCAGGTCAGAAAGTACATGTTCATCAGTACCTGGAGAAAGGATACTTTACCTGTCCCATGATTCCTGCCTAGGATTTTATATCAAGGAGCATCTGAATCTTTTTGTGGGGTTAAAGGGGACATGGAAAGTTATTTTGGAGAGACTATTTCCACTTTATCTTATAAATCCTACAGACTTCTTTCCAAAGACTGTTTTGAGCAGAAGACAGAATAAATGTATAGAGAAGGCAAGCTTATCTCTCTCTCCTCTCTCTCTCTCTCTCTCTCTCTCTCTCTCTCTCTCTCTCTCTCTCTCCTCCTCCTCCTCCTCCTTCTCCTGATCCTCCTCCTCTATTCTCTCTTGGAACCCCTATGCTCAAACAGGCAAACTTCATATGTACTTGCAGTCTTTTCTAATTTATTCACCTGGGTTGATAAATCATGCTCACCATTTAGTGGGGCCCATTGTCTTAAAATTGGGAGTGTTGATGTAGTAGGGATCACAATTTTAGCTTTAGAACCAAATCTAGTTTTCAAATATTGGTTTACCATAGATAAAGCTGATTATTTGAACCCCATATGGCTTATTGCACCCATTATCAATCCAACTATTGTTTGATAATTAAATGCCTGTATACTATACTCGGGTAAATATATGAACTCTTGAACAACTGCAATTATTTGTCTATATCTTGGGTCAAAATGACTAGTTATACTTTGCCAAGTACTTCTTCCTTTGGCCTAGTTCTTCCTTTGGCCTGTTTTCTTAATAAATGTAGATGTGGTATATGATGGTTAAGAACTTGAATATTGTATCAGACACATTTGTAGCTTTGGAACCTTGGATATGGTACCTATACTATACTAATCCTGTGTCTTTACCATGATAACAAGGCTAATAGTAGCTTCCTAATAATGTACTTGTGAGGCTTAAATTAGATGATATATAGAAATCTCATAGTAGTTCTCAAAGTAAGGACTCAAAAATAGATTGATTCTCTTCATCTTCTTGCTAGGCACTTTTTCTTGATTGGCTTATTTAATACTAAACCCTGTATTTGAGTATTAATCTTCCTGTGTACCAGGTCATCAAAATTATCTAGGAGCATATTAGAAATGCAGACTCTCAGGCCCCACTCCACACTTAATGTATTAGAATTTGCAAGTTAAGAAGGCCCCCAGGTGATACGAATACATATTAAAGTGTGAGAAGCACTGCTCTCAATACTTATAACATGCTGCTTCACCTTTTCTTTTTTATAATCCTATGTCCTTTTGTGGGGGCTTTATTGAAATATAATAGACAATTAGTTGCTTTAATTTACATTGTACAATTAAATGAGTTTTTAATTACAGTTGGCATGCAATAATATACTAGTTTCAGTTGTATAGCATAGTGTTCAGAGATCCACATAACTTGCAAAGTGATCACCTCACTAAATCTAGTACCCCTCTTCCTCCTTACATGTTTATTACAACATTATTAACCATATTCCCCATGCTACACTCTACATCTTCATGTCTATTCTGCAACTATCAATTTGTACATCTTGATACCTTTGCCTTTTTTTGTTGTCCCCCAAACCCCTCCTCATCTAGTAGCCCTCAAAATATTCTCTGTATCTCTGAGTTTATTTCTGCTTTTGTCGTTGTTGTAAATTTTGTTTCTTAAGATTCCACATGGACATGAAATCATGCAATATTTGTCTTTATTCAACCTATTTCCTTCAGTGCAATACTCTAGGTCCATCAAGGCAATATCTATTCCCATCCTCTTCCTTTTAGTCTGTGTGTGTCTTTTAATCTGAAGTAAGTCTCTTATAGGCAGCATACATAGGGGTCCTTTTTTTTATTTATATCCATTCAGCCACTTTCTCTTTTGGTTGGAGCACTTGATTCTTTTCCATTTGAGACACTTATTAATAAGAATGTAGTTATTACCAATCTTTATTTCTGTTTTCGATACATGTTTTTTTTTTTTTTTTTTTCTTAAAGAAGTCACTCCTACATTTCCTGTAATACTGGCTTGGTGTTGATAAATTCCTTTAACTTACTTTTGTCTGGGAAGTTCTTTAGCTGTCCTTTGACTCTAAATGATAGCTTTGGTGGATAAAGTATGCTTGGTTGTAGATCTTGGGTTTTCATTACATCGAATATTTTTTGCCAGGCCTTTCTGTCCTGCATAATTTCTTTTGAGAAATCAGCTGCTAGTATTATGGGTCTCCCTTGTAGGTAACTAACTGCTTTTATTTTTATTTATTTAATTAATTAATGCATTTATGGTGACATTGGTTAAGGAAATCCAATAAGTTTCAGCTGCACACTTTAACAGCCAGGCATATATGTATTTACACCTTGTGTTCACCTCTCATAGTTAGATTTCTTTCTGTTGCCGCATATTTGACTCCTTTTATCCCATCTACCTCCACCCTCCCCCAACCCCTACCCTCTGGTAACCACTAATCTATAGTCCATGTCCATGAGTCTCTGTTTGCCCTGTTCATTTGTTGCTTTTAGATTTATATCTCACATATGAATTTTATCATGTGATTGTCAACTTTTTCTGTCTGGCTTATTTATTTTAGCATGATTATCTCGAGGTCCATTCATGTTGTTGCAAATGGCAGTATTTCATCTCTTCTTATGGCTGAGTAATATTCCATTGTATACCTGTACCACCATTTCTTTAGCCAATCATCTATCGTAAGATACTTCAGTTGCTTCTATAGCCTGGCCACTGTGAATAATGCTGCTATGAACATTGATGTGCAAATATCTTTTTGGATATGAATTTTCAACCCTTTGGGGTAAATACCCAGTAGAGGGATTGCTGAATTATATTGTAGATCAATTCTTAGTTTTTTGAAGAACCTCCATACTGTTTTTTATAGTGGCTGTACCAATTTGCAGTGCCATCAGTAGTGTATGAGGCTTCTTTTTTCTCTTTATCCTCTCCAACATTTGTTACTTGTCCTGTTGATTATAGCTATTCTAATAACTGCTTTTCTCTTGCTGCTTTTAAGATTCTATCTTTATATTTAACTTTTGGCATTTTAATTATGGTGTGCCTTGGTGTGCACCTCTTCAAGTTTCTGATTTGGGGGACTCTCTGAGCTTCCTGGAGTTTTATGTCTATTTCCTTCACCAGGTGAGGGAAGTTTTCCATCATTATTTCTTCAAATAGCTCTTCTACTTCTTGCTTTCCTTCTGGTACTCCTATGACACAGATATTATTACCTTTAATAGTGTCCCATAGGCTCCTTAAATTATTATTATAGCCTTGCATTCTTTTTCTTGCCATTCTGATTGAGTGTCTCTGGCTTCCTCGTCTTCTATATAGGTCATTTGATCCTCTTTATTCACTCTGTTATTCCATCTAATATACATTTTACCTCAGATAATGTGTTCTTCATTTCTGACTGGTTCCCTTTTATAATTTCCATTTCCATTTCTATGCTTATCTATTTGTTAAAGTTCTCATTAAATTCATCTACAAATCCCCTAAGCTAATTGAGCATCTTTATAACCATCGTTTTGAACTCTGCATCTGTGAGATTGCTTGGCTCCATTATTTCTGGATCTCTGTTCTATTCTTGCATAAGGTTTCTTCTTTGTTTCCTCATTTTGGCTGCCTTTCTGTCTGTTTCTATATACTAAGCAAAACTCTTAAGTCTCCTGGTCTTATTAGTATGGCTTTGTGAGGTAGGTGTCCGGTTACACAGTCCTGAGAGGTGTTGTGCTGCTGGTCAAATTAAGCACCAGACTGTGCCCATCCAGGGCCACCTGTTAAGATTCAGCAGGCAATCCACAGATGCAGTGCTTATAGTTGCCTCGAAAGGCCACACCAGAAACCAAGGTCAGCTACCGCCAGTGTGAGACCAGGAACTGCTCCACAAGGAATATCTCACTTGTTGAGGATACACTTGGATACGGCTTGGGTGGGGCTCTGAGTTGGAGGATGTGGAATTTCAGGGAATCCTGGTGGAGTGACCTGTTATCCAGTTTGATGACATCTTAGCTATGGTGATGCTGCATTTGCACTCTGAAAGACGTCAGGGCTCAACAGAGGAACAGTGATTAACACAGGCACTTCTGTACAGAAGGAGTCTAGCTTTTGGCCCTCAATCTGACAATTCAGTGTTCCCCTGTAAGTCCCTGGTGTCCCCAGAGCAGCCAACCGGACGCTGGTGCTCAGAGCCAGTAGGTCTGTCACTGCAAAAGTCCGCTCATGGACACAGACCCTTTAAGAGGTGTCTGCAGCTCTCAGCTACCGCTGTTATGGCCTCTGTTCCCACTCAACCACTCAGGACCAGGCAGCCTCATGTCCTTGCCCCATCTTACCTCCTCCCATTTCAGGATTACTTTTTATTTTTCTCCCTACTTGTAGGGCTTGTTCATCTAGATCCCAGACAATTTTTCTTACTGTTTGTTCCTTGTTTCTGTCACAACTTTGATTTAATTGCAAGAGGGATGAACAGAGTATCTATCATCTGTACCAGTTTTTTTCTCTCCTCTCTCTCACCTTTTAAAGAGACACAGTCTTTAATAGAGTAAACTAAACCTGTGGAAGAGTAAAATGGTCAGAAGTTGGCCCAAATAAGTAACACCTGAAAGAAAGTAGTAGTGAATAAAGAAGCTAGAATGAAACAGAAATTAAGAAGCAACATCAGAGAAGATTTCTAAATGTGGTGATGGCAGTGCCCTGGTTATGGATGTATAATTAACAGCAGCTACAGATCCAAAGCTAGAACACAGATTGGGTAAGGACAGATATATATCAATTTATCCAGAACAAGTGGCGTCCTGTTGCCTTGAGTTACACCTGATTATCTCAGCTGGAATTTGTCAACCTCAACTGGACATCTCTCAGAAAATCCAGGAAAAGACAGAGTAAGTTCTGTGGTTGTATATTCATTTCCTTCTCACTGTTGCCATGGGACTTATCACCAATCATCAGAGGAGAGAAGAGGAAGGTGGTCTTAAAAAGTAAGAAGCACCAGGACAGAAATATGGAAAGCTTAATTCTAATAGAAAGTTAACTTTTATCTTGGCTCTTGGTTTCTAAGTGGCAGAAAATGAAGGTTACATAAATGTATATTGCTTGAAATAAGTTGGCCATCAGTCAAGACTTGGAAATCTTTATTAAGCATAAATTTCCATATCAATATTAGTCAAGCTGTGGTTACTGTGACATAAGAACTCTAATGGTTACACTTTATGGTGATGGGCATCACTGATGTGTGGGGTATATGGACATCTATAGTTGAATTACAGTAGGTTATGGTCTTTTAGGCTATAGCTGTAAATGTGTGTAACAGTAGCTTTCCATATAGCCTAAATTGTCAGTTACAAATATGGTAGTCTTGAAGCTATGCCTGGAAGGACACTTGTACCAAAAGTTTTTTTTTCCCCCATCTGCTTGCAATGACACAATCATTTAGCTGGAGATAAAATATCCTGTTCCTTAATAAGATAAATGCTGTAAAGTAAAATAACAAATGAGGAAAGAAGAAAAGGTGAAATTGGGGAGGAGAAATTCAGAGAGCCCAGGGTATGTGTATTCAATGGCAGACAAGGGATTAAGAGTTACAATTTAGTTGGGAAGAATAGAAAGGGCTGGAGTGTGCATGTACACACACAGACACACATGTACAACCTTTATATTTTGATCTTGAGATGGACCTATGTGCTACTACTCCATTTGTATGCCAAGACAGAGCTATGACTAAATAAGCTTTGGGCACCAACTGGGCCAAGACTTAGTATAAATGTTTTCTAACTTCCAAATACAAGATATTTGCCTTCACAGATGAAACTCAATATGGCACACAACCTATGTTCTAACACTTTAAGTGGTGTCTGGCTTCCCAGAGCAGTCCACAAAGAGCTGATTTGATTGCTATATAGTACAAATAATATCATAAGCTTGTGAGCTGAAATCCAAGACCAGTGGAAGAGAGAAAGGCAAGACCAAATTCTTACCCCAGGCAAAAAAAAAGGAATGGGGAAAAGAGCTATTCATATAAACTGCTACCCATCCTTCAGTCTTAGCTTAAATATTCTTCATCAAAGTTGCCATTATTGATACCCGAACCTGACCCCTCCAATCTAGAGTAGGACTTCTCGGTCTGTATACTCTTAGAGCATCCTGTAGTTTTTTTTGTGTGTGTGATACTTGTCAGAGATATAACTTCTTGTGAGTATGTATTTTCTTCCTGTTTTCCTCATTAAACTGTAGGCTACACGACAAGAAAAACCAAGCTCTATTTACTGTTGCATTCTCAACATCTAGTCTAGTATGTGGATAAAAATTTGTAATTCTTTAACTGTAGTTAGTCATAATTATTCTATGGTCCTTGTCTAATAACTCTAATATATGAATCTCTTGTTTGTCTATTTGTAGTGTATATTTTTCATTAGTGTCTCAAATTATTTATTTGTACACAGTTGGTTATGTTTTATTTAAATCCAAATAATAGCACACAAAATTGTAGATAAATTTGAGATTCTAGATGATGTTATCTCCCTCCAGAGATGTTTTAATTTTTATTCTGGCAAATAGTTAGGTGAAGGCACTAGCAGTCCCAGGTTTCCTTAATACGTGATGGTTTGAGTGTCCTTGTGAGAGTTTGTCTGCCCTAATTCATCCTTACTCTGGAGCACAGACCTTTAAATTCTCAACTAAAAACCTTAGATGTTTAACAGGAATTCTCTTCTTTTATAAATCCGAGCTGTGATTTTTAGTTTTTATAGTACATAATAAATATATATTATGCAACATATAATGCTAACTGTGCCAATAAACTGAGTATTCCCATAAGACAGTCCACTGTTTAGCATATGAGCCCAAAGACCAGGAGCCACTGCATACCTACTGACCAACAATTAAATATTGTGTTAAGTACCTAGGAGGGAATAAACAAGTTTATAAGTACTAATATTACAAAATCCAATCATAAAAGTAATAGTAAGTGGCATAGCTGATCAAAGATTAGGATATTATTTTATTTTCACATAGTAGTTCGATCAAGCTGGTTCACCTGAGGAATTGACTAATTGCTAAAGCCTCATTAGACCAGTGCTATATCAGCTATCCCTTTAATATATGCCATTTATAACTCCATTATGAGAATTAGGAGGAAAAAATTTAGCCTATAGCAGACAATCCACCTGTTGTAATTCCTTTATTCAATATGTATGTATTGAGTACCTAGTATAACCCAGGTTTTTATGTGAGGTACTGTAGCTACAAGTGTATGACTCTGTTTTTATGTTATTTAAATATTTAAAAAATCATAGGAACAGATGACATTTTCTCAGATGAGTCCAGGCTGAATAGAAAAGAATATGAGGCCAGAAATAGTTTAATTATCTGGCAGAAAAAGTGGGGGTCAATAAACAGAAAGTAACTACGAATGAGACTAAAGGAAGTTGGTTATACAAGAACGATAGCAGGAAAGCTGGGATAAAAGGGAGTTTTAGTAAATGAGAGTTATCGGAGTTTCAGTTTTTAAAAGATGGAATAGTTCCTGATAACCATTTTGTATTCGATAAATGATTGTGGGAATGGATGTTCCATGTGGATTGATTGTGAATTTAGAGTCAAGAAAGTCCAAGGTCAGGGTTTTGGATCTATGAACAATGTAAATGTTGAGGTTCTATAGTTATAAATTGAAATGTGTGGTAGTGGTGTGATAAAGGTGGGAAAGAGCAGGTGAAGATGACTGAGCAGATAGGATAAGCCACAGCAGGACAAGAGTGCTTATATGAAAATGAATAATTGTCTGGAAGTGGTATTGTTAGCAGTGGATGTTCAGTAGGTAGCAATTGATTTCTGTTATATTCTTACTATTGAACATCCAATTTCAGACCATGTTCAAAGGAGCAAATGAAAATAGCAGACCATTATTTTAATATCAGGTCTGTCAGCTACTATTGTGATAATTGAGGTGACCATACAATTTATAATCAAAACTGGGGAACTTTGGAGAGTGAAAAAGTTTACTGTTAAAAATTAGACCAAAACAACAGATGTAAACTGGCACCAGCCAGGGTAAAATGATACATATGGTTACTATATGGGCAATTCATGTTGCTTTATCTATAAAATGTGGACTACATCCACTTTAAGACAATTGTGTGAAAGCGCATAACCTCTTAGTGAATGCTCAATTAACATTTGTCAAATTAAAAAATTTTTATCCTGTTTCCTACATAAACTGGAAGTTCACTGAAGCCAGGAAATATACCTACTATTATTTTTTTTGTAGAACTATAATAATTAGTACAGAACTGTGCATTCAGTAGGAATCCAATAAGTATAATTTTTGTTCTGTCTTTGTAACTTCATTTGGAGCAAACAATTTACTCTCATGCTTCAATTATTTTGAAGACAAAACTCATCCTTAATATACATAAGGAGATAGGGGGGTGAAAAAATCTTAAAATTAGCAAACTCAAGTAGATTGTGTTATGAAAACAAGGTTTTGAAAATAAAATTCAGGTTTGTTAGTGCCTCAAGATCTGAAGTTTAGCCATTTCTTTTTCATTCAATCTTGAGAAGGTTTGTTTTGCCTTGTGGGTACTAAAACTGATTGGTCTCAGAGAGATGAAAGTACTTCAGGCATGACTTCGATTTTGTCAGTCCCTGGTGCTACTTAACCCAAATGCAAGGAGACAAGGACAGGCTTAAAGTTTCTCTTTGAATAATATAGAAATTTGGTGCAAGAAGACTTAGGGTTAATACTTGGCACTGATTTTGTCTGGATACTAGGTATTTCAGTCACCCAGGTGACTTAATTTGTTTTTTTTTTTTTTTTTTTGAGCCATGGAAGAGTAGGCATACTTTTGTCATCCCTTTGGTAAACTTGTAAGAATTAATTCAATGCTTTAATTATTTTACCATCCTCAGCAACTGTTTCTCATTATCTTCTAAAATGGTCTTTCTTCATCGATGGCTAATCTTTTATCCAAGACTGCTTCAAAAGTGACTTGATGGCTTACAACACTTGTTACACTAACCTCAGATTGACTTTGGTTTTCCTCCTGCCCTGTGGTTCTTGTTTTGCTTCTTTAAAATTCTCCTATTACTTTTTTGATAATAAATGTGAGATTTTCAGATGTTTTTGGTTGTTTTACTTAAATCAAAATATCTTGTGATCCTAACAGAATCATAGACATTAAAAATAGAATTGAAAGGGACCCTAAAGACCACATAATCCAAATTCCTTCTCCAAAAATTTGAATCCTCTCTGTGACATTCCTGATATATCTTTATACTGAATGCTTTCCTTACTTGAGGAGTTTCGTCAAAGTCAACTTCTTTATCTATCCCATTCCACCTTTAGGTTGGTAGGATTATAAATAGTTTTTATTTATATGGAATCAAAATCTGTAAATTTATCTATGAATCCTTGTAACCTCTTGGGGCTATACAGAAGAAAATTATAGCAATCCTTACGTATATACAGAATTTATCATACCTTCTTCAAAATCTTCTCTAGGATAAATATGCTGAAACACTTTAACATGTCTTTGTACAACATGGATTCATGTTTTTCCTAGGGTGACCAACTTGTCTTACTTTGTTTTTCTAGTTTTCACACTGAAAGGCTCACATTCTGAGAACTACCTCAATCTCCAACAAACTGGGACAAATAGTCACTTTATTTTTCTTGTTATCTTGATCACTCTGAACATACCCCAGTGTATTACTACTCTTTAATAATGCAATGACCAGAACAGACACAATATATCTCAGCATAAAGCAAAAAAAAAAAAAACAATAAAAAAGTAATTTCATTGTGATGTAGTTATCTCTGTAATGTGAAGAAAAATAACATAATTTAAAAAATGTACTTCCTTTTTTGTTTAATTGAAGATATTCTATAAAGTTAGCAATTATTTAGACTGCAGTCATGTGGCTTATTACACAACCTTCTTGGGGAGCTTGGCTGGAGAGCCCAGCTAGGCATACTGAGATGGAGTAAAGAAAAGAGGGTGACTCTGGCCTCAGATAGAATATGCCCTGCTATTAACATAATGTTTTCATTTTAACCTATTTGTGAGACCAAGAAAGCAACAACTGAACCACCAGTAACTGAATCACCCTAGGATGATATCTTTAATGGGGAAGTCTCATCTCCACCTGCCAGAAAGTGTTGACCTCTGACAAAGCCCTTGAAAAGCCCTCTCAGAGTTCCTAATCCACTCACAGTTTAGATTATGAGGTCACTGTATGTAAAAAGTAAGCACTCATGCTCTGCCTCAATTCCATTTACAGTCCTTGCTGCAGCACGGGTAAAGAGAATCAGCCCCCCACAGGGGGGCTTTCACTAACTCAAGCCTGTGTATCATACACACTTGCCAGAAATAGTTTAAAATTTTTCAAATCTAAAACAAAGTATTATTTTAAGTATATTTAAAGAAGAAAAACAATGCCAATTAAATTAGAACATGCTATCGAACCTAATTACAAAGATGTAATAATGTGAAAACATTGACATCTTGGAAACTATGAACAATCACATCATTACATTTTTGAAGAGGTAGTTTAGGATCACTTATATGTATCAGCCCTTTCATGTCCAGGTACTCTGTAAGAGAAAAAGAATGTAGTAAACCGTTTAAACTTTTCAAATATTTTACTTAAAATGCATACTCTGTATTTAAGCTATAATGACACACTAGTGTGAGACCTTGTAGATATCATTTCGACAAATATACTATGAGTATATGGTTCCTACATAAAACTATGCAATTTATCAGACTTTTAATATCTATCGTGTAGTATGTTCACACTCATCTAGAAAAATAAGGGGACATCAGAAATATGGCAGAGTGATAGATGTCCCCAGATCTCTCCCCTTGAAACAACAATAAGCTGAACACCTAAAACTAAACAAAAAACAGCCAAACTACACACCAGCATGTCCGAGTGTTGATTCTGCGCATAAGACATACCACAGGTCAGAACCGCGGGTGTCAGGCAGTAAACTGGGAGAAACACAGAATCTGCTTCTCCCAGGTGGAGCTCCCTATAAGAGAATGGGAAAGGAGAGAAGATAGAACAAGTTCCTTGAACAGCCCTTCCTGGGAGAGCTGTGAGCTCTATGCAGCCAGTGGCAGTGCCCAGCCATCAGGGAAGAAAGCAGAGAAGCGGGGACTGCAGAGAAGTGGGGATGGCAAGGAACAACAGTTGATCTTTACCAGCTACAGTAGCAAAACTGAGGCTGAGCTGCAGCCCTCATCCCCTAACACAGAGGGTCTCTCATACCATATGCTCTGAGACCAAACAACACGGAGCCCAAGAAATCTGAGCAAAAGCTACCAAAACTGTCCATAACACTGACAGTACCTGAGACTGAGGGTAGCAGGCATTCATAAACATCTATTAAAAATGCATTATTAAGAATTTATACAAAGCAAGGATTCAAGAGGCTTAGATATCATCTACCAGAAACTAAAAGAAAAATGCCTTCTTTGAAACAGGCTAGAGAGAACTTTATATAATAAATCTTCGTCCTAGAAAAAAAAAAAAGCAGAATACATTTCCATTAATGCCCAGACAGAGAAATAGTACATTAAACACTACAAACAAACAAGGTGATGAGGCATCTCAGAAAGAAAGAGAAAAGTCTCCATAAAATAACCTCACAGACATGGAAACATGCAACCTAAATGACAGAGAATTCAAGATGAAAAATCTGAAAAAACTCAATGAGATTCAAAATGAGTCAAATCAACAACTTTGGGAATTGAAAAAAAAAAAACTAGATGAGCAGAATGAGTTGCTTAGAAAGAAGTTTGAAACCCTCGAAAAGAAGGCAATAGAACTTCTGGAGATAAAACACACACACACACACACACACACACACACACACGCGCGCGCGCGCACACACACACACACACACACACACACACACATGGCAAGAGTTAAAAAATGAAATAGCAACCTTAGGAAATAAAGTCAACCAAATTGAAGAAAGGACCAGTGATATTGAAAATAGAAATAGATCATAAAGAAGAAAAGAGAAACCAAAGAATGAAAATAATGAAAGAGAAATACAAGGACTAGTTGCTACCACCAGGAGAGGAAACATAGGAATAATAGGCATTATCGAAGGCAAGGAAAAGGAACAGGGACTAGAAAGCATTTCATACAAATAGTGGATGAGAATTTCCCAATTCTACAGAATGAGTTGGAGCTTGAAATTCAAGAAGTCAACAGAACACCAATAATCTAAACCAAAAAAAAAGCCTTCACCAAGACACATTGTATTAAAATTATCAAAAATCAAGGACAAAGGCAGAATTCTCAGGGCAGCCAGGGAAAAGAAGACAGTAACCTATAAAGGAAAACATATTAGATTATCGTCAGAATCTCGGCACAAACCTTACAAGCCAGAAAGGAATGAAATTAAATATTCAAATATTAAATGAAAGGAACTACCAGCCAAAAATAACGTATCCAGCTAAGTTGTCCTTTAGGTATGAAGGGGAAATTAAAACCTTTCCAGACATATAAAAATTGAGGAAATTCTCCATTATGAGACCTGTATTACAAGAAATGCTGAAAGGGATCAGCTCACCTAAAATGATGACCAAAAAAAAAAAAAAAAAACATAATTAGGAGTAAGGTGACTAGCAGGCTGATAGGCCAATAAGTGCAAACCTTACTAAGAACAGGGCATTATAAACTTAAACAATAAGAAGAAACTTGCTATAGCAAGTTGTTAATGAATGTTCAGTACACATAGGAAAAAATTGAGACAGCAATGACTGAAAAAGTGAGAATTCAAAGATCTAAATTTGCAAAAGAGAATTAACATAGGCATACACAGAAAAAAATGGATGACTGTATGTATATAAAACCATCATTTACATATTCATAATGGTAACCACACACAAAAGATTCAGAACTGAAGTATATAACATAAAACATATTTGACCATATTCAACAGTGGGGTATTTAGGTCTTCTACTACGATAGAGATTAGTCTGTTTCTCCCCTTAGTTCAGAACTGAAGTATATAACATAAAACAAGAAGGACCAGAGAGAAAACCCACAAAAGCCAAGCAAAATAAATTAAACAGAAACACAAGGACAAGGAAGCAATGGAAACATTGAGCTATCAGAAAGCAAAAGATAAAATGGTTATAAGAAGACCTCATATTTCAATAATCACCGTAAATGTAAATGGACTGAATTCACCAATAAAAAGGCAAACAGTTGTGTTTTGGAATAAAAAGAAAACCCAATCAGATGCTGCCTCCAGGAGACACATCTCAGCTCCAAAGATAAATATAGACACAAAGTGAAAGGGTGAAAAATGATATTTCAAGCAAATGGCATTCAGAGAAAAGCGGGAGTCATGGTACTAATATCAGACAAAATAGATTTCAAAATAAAATAGGAAAGAAAGATACAGAGGGACACTTCATAATGATAAAGGGAATCATGCACCAAGAAAACATAACAGTTATTAATATCTATGCTCCCAATCAGGGAGCCCTGAAATATAAAAAGTGATTACTAACAGAACTAAGGGGAGAAATAGACTAATCACTATCATAGTAGAGGACCTAAATACCCCACTGTCAAATATGGTCAGATCATCCAAACAGAAAATCAATAAGGAAGTAACATCCTTTAATGACACGTTATACCAGCTGGACATAATTGACATTTATAGAACCTTTCATCCCCAAACAGCTGCTTATACATTTTCTGTAGTGCACAAGGAACATTCTGAAGTACTGACCACATACTGGGACACAGAGATAGTCTCAACAGATATAAGAGGGTTGAAATCACACCAACCATATTCTCTGATCATAATGCTTTGAAACTAGAGATTGACTGTAAAAAAAAAGAGGGAATTATCACAAACTTGGAGATTAAAAAACATGTTACTGAAGAATAAATGGGTCAGAGAAGAAATAAAAAGAGAGATCAAGAGATACATAAAAACAAATGATAATGATAGTACAAAATATCAAAACTTTTGGGACATGGTAAAAGTGATAATAAGAGGAAAGTTCATATCATTACAGGCCTATCTTCTAAAACAAGAATGAGCTCAAATAAACAACCTAACACTTCTTCTTATAAAACTAGAAATGGAAGAACAAATGAAGCCTAAATTTAGCAGAAGGAAAGAAATTATCAAAATTAGAGCAGAAATAAATGAAATTGAAAATGAAAAACAATAAAAAAATAAATGCAACAAAGAGTTGGTTCTTTGAGAAGGTTAATAGAACTGACAATACCCTGGCTAGACTCATTAAATAAAAGGGAAAGGACACAAATAAACAAAATCAAGGATGAAAGAAAGGAAATGATGACAGACACTGCAGAAATACAAAGGATCATACAAGAATACTATGAAAAAATATATAACACCAAATTGAATAACATAGAAGAAATGATCAGTACTTAGAAAAATAAAACCTTCTTAGACTGAATCAGGAAGAAGTAGAATATCAAAGGACACCAATCAGCAGTGGAATATCAAAGGACACCAATTAGAACAATCAAAAACCTACCAAAAAGTAAAAGTTGAGGAACAGATGGCTTCACCAGTGAATTCTACCAAACACTCAAAGAAGATTTAATACCTATTCTCTTCAAACTCTCCCAAAAAATCAAATAGGAGGCAGCTTCCCAAATTATTTTATGAGGCCAATATTTTCCTGATATCAAAACCTGTTAAAGATAACAGAAAAATGAAAACTACAGACCAATATTTCTCATAAACACAGATGCAAAAATCCTAAATAAGATACTAGCAAACTGAATAGAGCAACATATTAAAAAGATAATACAACGTGATCAAGTGGAGTTCAATCCAGGGGCACAGGGATGGCTTAACATGTGCAAATCAATTAATGTGACACACTACATACAAATTAAAAAATAAGAATCATATGATCATATCAATAGTTGCAGCAAATCTTTGAGAAGATACGGCATCCATTTATTTTCAAAACACTTAAAATCAGTACAGAAGAACATAATAAAGGCCATATATGACAAGCCCTCAACCAATATTATACTTAATGGTGAAAAACTAAATACCTTCCAAGATCATAAACAAAGCACAACTGTCCACTATTGCCACTGTTACTCAATATAACATTGAAGGCCCTAATGAGTGTAATCAGGTAAGAGAAAGATATAAAATACATCCAAATAGAAAACGAAGAAGTCAAACTGTCACTATTTGCGAATGACAATATTCTCTACATAGGAAACCCTAAAGACTCCACAAGAACACTACTAGAAACAATAAGCAAATACAGTAAAGTCTCTGGATATAAAATCAACATTAAAAAATCCATAGCATTACTACACTCTAATAAAAAATGTCAGAAAAAGAAGGGGAAAAATAATTCATTTTGGAATTGCAATAAAAGGAATAAAATACTTAGGAATAAAACTAACGAAACATGTGAATGAATACTACAAGACCCTATTAAAAGAAATTGAAGAAGATGCAAAGGAATGGAATGAGTTTCTGTGTTCTTGGATTGGGAGAATCAACATAGTTAAAATGACTTTATTACCTATAGCATTATACAGATATAATTCAATCCTCATCAAATCCCATCAGCCTTTTGTAAAGAAATACATCAAAAAATCATCAGATTTATATGGAAGCACAAAAGACCACAAATTTCCAAAGCCATCCTGAGATAAAAGAACAAGGTTGGAGGCATCACTCTGCCCAACTTCAAATTATACTACAAAGCGACAGTAATCAAAACAACATGGTATCGGCAACAAAACAGACACACAGACCAGTAGAAGAGAATCGAGAGTCCAGAAGTAAACCCATGTTTATATGGGCAAGTAATCTTCAACAAAAGTGTCAAAAACATACAGTGGAGAAAGGAAAGCCTCTTCAATGAATGGTACTGTGAAAACTGGGAAGCTATCTTCAAAACAATGAAACTAGACTGTTGTCTATCACTACATACCAAAATTTACTCAAAATGGATTAAGGACCTGAATATAAGATCTGAAAAATAAAATGCATAGAAGAAAACATAGGAACTAAACTCAAAGTTCTTGGACTTAAAGAGAATTTTGACCTCAAAGGCAAGAGAAATAAAAGCAAAAATAAATTATTGGGACTACATCAAACTAAGAAGCTTCTGCTCAGCAAAAGAAACCATCAGCAGGTAAAGAGACAACTATCCGAATGGGAAAATATATTTGCTAGCAATACCTTCAATAAGAGACTAATATTCAAAATATACAAAGAACTCATACAACTCAATTAACTACAAATAAATAAATAAATAAATAAATAAATAATCGATCCAATAAAAATGGAAAAAGGACCTGAATAGACAGTTCTCTCTAGAGGACATACGAATGACCAACAAATATTTGAAAAGATGCTCCACATCACTAGCTGTTTGCGAAACACAAATCAAAGCCACAATGAGATACAATTTCACACTCTGTCAGAATAGCTATAAAACAGGACAGGTAATAGCAATTTTTGGAGAGGATGCAGAGAAAAAGGAACCCTTGTACAGTGTTGGTGGGACTGCAAATTGGTACAGCCACTGTGGAAAACAGTAAGGAGGTTCCTCAAAAAACTAAGAATTGATATACCATATGATCCAGCAATCCCTCTACTGGATATTTACCTCACAGACTTGAAAACGCATATCCAAAAAGATATTTGCACACCGATGTTCATAGGAGCATTATTCAACATGGCCATGTTTTGGAAGCAACCGAAGTGTCCTACGATAGATGACGATAGATATTTGGATAAAGAAGCAGTGCTACATATATACAATAGAATATTATTCAGCCATAAGAAGAGATGAAGTACTGCCATTTGCGACAACATGGATGGATCTCAAGATAATCATGCTAAGTAAAATTAGCCAGACAGGAAAATTTGAAAATCACATGATATCACTTATATGTGGGATATATGCCTAAAAGCAACAAATGAACAGCACGAACAAACAGAGACTCATGGGCATGGACAATAGACTAGTGGATAACAGAGGGTAGGGGGAATGAGGAAAGGTGGTAGATTGGGTTAAGGGGGTCAAATATGTGGTGACAGAAAGAAATCTAACTATGGGAGGTGAACACTCAGTGTAAATATACATATATATTTACAATATATATTGAGCTGTATATTTAACCTTACTGTTAAAATGTACAGATGAAACTTATTGGATTTCATTAACTAATGTCACCATAAAAAAAAAAGCATCATTAGTGATTGAAATACATAAAAAGTATGACATTTATCCCCAGTTGTAGAGGGTATATTATTCAAATAATATAGTTTATCAGGCTAATTATTGAAAACAGACAAAAGTATGTTTTTACCTCACATCATATAACATCAACTAGCATTGTCACAATGATCTATGAATAATATTTTAACCTAAAGAAATGTATGCTATGCATTATAAAAAGGAAAGCATATCTGACATTATATCAGGTTCCAAAGATTCTTAGTTCAATTATGTAACAGTTTACAGATACATACACATTTGACTGTTTCAAGCTGATTTCTAATGCTTAAGCTATTTTCATCAAAATTTACAGAAGATAATATAAATCTTTATATATTTACACCTCAAAATAAATGTTTAACCTAAAATGCACTTCTCAATTATAGAACTCCTATAAAAGTATAACTTTTTGTCTTCAGATATCACTATCAGAGCCACCTACATCACTTGGCTTAAAAATAAATTTAGTCTTTCAGAAAAGAAACAAGTCTAGAGGTAGAGTGACAGTTGTTGATTCAGTGGTTCAATAACATTATCCAAGTCTGAGGTTCTTCCAATCTTTCTGCACTGCTGTGCTTAAATTATAATTCATTTTTGAAAGAAATAACCAGGCATCACATCTAGATAAGAAAATGCTCAACAAAAATTCCCACTGATTTCTGCATAATTACCTGAATCTTCGAGGAACCTTGTTCCAGAAATAACCTGGCATATATCTCCTTTGTTCATGTATCTAGAATTCAGTCCTGTGACCACTCTAAACTAATTATTGACAATGAGAGGGGGAAATCATTTTTGGTTGAAATTAATCAGACTTATTCTCCATTATCATGGAACAAAATTTAGTATTATCTGAGACATTTTTCCAATGGATTGTCAAAAGAACCTTATTATTTTTAGTGCAAGTCCAACAATACGCACTGATGTGTAAATTATCTTTTTTAATATAGCATAGTATGAGATAGTTAGGAAAATCTATCAAAGCAGTGTAATTTATATTTGTTCAAGCCATTTTTAGTAAGCTTTTTAAGTCTCTACTATTTTCTGATGCTTTCTATTTCCTTAAAATACTGGGAAAAATAAATCTAAGAGTTTTACCAAAACTGGCTATTTTTAGTTGTGTATTTGGTGCTGCTGGGTAGAGTTACTTTGACTGAACGTCCTAATTTGTGTCTTCTGAATGTAGCGTAGCCTTTTTTTTAATGACTTATTTCAGAACATTGTATGAATGCATATTTAGGGAAAATCCTAAGTTTTTAAAGAGATTAACATATATGGGAAACACTAGAAAGAAAAATCAGCACTTACACCAGATTCTCATTAAATGTACACCAGGTTGAGTTGGGCTTTGAACAAGTTTAACCTTTATAAACTGTCTGTCAAAATATCTACAGAAAAAATATCTGCATGCAAATTTAATATCATCAAAAGATGAAAAGTCTTAGATTATGTGTTAATTTCCAACTCATTGCAAGATTAGAGTTATTTGTGATTTGTTGAATTTGAAATTTAAAAACATCTGTCATGTGTACTACCATGCTTATAGCAGCATTATTCACAAAATAGCCAAGGCATGGCAACAACTGAAGTGTCTGTTGACAGATGAATGAAAAAAATATAAAGCAGGAGAGCATTATGCTAAGTAAAATTAGCCAGGCAGAGAAAGGCAAACACCACATGGTACTACTTATTCATGAAATTTTTAATGAAAGAAAAAAGTCAAACTCATAAAAACAGAAAGTAGAAAAGTGATTTCCTGGGCCTGGGGGGTAGAATAGGGAGAGGCTAGTAAAAGGATACAAACTTTCAGTTATAAGATGAATAATGTCTGAGAATCTAATGTAAAACATGGTGACTATAGTTGATAACACTGTATTATATAATTGAAATTTGTTAAGAGAGTAGAACTCAAATGTTATCACTAAAAAAAAAAAAAGGAAAATAAAAGGTAAATATGTGAGGTGATAAATGGATGTGTTAACTAACTTGATGGGGGAAATCATTTCACAATGTATAAGTATGTAAAATCATTGTGTTGTACACTTTAAATATCTTACAATTTTATTTGTCAATTATACTTCGATAAAGCTGGAAAAAAAAGGTTAAAGGTCAAAGCAAAGTCACAAATTGGCAACCTATGGGTCAGATTCAGTTTACAGTTGTGGACATTTTTGTGAATCCATATAGTAATAAACAGTCTTAGTGTTTTTTTTTTTAATTTTTATTGAATTATTTACCAATAATTTAAAAGCAAGAGATTTTATGTAAAAATCTGGATTTCTAGATTCTTTTGAAAAACTGGAAAAAACTGGCAGTGCTTTGACCATATTTATGACAATGATCTGCTGGAATCGAATAGTAGCTGTTTCTTTTATGTAGGGTGTTATAGTTCACCATAATTTCTATCTCAGCCCATAGTTTCCTGCTCCACCAGATTCATTAATTATAATACCTTCCTAACCCCTGTAGACATTGGATATTGAAATTTTCATCTAAGTTTTTATCTCTTTGAGCAATTACTCTATTTTACATATCTTCCAAAATGTTTTTTCCTTTACCATTCTTAGCAAAACAAAACAAAACAAAACAAAACAAACAAACAAAAAAACACGATTATTTTCCTGGAGATGTCTATCATATTATTGGGAAGAAAAAAATTAGTATGTTTAAGACATTTTATAACAAATGTTTTTAATTGATTGAATTAATGGCTCCAATTATTCATGTCTCCCCACGTCAACATCATTTGGCACTTCTTTCTCATATGGACTCTCAGCTTTACAAAAACACTTGTTTTGGACAATGAAACATTAGAAAATTTGATGTGATCAGTAACTTGAAAAAGTTATTTCATGGTTTTACTCCTCTTTTTTCTCTACATTCACCATTATAAAATTCCCAAGCTAGCTGGTTAGATGAGGTAAGACACATGGCCCAGTTATGACTATTACCATGGTTGACAGTCAACCTCCAAATGTGGGTGAGCTCAAATAAAGAACCGAGCCCCTAACCTGTGTGATCTGGTGCTGGCTCCAGGAAGAGTGTCACAATTGAGTTACATTGTCAGACACCCAGCTGGAGAATTGCTTGGTGGTTTGGGAAAAAAAAAAACACACATATCAGAATCTGAAATGATGAGCACACATTAAGGCTGGTGTCTAGGGATGAGTGACTGGCTGTATTACATAAGTTCCATATTATTTTAAAAGATATAATAAGATATTGACCTATTTATGGGGAGAGGGCTGCATAGTCACTTCTATTGGGGACTGTAAAGGTCTTAGTTAGATCCAGTCTCAGTTTATGTTCTGTCCTAAATATATAACTGCATCATTAAAGTTTATCTTTCTAAAGTGGTCTCCCCATGATACATGATTTCTCCTCCTGTTAATAAAGCTTTCTTTTTTTCTTTTAAAAATCAGAAGTTGGCCCAGATAAGTCCATTCTAAATCATTAATCTACAGAGTTGTGAGCTAAATAAATACTTGTGATTTAAATCTCTGAGTTGGAGTTTTTTGTTATATAGCATTATTGTAGCAGTAGATAACAAATACAGACTGTTTTTAGAAGCAAAGTGTTGTAATAAAAATCTAAAATATGTGTTATATGTGTTATTAGCTTTGGGAAATGCAGGGAATAGAGGCTGGAAGAACAGTGTCAAAATAGAGAAGCCTGGAAAATGGTGAGGAAACTACTGTATCAGCCTGTATAAATGGCAAACCACGTTATTTAGTGGTGAAACAATAAGTAAATTGTGGTAACTTCCCATATAGAAACTATACCAAATTAATGTTTATACTTGAGTAAAGATATTAACAAACAGAATATTGAAAATGTCACCTAGCTCTTACTAACTATATGTAATAAAGTATAACAAAAAAGAGATGAGTTAAAGAACTTGCCAGTTTGCAAGTAAAATTTAGAAAATAACAGAACTCACTGGATTGGAAATTTTTTTTCTCATCTTTAACTTCTTGAGCTAGCAAAGATTAAATCCAAGGAGCTGCCAGAAATATGTGGTCTTAGTACTAAAGACCAAAACATTTTGCTAAGACTCTGTTAAGACCTTTGAAAGAATTAAGGAGTTGCTAAGTAGACTCTCCCAACTAGACAAAAGTATTTCTAAATCTTAATAGCATTGTCTTATAGCAACCTGACATGACCAAAGAAACACTAAAACATATCTAGAGACGGAGAGGACAATCTCAAAAAGAATTATGAATGATGGTTGTGTTTTTTGTTTGTTTGTTTGTTTGTAAATGGAATAGACTTGAATTGTATTTATATAAAGCCTGAAAGGTTTTATGAGAGTCGTATGGTGCTACAAGCCCGAATTAAAAGAGAATGAGATTGTATAAAACTCAGAAATGCACTAGGTCCTCAATATTCTTTAAGCAGGAAGCAAGCTAAAAAGTTGCTCAGAAATCATATCTTTCAATGCTTTCTTCAGAAATAACCCAGCAGAATGGAAAAATAATATTTTAGAGAATGAAGTTATGGGCCATGAAGAACAATGGACTGCTGAGCCACCCTCAGAAAGCATAATGGGATAGTTAAAAAACATTCTCCACCTGTACTTTGTATGGTCCTGGTCACATTTGTCCATCGAGAATTGCCAAATATGTATACCAGGTCTAGGTGTTTCCCTTTTTTTCCCTTTCTCAAAGAGAAGGTTTTTGTAATTATCAAGCAACTCTATCATCACTGAATGTTTGGTACATGGGTGGCTAATAAATTGTCAGTGTACTTCATAGATTTTTGGATCCTCATCTGAGAAGCCACATCAATATCTGATGTCATAGATCATGAGATACTGGATTCTGGTCCTGATGCTGTAACTTAATGAGACTTTTGATATCCTAAGTTAGAGATAGGCATATTTTGCATGTAGGAAGTACGTGAATAATTATGACAAGAGTGACATATGCATTGCATTAATGGCTATCTGTTTTTGAGCCTCCCTGTATTATTGCTCTTTGTAGACTCTAGACTTGGCCCTGTGACTTGATTTGGGTAATTGGAGAGTAGAAAACAATGCAAGCAAAGGCTTTTTAAAATATGTGTTTTAACCTCTTTTCTTGCAGCTTTCTCTTCAGCTTGAGAACATGCATGATATAGACTGCTGCATGATGAAAGGCATGTAGCCCTGACACCCCTATCACCCCACTATCAACCCCAACCACAAGATATATAAGTAAGCCCATCTAATACTAGAAGAACCATTGTCTGAGAACAGTTTAAACTGCCAACCCACAGAATTCTGACCTAAATAAAGACATATTATTTTAATATGAGTTTTTGAGTTGTCTGTTACACAGCATTATCATGGCAATAAATAATTAATAAAAATAAGTTGGCATATAATCAGGGGAGGGATGGGGGAGAAATCTGTATTATTTGGCAATTGATGCTCATGTGTAATAAAGAGGCCTCTTTTTTTCTGAGCTACTGCATCTTATCCAGGTATTTTTTGATAGTCCAGCTATTGGTAAATAAAGCAAACTGTGGTTTGAGTTTTATTAAAATGATTAATTTTGTTCATTTGGTAAAAATAAAATTTGGCATACCCAAACCCTGAGCAAAGTCAGAATTTCATAACTCTACCTTTCTTCTAATATTTTGAAAAAGAATTTTATGTAATTATATTTTTTCTATTTAATTAAAAATATTTATGGTGAAAGCTGCTTCTGAAGAAAAAATGGATGGGATGAGGACATAAGCACCAAAATGCCTTTAATTGCTAAAATGGCAAAGTAGGCATTGAGACCCTTGGGAATATAGGAAATCAGGTTCTAGCTCTATAACCATGTTCCTGAACAATGATACTATATAACTTGAAGGGCTAGCCTAAAAATAAGAAGTAATATATTTAAAGTATTTGATGACAGGCACAAATCAGTTATTAATATCTTCTTAGAATTCTATACCTTTCTACCATTTTTTCTTGAAAATCTAAAAGCAGAAGAAGTCTGTAGAGAAAATATAGCAGATGTAAAATGTCAGGAGACACTGCTTTCCTCACTATATAAATTAAGAGCTCAGGTAACTTACTTCAAGAGCCTACCATATTTCTACCTGGATAGGGCTCAAATGGACTGAGGTAGTGGGAAAAGCAGACACTTTAAGTTCAAATTCCATCTGGACCAATTTATTAATGAGGTAACCATGGAAAAATTACCAAACCTCTCTTTAAAACATTAGAAAACAATGCATGACAGCTAATATTGATTATTATTTTTGTCATCTTTGAATAATAATACCACAATATTAGTTTGAGTAATATTTTCAGCTTTGTTGTTGTTGTATTAGCTATGACCTAGCCTGAGTTCTTTCATGGTTTTCTGAGAACTGGCACTCCTACTGGGAAATTTTAAAGCTTTCAAAAATCTTTTCACCTTCTAAATGCTAGTTCCTATGAAAGGCAAAATGGCATTTCAGGAAAAATGGTAACTGTACTTCTAAAGTAGAATGCACACCAGGTAATTTCATACAACAGAACAATATCCTAGTGAGAGCAACTGGACTGGTTAGGGGAGCAAATAGTCAAATGAAATTTCTGAGGATGTTCTCTAAGGCTGAGGGCAATAGCAACCACATGCATTTTATTTCTTAAATATATATAAATTTTAGTTTTCTAAAGTGCTTGGCCCCTTTCTCCTGGATGTGGAATCTTTATATTTAAAAGTGTAGACAAATTATGCCAAGATTATCAGCATTACTTTAAGATTATTTGGCAGCAGTGACTACCACTTCCAATATTTGAGAAGGGTCTACAAAATTTTGAAGAGATTCTAGAGAGAAAAAAATTCTCTTTCAAAATTAGTTCCTAGTTTTTCATGATCTCACTGTGCTTTTTTCTCCTATCAGTTTTATGTGTCCACGTTTGTTCGACAAAATGATATTTGTTAAAAAAGATAATTGTCATTTATTATCAGCCTATATGAATTGTTCAGGTCATCTTCTTAGAGCCTTTCTAGTCCTTGTTGGGTGGGGCAAGTAGCTAGAAATTGAGAAAAATATTTAATTTTCAATAGACTCCACCCTGGAAATGGGTTCACAACAAAATCCTGAGAATAGGAAACACTGAGTTTTGAACCTGGAACTTGTGCTTCCTATATGCATGTGGTAATTGCATAGCAGCCTTGCTTCAGGCATTTATCTTGTCTCCCAAACTATAACATAAATCTCTAAAAAGTAGAGAACATATATGTGTTTTATTGTTTTGTAACCACCTCTCCCAGCCTAGAGCAAGACATATATCAACATATATTCATTGATTGATGGTTTACAAAGACCCAGAGGGATTTGTTATTTAAAATTATATTTTCTTCTTGTGCAGAAAAATAAGTTGTAGAGTTTGGAGAAACATGGTGGAGTGAGAGACATCCCCAGATCTCTCCCCTTGAAACAACAATAGGCTGAACATCTAAAACTCAACAACAACAACAAAACACCCAAACTGCACACTAGCACCTCTGAGTGTGGAGTCTGCAAAAAAGAGCTGACACAGGTCAGAACTTAGGGTGTTGGGCAGTGGACTTGGAAACATAAAGAAGCTGCCTCTCACAGCCACAGGAGCTCTCTGTAGGCAGAGGGGGAGGGGAGAAGGTACGGCGACTTCCCTGAACAGCCCTGCTAGGAGATTTGTGAGTTCCATGCAGCTGGTGGTGGGGCCCAGTCATCAGGGCAGAAACCAGAGTAGTGGATGGCAGAGAAACAACAGTTGATTTTTACCAGCTGGGGTTGCAAAACCAAGGTTGAGCCGCAGTCCCCAACTCCCAACCTAAAGGCCCCCTCCTCCTATACCCTCCGAGACTAAACACCATGGGGCCCAGGGGAATCTGAGGAAACGTTACCAAAAATGTTGCCAACACAAACAGAAATAGAGACTGAAAGTACTGAGAATGATTAAACATCTATAAAAAAATAAAAAGGCATTATTAATGCTTTACATAAAGCAGGGATGGCAGAGACTTATATGGCACATAGTGGAAACCAAAAGAAAAGTGCCTTCTTTACATAAGGCTAAAGAGAGACCTTTATATAATAAATCTTCTTTCTGAAAAAGAGCTGAACACTTCCATTAATGCCTAGGTGAAGAAATAGTCCATTAAACCCCATGAACAACCAAGGTGATAAGGCATCTCAGAAAGAAAAAGAAAATTCTCCAGAAAATAAGCTTACAAACATAGAAATATGCAACTTAAATGACAGAGAATGCAAGATGGTACTTCTGAAAAAACTCAGTGAGTTCCAAAACAAGTCATATCAACAATTTCAGGAATTGAAAAAAACAACTAAATGAGCAGAATGAGTTCTATAGCAAGGAGATTGAAACCAACAAAAAGAACCAAATAGAAATTCTGAAGATAAAAAACACACTGCAAGAGTTGAAAAATGAAATAGCAAGCTTGGGAAATAGAGTGGACCAAATGGAGGAAAGAATTAGTGGCATCGAAGACAGAAATCTGGAAATAAATCAGAAAGATAAAGAGAGAAATAGAAAAATGAAAAATAATGAAAGAGAAATACAAGGACTAGCTGATATCATCAGGAGAGGAAACATAAGAAGAATGAGCATTATTGAAGGCGAAGAAAGAGAGCAGGGACTAGAAAGCATTTTCACACAAATAATTGATGAGAAATCTAAGGAATGAGCTGGAGCTGGGAATTCAAGAAGTCAACAGAACACCCAATTATCTCAACCCAAAAAGTCTTCACCAAGTAACATTATATTAAAATGATCAAAAATCAACGACAAAGACAGAATTTGCAGGGCAACCAGGGAGAAGTAGACAGTAACTTATAAAGAAAAACCCATAAGATGATCATCGGACTTCTCAGTACAAACTTTACAAGCCAGAAAGGAATGGAATCAAATATTCAAACTATTAAGTGAAAGGAACTACCAGTCTAGAATAATATATACTGCTAATATCACTTTTAGATAAGAAGGAGAAATAGAAACGCTTCCAGACACAAAAATTAAGAGAATTCTCCACTATGATGCCTGCAAAGCAGAAATACAGAAAGACGTCAGCTCATCTAAAACAAAATGACCAAAAAAAAAAAAAATACATAATTAGGAGGAAGGTGACTATCAGGCAAATAAAAGTAGAAGAGTAAAACCCGTACTAAGAACAGGGCATTATAAGCTTAAATAACAAGAGAATTGATATAGCAAGATAGTAATGAACATTCGGCATACATGGGGGCAATTGAGACAACAATGACTGAAAAGGGGAGGATTCAAAGATCCAAATTTGCAAAAAGGAATAGAGATAAGGCACATGTGGAAGATAATGGACGACTGTACATATATATATATATATATATATATATATATATATATATATAACTATCCTTTACATATTTGTAATAATAACCATACACAGAAGATTCAGAACTGAAGTATATAATATAAAACAAGAAGAACCAGAGGAAACAGTCACAAAAGCCAACCAAAAAAAAAAAAAAAAAAACAGAAACATGATCACAAGGAAGCAATGGAAACACAGAGCTAAATGAAAGCAAAAGATAGAATGGTATAAAAGGACCTCATATTTCAAGAATCACCCTAAATGTGAATGGACTGAACTCACCAATAAAAAGGCACAGAGTTGCAGAATGGATCAAAAAACAAAACACAACCATATGCTGCCTCCAGGAGACACATGTCAGCTCCAAAGACAAATATAGACTCAAAGTGAAAGGGTAGAAAACAATATTTCAAGCAAATGGCATTCAGAGAAAAGCAGAAGTAGTGGTACTAATATCAGATGAAATAGACTTCAAAATAAAAATATAAAGGAAGATACTGAGAGACACTTCAAAATGATAAAAGGAATCATGCACTAAGAAGACATAAAACTTATTAATATCTATATTCCCAATCAGGGAGCCCCGAAATATGTAAAGCAATTACTAACAGAAATAAAGGGAGAAAAAGACCAAAATGCTGTTGTAGTAGAGGACCTAAATACTCCACCGTTGGATATGGACAGATCATCCAAATAGAAAATAAATAAGGAAATAACATCCTTAAATGACAAATTAGACTAACTAGACATAATTGACATTTACAGAGCCATTCATCCCAAAACAGCTGCTTATACATTCTTCTCTAGTGCACATGGATCATTCTCAAATATTGACCTCATACTGTGGCACAGAGATAAATAATCTCAATAAATATAAGAGGGTTGAAATCATACCAACCATATTTTCTGATCATAATGCTTGAAAACTAGAAATCAACTGCATAAGAAATCAGGAAGAACCACAGACATGGTGATTAAATACCATGCTACTGAAGAATAACTTGGTCATATAATAAATGAAAAGTGAGATCAAGAGATACATAATAACAAATGATAATGATGGTACAACATATCAAAACTTTGGGACACAGCAAAAGAGGTCATAAGAGGAAAGTTCATATCATTACAGGCCTATCTCCAAAAACAAGAACAAGCCCAAATAATCAATCCAATGCTTCATCTTAAAAAACTAGAAAAAAAGAACAAATGAAGCCTAAAGTCAGCAGGAGTAAAGAAAGAATCAAAAATTAGAGCAGAAATAAATGAATTTGAAAACAAACAAACAAACAAAAAAACAATAGAAAAAATAAGTTCAACAAAAAGCTGGTTATTTGACAAGGTTAATAAAATTGACAAACCCTTGGCTAGACTCACTAAAGAAAAAAGAGAAAGGACACAAATATAAAAAAATTCAGGGATGAAAGAAAGGAAATGACAAAAGACACTACAGATATACAAAGGATCAAAAAATAATACTACGAAAAAGTATATAAAACAAAAATTAATAACCTAGAAGAAATGACCAGTACTTGTAAAAATTCAAACTTCTTAGACTGAATCAAGAAGAACTAGAGAATCTAAATAAACCAATTAGCAGTATGGAAATTGAAACAATCATTAAAACCCTACCAAAAAGTAAAAGTCCAGGACCAGATCACTTCACCAGTGAATTCTATCAAACATTCAAAGAAGATTTTATACCTATTCTCCTCAAGCTCTTTCAAAAATTGAAGAGGAGGTAATGCTTCCCAAATTATTTTATGAGGCCAATATTACCCTGATACCAAAGCCTGGTAAAGATAACACAGGAAAAAAAAAAAAAAAAACAACTACAAACCAATATCTCTCATGAACACATATGAAACATCCTAAATAAGATACTAGTAAACTGAATACAGCAACATTTTAAAAGGATTATAGACCATGATCAAATGAGCTTTATCCCAGAGGCACAGGGATCATTCAACATATGCAAATTGATTAATGTGATATGCCACATAAACAAATTAAAAAATAAGAATCATATGATCATATCAATAGATGTAGAAAAAGCCTTCGACAAGATACAGCATCCATTTATGATCAAAACATTTAACAAAATTGGTATAGAAAGAGAAAGCATCTTAACATAATAAAGGCCATACATGACAAACACACAGCCAACATTATACTTAATGGTGAAAAGTTAAAAACCTAAGATTGAGAACAAGGCAAGGCTGTCCACTATTGCCACTGTTATTTAATAAAACTTTGGAGCACCCAGCAAGTTCAATCAGACAAGAGAAAGATACAAAAGGCATCCAAATAGGAAACAAAAAAGTCAAACTGTTGTTATTTGTAGATGACATGATTCTCTATATAGAAAACCTAAAGACTCCACAAGAACACTACTAGAAACAATAAGCAAATACAGTAAATTCTCTGGATACAAAGTCAATGTTCAAAAATCCATAGCATTCCTATACTCTAATAATAAAATGTCAGAAAAAGAAGTAGAAAAAAATAATTCCTTTTGCAATTGCAACAAAAAGAATAAAATACCTAGAAATAAATCTAACAAAACATGTGAAGGACCTATATAATTTAAATTCTAAGACCCTATTAAAGAAAATTGAAGAAGATACAAAGAAATGGAAAGAAATTTTGTATTGCTGGGTTGGAAGAATCAACAGTTAAAATGACCATATTACCTAAAGCATCATACAGATTTAATGCAATCCCCATAAAAATCTCATTGACATTTTTTTTTAAAAAAATAGAACAAAAAAAATCAGATTTGTATGGAATCACAGAAGACCCCAAATCACCAAAGCTATTCTGAGAAAAAAGAATGAGGCTGGAGTAACCACTTTGCCTCACTTCAAATTATACTACAAAGTAACAGTAATCAAAATGGCATGGTATTGGTAGAAAAACAGACACACAAACCAGTGGAACAGAATTGAGAGTCCAGAAGTAAACTCATATTAATATGGGCAAGTAATTTTTGAAAAAAAAAAAGCCAAATACATACATTGGAAAAAGGAAAGCCTCTTCAAAAAATGGTGCTGGGAAAACTGGAAAGCCATCTGCAAAAGAATGAAACTAGACTGTTGTCTATTATACATACCAAAATTACCTCAAAATATATTAAGTAAGTGAATATAAGACCTGAAACAATAAAATACATAGAAGAAAACATAGAAACTAAACTCAAGGTCCTTGGACTTAAAGAGAATTTTATGAGTTTGACCTCAAAGGCAAGAGAAGTGAAAGCAAAAATAAATTAATGGGACTACATCAAACTAAAAAGCTTCTGCTCAGCAAAAGAAATAATCAACAAAGTAAAGAGACAACCATCCGAATGGGAAAATGTATTTGCAAGCAATGTCTCTAATAAGGGCCTAATATCCAAAATATACAAAGAACTCATACAACTCAATAACAACAAAAAAACTAATGATCCAATAAAGAAATGGGCAGAAGATCTGAACAGATACTTCTCCACAGAGGACATACAAATGGCCAAGAAACACTTGAAAAGATACTCAACATCACTAGTTATTAGTAAAATGCAAATCAAAACCACAATGTGATACCATCTCACACCTGTTAGAATGACTATAATCAACAGGGCAAGCAATAACAAATTTTGAAGAGGATGTGGAGAAATAGGAACCCTCATACACTGCTGGTGGGACTGCAAATTGGTATAGCCACTATGGAAAACAGTATGGAGTTTCCTCAAAAAACTAAGCATTAATCAACCATATGATCCAGTAATCTTTCTAATGGGTACTTACCCCAAAGTCTTGAAAACTCATATCCGTAAAGATATTTGCATCCCAATGTTCATAGCAGCAGTATTCACAGTGGCCAGGACATGGAAACAACCAAAGTGTCCAATGATAGATGATTGGCTAAAGAAGCTGTGGTACATATATACAATAGAATATTACTCAGCTGTAAGAAGAGATGAAATACAGCCATTTGTGACAACATGGATGGACCTGGAGATAATTATGATAAGTGAAATAAGCGAAACAGAATAAGTTGAAAATCACATGATATCACTTATGTGTGGTATATAAAAGCAAAAAATGAAGAGGACAAACAGAGACTCATGGACTTGTTCAACAGACTTGTGGTTACCAGAGGGTGGAGGATATACTAGATAGGGTAAAAGGGTCTAATATGTGGTGACAGAAAGAAATCTAACTATGTGAGGTGGACATGAGTGTAAATATGCCTTATTGTTAACGTGTGCAGCTGAAAATTATTGGATGCCATTAAGCAATGTCATATTAAAAAATTAGTTAATTAATTAATTAAAAAATAAAATAAAATAAAAAGTACAAATCGGTAGTTACAGAAGCATCATGAGGATGTGAAGTACAGCATATGGAATGTAGTCATAACATTGTAATAACTATATAGTGCCAGGTAGGTACTAGACTAATTGTGAGGGTCACTTCATAAATTATATAAACATCTGACTACTGTTCTTTATACGTGAAGTTAGTGTAAAATAATACTGAATGTCAACTCTAATTGAAGAATACAAAAAATATATATATAAATAGAATTATACATCAAAAGAAAATAGAGAATACTATTATCACCTATGACCTGATTTCCTGGAGGGCTACCTGTGCCTGGTCGGCATGAACAAGAATATAGACACAGCATTGTACATGAAGTAGTGCACAGGTCCACCCTGGGCAGCAGTTAGGAGTTCAAGAGCCATACGGTTTTGCAAAACTACTTTCCACATTTGTGTGGTTTCATCTATTGAAAGGGTTATAACCGTCTATGGCCATATTACCTGAACAAGCCCGATCCTGTCTGATCTTGGAAGCTAAGCAGGATTGGGCCTGGTTATTACTTGGCTGGGAGACCACCTAGAAAGCCCAGGTGCTGTAGGCATAAAAAAAAACAAATAAACAAACAAACAAACAAACAAATAAATAAATAAATAAGGGATTGTAAGCTGACAAGTTTCTTGCAGTCTGTGAGGTCAACCAAGCGTTGCCTAAATAAATGAATGAATGAATGAATGAATAAAATAAAAAGGTTATGGCCTGACGTGTTGCATTCAATGCCTGTGCAGTATGCAGGGCTAAAGCTTCTACTTGTAATTCTACATCTATGTACCCCACCCCTGGAATGAATAATACCAGGGGATAGAACCACCATGCTGCCCGTTTCTGCCAGTGCCAGCAGTGCTATACGGGATCCCAGTTATGAGGAAATTGAGCAAATTGGGTAATACACATCCAGCTAAATATGAATGTCCCCAGGTACAACAGCCAGTCCAGTCACCAGGCAAATAGGGCCAGCCATATTTCCCGCATACCCAGAGGTATCCTGCAGGTAGCCAGTCAGCAGGCTCTGTACAATTATAGCATCTCCCATCCCACCAGACCTTGGGATCATTAACATTAAAAATGTTAGCACACATCTCAGGGGTAGGCACCGCACAACACGGTTGGGTACAAAACTGCATACTCTATGCAGTCAGGAGCCTGCTTCCGCAGTTCCACATGTCCTCCCATCAGCCACCCCCACCCATTGGAAATGGCATAGCCTATGAGGGGTGGGGGGTTGCGATGGTCACAGCAGAGTAGCACTTCTGTGGCACGCCGTCGTTGTACCCATTCAGGTATAGTATTCTGGGTACGTAGCCACGTCTAGTTCTTAGCCATGGCTGGAGAAATGTGCCACGGCAGTCCCTCAGCCGCATCCATTGGCAGTTCAGTACACACACAGCAGAGGGATACATTGTGGACAGCAACAAACACATGAGCCCGGAACATGACACGAGTCCCTGTTGTCAGCCTGGGCGATAGGATAAAGCAGACAAAGAGATCATTAGGGGAAAGTTCCGGTCATCTGGGAGGACACAGGCCACTTGTCCATCTTGAGACAAAAGAGTGGCCAGGAGAGGGGCTGCCCCTGGTCTGTCATACCAGACAGTCTCTCCAAGGGTGGCAGGCCAGGGAGTCTCCACCAGCATTATAGTGTAGAGAGGAATGGGCCAGAGGCTAAGCACAAAACTCCCTGTAGACAGTGAACCCTCACACTCTTTAGGAGTGACAGTTACAAAGGTATGGGCCGAATAAAAATCCAGGGTTCTACCTTCAACACACTGCATAAGCCCTGTCCCCAGGTCTCCACCAGGGCTATCCATGGCTCTTGTGTTACATGTACAGTTCAGGGCCATGCCCAGGTGGCCTGTTTACCTGCTGCCAAAGGTTCTGGAGCCAGCAAAAGCAAAGCTCCCTGGGAGCCCAGGGGCAAGAGTTGTTTGGCAGCAGTGCCCGGGCACACTTTGATAGCTCACGGCAAGCCTGCTATACCCCTGTAAATGGGAGGCAACCCTATTCATCAGGGCCACTCATTCAAAAGGCATGTAGCTTGTGGGAGGTTAGTGTACCAGTGGCGCCAGCCTGGGCCCAAGGCTTGCAGTTTGTCCTTCAGCAAGCTGTTGAACTGCTCTATCATTCCAGCTGTCTGTGGATGATAAGGAACATGTAACTGCCACCATACATCATTAGTGCAAGTCCAGGCCTGTACCTCCTGCCCTGTAAAATGAGTGCCTTTGTCACTGGTGATTAATAAGGGCCGGCCATGAGGGGCTGTGAGGTACTCCAACATGATCACAGTATGACATAGATCAGCAGCTGCCACTGGCCATGCAAACACTAGGCTGGTGGCCGTGTCACACTCATGAACACATAGCAGTGTCACTGGTCTGTGTGCAGAGGCCCTATGTAGTCCACTTGACATTCTTGGAGTGGCATAGCCCCACGGGGCACCACCCCTGGGGTACTCTGTACCCACTGTCTCTCTGGGTGCTGCTCAGCACACCAGGGGCATTGTGACATGGCAACTTGTGCTTGTGCCCGGGTCAACAATAGCCCAATTGCTCCACTATTTGCCCCATGGTACGGGCCCCTACATGTCCCAATTTCAATGTCCACCAGGACTAGAGGTACATGGGTGGAGCAGACTTGTGCCAGTGCATTGGCTGCATCATTGCCAGTGGCCTATAATGGCCGATAGCTGGGAATATTGTATATGGTGGCCCCCTGCTGCAGACCCCACTTCCAGAGGTCTTCCCACAATCCCTGTCCCCATCAGGGGTGGTGCCCAATCATTCACTCCTGGGCAGCCCAGCAGGGCAGCCACAGTGTTAGATCTTGATACATAGCCCAACTGTCAGTGCAGACATCCATTGGGCCAGTTTCATTCATGAGGAACAACCATGCAGCGTGAAGCTCAGTCCATTAAGCTAGACTGCCCAGCACCAGTTTCATATCAAAATGTTTCTGTGGACAGCTGCAATGCCACGGCAGCCTATGTCGGAGGCTGCCTGTGGCACGAGCCATCTGTGTACCAGACATCCTCAGGGATGGGAGCCCAACACTCTACATAGAGACTCGGCATGTATCCCATCTCAGCAGGCTCCATCAGCTCGGCTTGAAACTGCACTGGTCCCAATAGGGAGTGCATTTGACCTGACAAGGGGCTTGCAGAGAACTGCGCCTACTGTACCAGGTAAGTCCTCCATTTCATCAGCGTGGGATCTGTGCAATTCCCATATGGGGTGCCTTCACCCATGATCACAGCCACCCCTCCACGGGGTATGTAGACTGCACAATTATGGGATTGGAGCCAGCGATGGCCTCACTGGCCAGGAGGGCTGCATATATGGCAGCCAGTTGTTTCTCTATCAGAGACTATTGAGCTGCTGCTCCTTTCCATAACTGAGACCAGAAGCCTATCAGTACCTTCTGGGACCCATGCTTCTGCCACAAGCTCCATCCAAACCCTGCATCATCCACCTGCACCATAAGCAGGAATGGGAGGGCTAGATCTACAACACGTAGAGTTTGGGCTTGTGCTACAGCTTGCTTAGTAGTTTTAAAGGTCTCTTCTATCTCGGGCATCCAATCTCACTGGGCACCCTGTCACACTAAACAATGCAGAGGCCACATCAAGGAGGCCAGATGGGGAATAAATACTCTCCAGAACCCCAGTAGTACCAAATAGGTTTGGAGCTGCTTCTCAGGTCAGGGATATGCTTGTATCTTATCAATCACTGCCTCCAGCATTACTTTTGTCTTACCCAACCAGACAACTCCCAAAATATTGACAGAGAATTCAGGTTCCTGGATCTTGTCCTTGTTCACTTCCCAACCCCATTTGGTGAGAGCTTCTTGCAGACTGGTTGCTGTTGCTTCTAGTTCTGTAAGAGAATCACAGGTTAGCATTATATCATCAATGTAATCATACAAGTACACTACAGGTGGTCCTTTCCACGTGGTTAAGTCTTGAGTCACAAAACCATGGCACAGGGTAGGGCTGTGCAGATAGCCCTGGGGAAGGATGAGGAGTGTCCACTGTCACCCTTCCCAGGTGAAGGCAAACTGTTCTTGACTCTCTGGAGCTATGGCAATAGAGAAAAAAATACTTGCCAAGTCTACCACATAATGGTATCATCCAAGTTCATGTGCCAGCCAGTCCATATGTCCGTGACATTCAGTACAGCAGCATGCAGGGGTTACATAACTTTATTCAGCTCCCAATAGTCAATTGTCATGTGCCAGGAGCTGTCAGGCTTCTTCACTGGCCACACAGGAGAGTTGTATGGCCTATGAGCAGGACAAATAACACCGGCCTTTTCCAGCTCCATTATAGTATGCCCTATTTCCTTATGGACTCCCAGCAGATGATACTGTTTTGTGTTCATTACCTGGGTGGCCCAAGGCAACACGAGTGTGGCATTGTGTGGATGTCCCCGAATAATAGTTTTTACCACCTAGATGTGAAGGTGGAATTCACCATCAGTAGCATTCACAGTCAAGCCTCGCAAAATATCAATTCCCAAAATATACTTCTGTATGAGGGATATGCACACCTGGCATGTCCGAAGAGGCAATCTGCCTATACACAGTGTCACAGGGACTTACCGCATGTGAATGACTTGAACCCTATAGCCTTCCTTTGTTGCAGTGGGCCCAGGGAACTTGCCCAGATTCCCATAAAACAGGGTGCTGTCAGCACCCGTGTCCACAAGGGCTAATACCCTCTGCACATTGCGGGGGGAACAATGTATAGTCAGGTTCACACGTGAACTCAGGTCAACCAGCTCCCCTGCCAATGCAGTGCCCCGGGCTGATCCCTAATCAGGGAGATAATCAGCCAGCCGTATCTCATGGGCTATGGCTTTCTTGGAAACAGGAGTGAATTGCTGGTCATGATACAGCTGATTCCACAGTGCCGCAGCACTTCATTAGGTTGCTGCTCAATCTTTCCACATCTGTCTGTGGCTCACTTTCACAGGTGATTGGCCTGTGCAATGCTCTGCCTCTGCTTTTTGTCCATGCCTCTGTCCCTACACTGGCCAGTTGGGGGCTGTAGCAGGTGGCCTGGCACGCACTTGGATGGAATGCTCCTGGCATTTCACCTCCACATTGCCCACCCTAGCCATAGCCGACATCACCTCATGGATCTGCCTATCCACTAAGAAGCCAGCAGTGCCACCATGGTGCCAATAGTACCAGCCAGCCCAAAGTCAAAATCAAGTCCTTTGTATGGATTATAAATATCTCTTCATCGGGGCTTGTATACTAGGCACAAAACATCATCTATCACATGCTCATTTCCTAAATTATCTGGACCAGGTCTTAGTATGTGGTCCATCTGCTTACTGTTTCCAGCAGATACCCCAAGTCGGCCCACACTGTCTGTGCAGCATACATTAGCCAGTTAATCAGGGAGTGACTGCCTGCACTCCATGCCGAATGCGTTATATTTTGGAGGCGCTGCCTGAGGGACGGTATCACCGTTATGAAGGCCAGCTGAGCCATCTCTTCCAGAGACGATTTAGTCCCTTCGGCCCTGTCATTCCACAGCTGAAGTGGCCACCCCGACACTGTTTCCCTAGCTCTCAGCAGTACCTGTTTTGTCAGATTCCTGAGTTCCACCAGGGTGTACTATACCAGATCAGGGTGGTCTGTTTTTTAAACCCGGGGTCAACGGCTGTTCCACTTCAACCTGCTGCCTTATCACTGGCCCTGCTTGCCATGGTACTGCCAGTGGGCTCCCAGACCGGGATGATGGCAGCACCCTGAGGGGTACATTCCACTGCCTTCAAGCACTTTTCAGCACTTCTTCCTGGTGTTGTAACTGCTGCTGCTGTGCCTGATCCTGAACCTCCAGGCTGGCCTGCCACAGCACAGCCAGAAACATCCAGACTACCCGACCCTCTGCCTACCTGTGAGCTGTCAGGACATTCCGATCCAACAACTCCAGGGCTTTCTGAATGTTCTCTGGACACGGCTTCACTGCATCCCAATCCTCTGGGAGCATCCACTTGGCCAAATACGCAGCCACCAAATACCACTGGGAGGTGGGAAAACACACATACTCCACCCAGGTCTTCCCCACTCAGGAACCATCCAGAGCACTGGGGGGCATACTTACCTTATCCCAAGTGTCGGCGCCAAGCTGATTGGAAGGGAAGGCTTAGATGATGAGAAGCCCAGTTGAAAGAATGCACGAGGGGTTGACGTAAGAATGAAACTGCAGGCACCAAATTTATTGTGGGGAGCACATCTTTGCTAGTTCATCTTCCACGCCCCTCCCCACCATGGGACCACATGGGCTATTTTTATATGTCAGAGAACAATAGTGGCATTCAGCCACACATGTGTGATACAACAAGCTGAGTAATGTTTACATATGTTAAAAGCAGATGCATTACTATACTAATATAATATTCTAAATCAGGGGCATATTCTTAACCCTGAGCCTGGATCACAGCCAGACCTCAGACTGGCTAGGCCTGGTGCCCACACCATCCCTGTGCCCCTGGAATGAGGCCCAATTGATTGTGGTACATAATCTTTTTAATATGTTGCTGTATTTGGTTTGCTAGTATTTTATTTAGGATTTTTGCATCTGTGTTCAATGAAAGATATTGGTCTGTAGTTTTTTTTGTGTGTGTTATCTTTACTAGGTTATGGTGTTGGGCTAATATTGGCCTCATAAAATGAGTTGGAAAGTATTACGTCCTTTTAGAATCTTTGAAAGAGTTTGAGGAGAATAGATAATAAATCTTTGAATGTTTGGTGGAATTCACTGGTGAAGCCATCTGGTCCTGGACTTTTACTTTTTGGAAGTTTTTGATGATTGTTTCAATTTCCAACTGCTAATCGGTCTATTCAGATTTTCCAATTCTTCTTGATTCAGTCTAGGAAGGTTGCATTTTTCTAAGTACTGGTCCATTCCTTCTAAGTTACTAAATTTGGTGTTTTATACTTTTTCATACTATTCTTATATGATCCTTTGTATTACTGCAGTGTCTGTTGTAATTTCCCAAGTTTAATCCCTGATTTTGTTTATTTGTATCCTTTTCCTTTTCTCTTTAGTGAATCTAGTCAAGAGTTTGTCAATTTATAAACTTCCTCAAAGAACCAGATCTTTGTTGCATTCATTCTTTCTATTGTTTTTTTTGTTTGTTTTCAATTTCATTTATTTCTTCTCTAATTTTGATTATTTCTTTACTCCTGCTGACTTTAGGCTTCATTTGTTCTTCCTTTTCTAGTTGTTTTTTTTTTTTTTTTTTTTGAGATGAAGCATTAGGCTGTTTATTTAGGCTTGTTCTTGGTTTTGGAGATAGGCCTGTAATGACATGAACTTTCCTCTTATGACCGCTTTTGTCATGTCCCAAAAGTTTTGATATGTTGTACTATCATTATTATTCTTTCCTATGTATCTCTTGATCTCTCATTTTATATCTTCTCTGACCCAGTTATTCTTCAGTAGCATGGTGTTTAATCTCCATGTATTTGCGTTTCTTCCTGCTTTCTTTTTTATGGCTGATCTCTATTTTCAAAGCATTATGATCAGAGAATATGGTTGTTATGATTTCAAAACTCTTATATTTGTTGAGGCTATCTCTGTATCTTAGTATGGGGTCAATCCTTGAGAATGGTCCATGTGCAATAGAGAAGAATGTATAATCAGCTGTTTTGGGATAAAAGTCTCTGTAAATATCAATTATGTCCAGTTGATCTAATGTGTCATTTAAGGATGCTATTTCCTTATTGATTTTCTGTTTACAGATTATCTACAGGGATAATCTGATTTATCTGACAGTGGGGTATTTAGGTCCCCTACTGCGATAGTGTTTTGGTCTGTTTCTCCATTTAGTTCTGTTAATAATTGTTTTACATATTTTGAAGATCCCTAATTGGGAGCATAGATATTAATAAGTTTTATGTCTTCTTAGTGCATGATTTACTTTATTATTATGAAGTGTCCCCCAGTATCTTCCTTTACCTTTTTTTATTTTGAAGTCTATTTCATCTGATATTAGTACCAGCACTCCACTTTTCTCTGAATGCCATTTCCTTGAAATATTTTCCATCCTTTCACTTTGAGTCTATATTTGTCTTGGAGCTAATATGTGTCTCCTAGAGACAGCATATGGTTGGATTTTGTTTTTTTTTTTGACCCAATCTGCAACTCTGTATCTTTTTATTGGTGAGTTCAGTCCATTAATATTTAAGGTGATTATTGAAATGTGAAGTCTTCTTATATCCATTTTATCTTTTGCTTTCTGGTAGCTTGGTGTTTCCATTGCTTCTTTGTCCTTGTGTTTCTGTTTTCTTTATTTTGGTTGGCTTTTGTGGGTGTTTCCTCTGCTTCTTCTTGTTTTATGTTATATACTTCAGTTCTGAATCTTTGGCATGTGGTTATCATTATGAATATGTATATGATAGTTACACACACACACACACACACACACACACACACACACACAGTCGTGTGTCTTATCTCCATTCCCCTTTGCGAATCCTTTGAATCCTCCACTTTTCAGTCATTATTGTCTCAATTGTCCCTATGTATGTTGAATGTTCATTAGAATCTTGTTATAGTACATCTCTTCTTGTTGTTTAAGCTTATAACACCCAGTTCTTAGTAAGATTTGCTCTCATCTGCTTCTGTTTGCCTGATAGTCACCTTATTCCTCATTATGTTTTTTTTTTTTTTTTGTCATTGTATTTTAGATAAGCTGACCCCCTTCAGTATTTTCTGTAATGCAGAATTCCTTCAATTTTTACATGCCTGGAAAGGTCTTTATTTCTCCTTCATATCTAAAAGAGAGCTTAGCTAGATACATTATTCTTGGCTGGTTGTTCCTTTCATTTAATAGTTTGAATTATTGACTCCACTCTTTTCTCTTTTGTGCTGAGAAGTCCGATGATAATCTAATAGATTTTCCTTTATATGTTACCATCTTCTCTTTCCTGGCTTCCCTGAGAATTCTGTCTTTGTCATTGATTTTTTTATAATTTTAATATATGCCTTGGAGAAGGCCTTTTTGGGTTGAGATAATCGGGTGTTCTGTTGACTTCTTGAATTCCAAGCTCCAGCTCATTCCTTAATTTGGGAAATTCTTGTCAGATGTTTGTCTGAAAATGCTTTCTAGTCCCTGCTCCTTTTCCTTACCTTCAATAATGCCCATTATTCTTATGGTTCCTCTCCTGATTATATCAGCTAGTCCTTGTATTTCTCTTTCATTATTTTTCATTCTTTGATTTCTCTCTTCATCTTTCTGATTTATTTCTAGATTTCTGTCTTTGATGCCACTAATTCTTTCCTCCATTTGGTCCACTCTATGTCCCAAGCTTTCTATTTCATTTTTTCAACTCTTGCAGTGTGCTTTTTTATCTTCAGAATTTCTATTTGGTTCTTTTTGTTGGTTTCAATCTCCTTGCTAAAGAACTCATTCTGCTTATTTAGTTGTTTTTTTCAATTTCTGAAATTGTTCATTTGAATCATTTTGGAATGCATTGAGTTTTTTCAGAAGTACCATACTACATTCTCTGTCATTTAAGTTGCATATTTCTATGTCTGTAAGCTTATTTTCTGTAGATTTTTCTCTTTCTTTCTGAGATGACTTGTCACCCTGGTTGTTCATGATGTTTAATGGACTATTTCTCTGCCTGGGCATTAATTGAAGTGTATTCTTTTTTTTTTTCCAGAAAGAAGATGTTCTCTCTACCGTGTTTCAAAGAAGGCATTTTTCTTTTGGTTTTCAGTAGATGGCATCTAATCCTCTGGAATTCCTGGTTTACATAAAGCCTTAATTAATAATGCCTTTTTTTCTTATAGTTGTTTAGTCATGCACACTACCCTCAGTCTTAGTCTCTGTCAATATTAGCAACAGTTTCGGTAGCTCAGATTCCTCTGGGGCTCCATGATGTTCGGTCTCTGATGTATGGTAATTGGTCTCCTCTATTTTGGGGGATGCAGGCTGCAGATCAACCTCGGTTTTGCAACTGTGGCTGGTTAAAATCAACTGTTTTTTCTTTGTCATCTCCACTTTTCTGTCATCCGCACTTCTGCTCTGATGACTTGGCACTGCCATGGGCTATGTGGAACTCCCAGCTCTTCCAATCTGGGCTATTCATGGAATGCACTGCTCTTTTACCCTTCCTCGCACAGGGTGCTCCAGGTGTGAGAGGCAGCTTATTTCTCCCAGTCCACCATCTGACACCCAGGGTTCTGATCTGTAGTAACTCTTATGCGCAGATCCCACACTCAGATGTGCTGGTGTGCAGTTTGGGTTTCTTATGTTTAGTTTTAGATGTTAAGCTTATTGTTGTTTCAAGGGGAAAGATCTGGGGACATTTATCACTCTGCTATGTTTCTGACATCCTGAATTCTTAAGAATGAACAAGATGATTAAGGGAGAGAGTGAAGAGTAAGAAAGGAAAGAAACCAAGGAGAAAGCTCTGTATGTGAACCATGGTTAAAGCACAAGTATTTTAATTCAGTTAGTCTATGAGCAAACTTCATTTTAATACAGTACTAGGCATAGTGAGAATGGAAAAGAAATAATAAAGTAATAGATATAGCTGTGATCATGAACTGTCTTGGTATGCATATCTATGTGAGATACTGTGCCCTACAAGAAAAGATCTGTTATTACAGAAACCAAAAGAGTGGCAATATTATAAAGGAGTGATGAACACTGTGCAATGTCAAATGAAGAGATGAGGATAGAAAAGCATCTATTGAAAGAGTCCTTAGGTGTTTGGGTGGAAAGCTTGGTTCTAGTCATTTTAAGAAGGTGTAGAATGTCTTCAGTAATGGAGTAAAGCTGCCACAGGATTGGTTTATTGCTTAACAGTTTACCTAGAGATTACTTTGAAAAGAGTTGGGAACTGAGAAGGCAGTGAGAAAATAAAGAGTAGTGTGAGAAGTGTATAATTCATCTAGACCTGTGTTTGACAAAATCTAGGCATAGTCAACAGTTAAAGGGCATTTATAACACAGAAGACTATCACTTTTAGGTAAGTGCAAAAAGAAATTAAAATTTTAAGTAATAAAAATATATTTTAATATTAATTCATTGTTTGCAAACTCTCACAGATGCATCTACAGCCTGCTCAATGATAACAAGTTTGACCAATAGGTCATCTTTTATATTGAGTCATTTTTCTTAGACTTAATTCTATGAAGTTTGAAAATTTTAACTTTCTTGTTGCTGTTTCTTACGACATATAATTGTGTGTCATGACTCCATTAAATATGGGTAAATATTTGTATTAAAATTTGACACCCAAATTATTTTAAAAGATATTTCTCACTTAAGAATGTTTTCAGTACTTTGTCAATGACTAAATTAATGAGTGTATCATATGCAAAAGTCGAATGGTTGCAGATTCACATTACTTGATAGATATAAATGGACTGCAAATCTACTCTCTTTTTTTCCAATTCTAGGAAATGTGTCTTAATATTCTTTTGAAACATTTAGATATGTTTTTAAAATATTCCCAAAGAAATTTAATTCTTTGATGTGTAAATAGTATTACCAAATAAATTATAGATATGTTTTTTAAAATATTCCCAAGTAATTAATACTACCAAGTATTTCAAAAGAATCAAACTCTTGGTAATCAAGCTGCTTGCATCACAATTCTTTTATCTTATCTTCAATATAAAAATAAGCAAAATAAATTGTCCCTGAAATTATATATAAGAAATTCATGATAATGGGTCACTGCTGTGGTAAGCATGTTGTTTAAAATTATATAAACTCATCTCCAACCCACCTCATCATTTTAATCTATTTCCTTAGTATCACTTGCAAAGGTACATGTACCATCATCACATACACAATCTCTCTCTCCATATATGGATTTGTTATATATTAAATATATATGTTATATACATGATCTCTATATATGATTTACATTTATGATTGTGTTCTGAGCTATAGTAATTATGTCACTATCTTTACCATTACCATTTTATGTTTTAACATTCAAGTTTTGCACAATTGATCCATTTTTGTTATTTGGGGCTTTTTAAATTAATAAGAATTAAAAAGGAAAATATAATAAAGGAAAATAGTAAGAAATTATTTGAATTTATATTAGTCTATATGAACTGAACCATATTAAATAAATGTTAGCCAAAAAAAAGTAATTTATATACAATTGTAACACATTTCTAACCTTTAAGAATGCAAAAATTACTAATATCGTAATAGGATTTCTTTGAAAAATCACACATATTTTAATTTTACATTTGCAAAATATATGTCTACAAAATGATACATAGTATACTAATTAATTTATTCATTTCTATAAATATGCTGTACTCGAAGGTTTCATGCTATGATAGTAAGAAAGGCAGCAAAGGCAAGAAAGCACAACAGTGACTGCCCTCAAGGAGCGTGCAGTCCTCTGTGTAAGATAAATACTTCTATATGAAACAAATCACATACAGTAATTGAATCTTTTGTGATCTCCCTTTAGCATCTTTGCAACATGGTGGACTTAAATTGGTTGTAAGAGGGATAAAACCAGAACTACAAGCATCAACAAGGTAAAACATAATTCCCCTTTCCCCTTTTGTACCTTTCTGTGGGGAAAGGGAAAGTATTGTGGTATAGTGGAATGAATATTCAACCAGAAATTAGTCTCTGAATTTTTGGCCTGAATTTACCACTTAGAGGCTGTGTAATTCAAGACAAGTCATTTCATTTTTTTAGAGATAGCTGTCCTTCTATTGTTGCAGAAACAAGACCAGCGAGAAACCAAGCACCGCTCGGAGAGTTGGAGAACTCAGATTTATTATGCCGGCAGTCCCAGAAGAGGTAGTGCTCTGAAGATATGGGCCCCGAGCTCAGGGGTAACCTTACTTTTATAGGGTTTAACAAGCAAAGGCAATACATCTGTTATCTAAACAGAGCAATCAAAGGGAAGGGTGGGTCTTTAGTTGATTTCGAGATCCCTCTGCTCTTTGTTCTATGCAACAAGCATATCTACAGAAGCAGAACAAAAAGCTGATTACAAAGTTAACCATTTGAGTGAAAAATTCCTCTTCACTATGTGAAGTGTGATGCATGTATTTGACCAGATGCACTATCTGTGGCTTAGGCTGTCTATAATTCCACGATCCCTGTATCCCTTTTCTATTCCATATGGAAGTTCATGTGGAAATCTCCACCTATAGTAACTTTTCTTGCAATGAGAATTATTTTTAGAAGAAATAAATTCTCCTGTATCTCTTGGTATAAAACAGAAATTGATTTCCATTCTTTGAATTACAGGGTGTAAAATTTTAACCTTTCCACCCATTTGTTTCAGGAGGTATTTTTTCCACTTCTTCAAGAAGCAACATCATTACTTCGTTGCCATCTGTGGAACCATTTCTGTTTCCTAGCCTTTCATTTTGTTTGACATTTGTCTGCTTGCTTTTCTTTTATAGGACACCTGACAGATGAGACTTGTTTCTTACTTCTGAAATTCGTAATCAAAGTGCTTTTCCATTTATTTCATCAAAGAATTTACCTAGTTTGTAATGGGTCCCTGTGTTGAGGCTAGCAACAATGCCAGTGAATTAAAATGAAATGATCAGGAAATGACAGCTAAACAGAGGTTGCCTAATAAATGTGCAGAATGGGTCAAACCCTAAATCTCCACCTTGCTCTGGGGTGTCACCATAGTGACATTGGCTTAACATTTGGCATGCCCTGAGTTTTACAAAATCCCTATTTCCAGAAGTGTAACTCCAGAAGGATTTCCCTGGAGCGAGAAATAAAGACAGAAATGCCCAGGTATATTCCATCTGTCAGCTCATCAACTTGCAGAACTGGTTGAATTTTGCCTCACCTCACTGACAATTTCTTCCCTGACACACCCAGAAACAGTGGGGAAGAAAACATAAGAAAAAAATAAGCTGTTTCTTAAAAGGAAAACAGAACAGGAGTAAGAGGCAAAGACTTAGTCTTTCTAACTTCTGTCATGTGATTGACAAACAGAAGATCACAAAGGGAAAAAGCTTTTTAGTCTATTCTTTGTTTTTCAGAGTAATAATTCTTTAGAGACATGGAGCATGTATAACAACTGTGAAGTCTCTGGCACACCAACATTCTGTAGGTTAGCAAAAACATGAATACACCGTTTTAAAATTTATAAAAATATATGCTTCCTCATAGTGTAATTTTCAGTGTGGCACAGAACGTGTTAACAGACCTAAACATCTACTGATCTGTTACAGGAATTCAGACGCTCAGAAGAGGAATTTGGATACTCAGACAACTTTGTTAGAGGAAGGAGAGTTTATTAGGCCAGCGGAGCACATGAGGCAAAAGGCACGAGCTCTTTCCAGTTAGATTTCTTACGGCTTATGTACCCCAGTAATATTCCATGCAAGAGGCACGTAATTCATTTGTCTGAGGGTCTACCTGCACTTCTTGACTCAGGATGGGAGGAGGAGTTTCAGGTGGGGGCTGCAAGGGAAAGGAAGTCCTGGACCACTAGTCCTATCTATTTACAGATCATTAGGTGAGGCAAGGGTTTCCAGAAGGCCATTTAAAAATCTATAGGTTGTGGTTAATCTACAACTAACTGAGTAGGTCATTTCTGCAAGCTCTTTTTTTCAGATGTCTTCTCTCTTAAATAGATTCAAGTATCTTTAGTCTCTTTGTAAAAAAATAAGCCAAAAGTAGATTTAAACTTACATTCAATTAATGTTTCAATATTTTATCTTTTTGAAAATGATCTAGATAGTCAATGAATACCCATCATTTAAATTAAATTTGAAAAATTGTAAGGGTGTAAGGGTGTATTTGGAAATTTATTTTTAAGTAAACATATTATAAAGCATAATTATTATTGAAAAGTTCATTTATAAACTTTTATTCTACTTGCATTTATTTAATTCAGGTGTTTTTAACAGGTTTGCTTGGATTAGTCGTGAAAATTTTATGAGACATTAAATAGATAGCCATCATCTTAAGTTGTTTTCCTTGCTGACAGATTTTATAACATAGAGGTAATGTGAGCATATATGTCTAGTAAACCTAGGTAGATTTAAAGTTGTATGTCTATACTGTGTTTAACGACAACACATCTGAAGGTATATTCAACTTATTTTTTACTAAACCAACAATATTTTTCTTTGCCAAAGATTATCAAAACCATGTGAACTTGAAAAGCATTTAGGTTAGTTTCTACTTTTCTGAGAGAATATTTAATTTAAGCATTTTTTTAGTCCTTAAGTCAATTGAATAGAGCTCTTTAATGAATTAATTTTGGCAATACTATCATGAGGCAGAAAAATACCACATATGCATAACATACGTACATACATACATATATACAAATAAACCTATATAGAAACACAAACAAACAGTTATGAGTTTCATTTAAAAATTTTAGCCATGTATCAAGTATAATAATACAAACTTTACTAGTTTATATAAAAAAAAATAGCTGGAATCCAAAATGTGCTCCTGCAGATGGAATACCTTAAGGTTACCCACTCAGATGACTAAAGCTTTTTACTAATATTTGTGGAAAATATGCTTAGGAATTTTTATTTGCTTAATTTGTTTTCAAATAGCTCCCATTTTTCTCTTGTGATGAGTCATCTACCTGGTTTGCATTTCAAAGAGATGGCTCTTGGGTCCCAGGGAAGACAGAATAATTTACATCTCAAAGGCACAGAGAAAGGATGCAACTTTTCTCCAAGAAAGGGTTTTGGGGCATATTTGCCTATTATCAGAGATTTAGTATACTAAAATTTATCCCTTATTTTTTTTCTAAAGTGCTGGATAGTTCTGTTTGAAATGTGCTTATTTTTTATAATATCTGCAAGGATTTTGAGATTAATAAGGAAGGTTTGGGGATTTGTAAGGAGGACAGATAGGCTTTGAATTGTTTCTAGAACTGCATTTCTGTTCTTGTAGACTATTTGTAAGGCAAGGACAATTGTTTTTAATTCCAAATAATTGTATCTGCAGGTAGAATGATATCAAAGGGCTAGCCCACTCATCCAACTACATTGTCTTTGATTTGCTTATTTTTATCAGGAAGATTTCCAACTAAGATAGAAATGAAAAGATACTTATGTTCTAGATTTAGAACTGTGTGTCTTGAGAATGTTTTTTAGTAAATTGTTCCACAAAGGACTAAAAATGTTTCTTTTCCTTTGAATACGTAGATCTATTTTAGCTTGTAAGAGAATACCTTTATAAAAAAGTCACTCCAGAGTGACATCATCGATATGGCAGAATAGGAGATCCCAGTACTCATTCTCTCTCTCTCTCTCTCTCTCTCTCTCTCTCTCTCTCTCTCTCTCATACACACACACACACACACACACACACACACAACTAAACAGCTATTTATTGGGTTATGTGGTCAGATAAATGTAGGGTTGAATCTAGCTTTGCCATTCACTAGCTAAGTGACCTTGGGTAAATCATTGATTCATTACATGTCAAATTCAATATTTGCAAAACAGACATGATGATATCTGTCTTGTAAGATCACTTCAAATATTAAATGTGATTATGTATGTAATATTCCCAATAAATGCTACAACACAACAAATAATAAATGTGATTAAACTTGTTATTTTCCCCTAGACTCTAAGAGTCTACATTCAGAACTATGTCTGTTTTTTTTAATTTCTCCCACATCACCTAGCACAAGGTTTACATATAGTTTGCCAAATGACTGAATCGATCCCCTAATTAGTGTCCTTACACTGTAAATTTTGGTTGAACACTTCTATAATATTTTGAGGATTTTTTAAAACAACCATAGCCTCTGGCCCAGAAATAACAATCACAAATTAAGGACTTCATGACTCTAATGTTTACCTTCAGGATTTGCCTTTTTCCAACAATATCATGGCAAGTAGTTCCAGGGAAACAAAAAATTCACTTTTGTGTGCTAAAGTTATTTGTGAGAAAAAAAAATTGCAAGTGAATGAGGCCTTATCTAAGTGAAGAAAAAACTTCTACTTTCACTTTTAAATACTAGTCCTTTTCATGTTTCAGCCATAGATACTGAAATAATTTTCCTTGAAGAAGAAGGGAAGATATGGAGCATATCTATACTCTCAAATACTGTTAGCAAATGGCCAGAGCACATGCTGTGATTCCCTGGCATGACACTGCACTTTCTGACCCTACCACACAACAATGCTGTTATTAGTATTCAACCATCAAAGATATTTCTCAGTATCTCTTTATAAAACTCAAGAGCTGCCAAGATTCCTCTTTTAATACCTCTGATTCATTTTCATTTTTTTTTCTGATATCTGACCGCACCTGAGCTTTTAAGCCTACTTTGCACAAAATGAGTATTACCAACTTTACAAATTTTTATTCTGGTTTTCTTATTGAGGTCCTTAGGCTGTGAAGCACTCTTTAAAGCATGAATTTGTTGCCGCAGGTGTAGACACTTGACTTGTTTACAAAAAGAAATCTGTAAGCTTGCCAAGGAGCACATGAGGCTCTCTCTGAATTTATGAGCAGTATCATCATTGTCTTTGAGGAAAAACACCTGCTGTGGTGCCATCACCAATTAGCTCTTCTTTTTCACCACCTATTTCTCTCCAGGATGCATATACTTTAGTTCCTTGTGAAGTTTCACAGGATTGTTTTCTGTGGGAATTATGTGAATCAGAATACAACATAGTCTTTAAAAATATCTGTGGCTCCTTGGTTACAGAGATGTGTGGTCTTCTATAACACACTCTATGAAAACAAAAAGATGTGGTTTTAAAAGAACTTTAACTGAGGATTTTACAAATCACTTGTTAAAATAGTAAAACTATAGGACTGATTAGATTATATTTAACTGAACGTTGAAATTCACCATCATCATCTTTAATCTAGAGAAAAAATTTATTTGAAGATGGTAATAGATTGAAAGAAAAGTTTACTTCCCCCAAGCAGGCCTTGTTAAGTATTGAGGTATTTTCCTGACATGGAGTCCCTGAGGCCTAATATGGAGATTGCAGATTGGCCATTACGTAATCAAACACAACAGCTGGCAACAGATGTGTTTTGCTTAGTCCAAACTGTGTTGGTATATGCAATATTTTAATTTTATTTAGTTATGCATGTTTGAAATCAGGAAATTTCACATAACAATCTGCATAAATGACTTTTTAAAATAAGAACAATATAAGATCTGATACATTGGGCTTACATTCCTGCATAGCAACATTTGGCTGGGACTGAGTAATGGCCCTTAAGAGAGGCACACACTATTCATTCTTTCTCCATCTTCATTATTTCTTGAGTCTCTCCAGAGATAAACTTAGTGTTGATTTCCATTTGTCATATTAAATTTGGCCCTTAAAGTGTGCAACCATTGGTATGTCTTTGAGTTTCTCTTTGATATATTCTGTATCTAAGTTTCAAAGAATAAATTTCTATATTTGTAGATCTTTGGGTAGGGAATATATATGGCATCATTATAGCCATCTGTAATTTTTTATTGCTGCTGTAACAAATGTCTGCACACTTAATGGTTTAAAACAATATGCATTTATTCCTTCATAGTTCTGGAGGTCAGATGTCTTAAATTAATCTTATAGGTAAAAACCACAATGGAGACAGAGTTGATTCCTTCCTCAAACCAGATTCAGTCTTTATATGTTTGAATAAAGAATCCATTTCCTCACTTTTTTTCATCTTCTAGAGGTGTTTCTTTGTTCATGGTCTATCCCTCACATGACTTTAATCTCTGGTTTCTGTTGTCAAATCTTCTACTCTGACTTTTATTTTCCTACCTCCCTTTTATAAAAACTCTTGTGATAAAATTGAGCCCGCTGGGATAATTCAAGATAACCTCTCCATATCAAGATATTTAACTTAATCAGTTCTGAAAAGTTCCTTTTGCCATGTAAGGTAACTTATTCACATGTTCTGGGGATTAGGATATGGGCACCTTTAGGAGTCATCATTCAGCCAACCATACCATGTCATCACTTGAGTCAACAATTCATGGAGATAAACTATTAGTGAAAAATGTTTACTTTAGCAAAGTCTTTCCAACTAAAAAATAAGTCCCCAATGACGAAACATTATAGAATTCAGGAAGAGATAGGCAGCTATTTGTAGACATCTAGCCAAAAATTATAGAAGTTAATTGTGTTCAGAGATTTTGCAACTTAAAAATTATTTAAATATTTACCTTATCCATTATGAGCAATTTGCAAGCTTTGTCAATATTGTGCTTACACAAATTTCTCCATTTAGGAATTTTCTGTCAATAAGACATTTTCAGGGCAATGTTTTACTCCCTCCCTCATCTATAAATACAGCAATTAAAGATGATTTCTTAAACAAAAATGATGTTTAAAAACAAGCTAAACATTCATGTGGATCAGAAATGGAAAAGAAATACACAGTTGTAAGTTAAAGCTAGCACAATTCCCTACTGTGCTTAAGGGCTGGATGCAGGTAGAAGCAGTCCAGAGATCAATTACTGTGGAGGACAAAAATACTGCTTGTAGGACTACAAAAAGTTTCACTGAGTGAAATCAGGTACCTGAGGTGGTATTCTCCCTACCATAAAAAGAACCTGAAAAAAATCTGTTACTGTTGTCCTTGGCAATAGCTTTTATAAAGCTTAATAACTGAAGTGATGGATAGAAGCAGAAAAAATTACAAAAGAAAAGAACCTGGACTAGTCAAAATGCAAGCTTAGTGACTGTGTCTTACTTTGGATTCCCCAGAACACAGATTGTGAGGCAGAGTGATTTTTTTTTTTAAATTATGGAGTGCAATCTTTGAAGCAAAAGTAAAAGAAAAAGAAGACTAAGGCAAAGGAAAAGGAAAAGGAAACGTCAGGGTGAGATATCCAGCTTGTTATCACTTGGTACTAAATTCAACTAGTTTCTCAATTCTACAGAACCTTCTTGCAGGCCAAATAATTGTTTCTTAGGAAAGTCGACCTTGGGGAGAAAGTGAGAAGAATTTATATGCCAGCGCCTATCTCCTATTGGTGAAAGTTTCACTCCTGAGGTTTTAATTTTAAAACTTTGGTGGAATATGTGCTGTTATAAGTTTCAGTGTCAAGTAGACTTAGCATAGGAAATGAAGGATCTAGTTTATAATGAGATTAGGTATATTCAGATAGCTTGCATTTGAAGTTGGTTATTCCAAGGCAGCTTGGGCCAAAATGAATGGCTAAAGGCCAAAAGACAAATGAGTCTGAGGATATCTGAAAAGGTACATGAAAGTTCTTTGACACATATTGGAATTGTTACATCTTGTATATCACTATAGTTTCATGGGCCCCAAGTCACTAATATGTCAATGAAAGTGAAAGAAAAAAATTCCTACTCAAGATGAGACTTTTAAATAAAATTTCAAAATATAAAAGAACAAATAACAATAAAAAGAAATACATCTACCCAAAAGTTGATAAATAATTTTACCCAGAACAAAGTACAAATAATAGAGCAAACTCAAATGACATCAAATATGATTAACATCATCTAAGCCAGGTTAAACTATAACTCACCATATGTTTTTATACAGCCAGCAAACTATAAACAATTTATACATTTTAGATGTTTAAAAATCAAAATAGAAGTACTTTGTGACCCCTAAAATTATCTGAAATTTAAATTTAAATTTCAGTGTCTGTAAATAAACTTTTATTGTTACATAGCCACAATTTTGACATATTCCATATTATTGCTTTCACATTATACAGGAAGAGTTGAATAGTTGCAGCAGAGAACATGTAGCCTGCAAAGCCTCACATATTTACTATTTTTTTTTTTTTTACAGAATTTAGGGTTATAGTTTGCTGGGCCCAGTTTGCAGATGTAAAAAGATAAAGAAGGAAAGAAAATCTGAAAACAAAAAATTAACTTATGAGTTACAATGATGCAATTATGGGGTGTTTATAAAAAATAAGAATTGGAAACTCAAAAAGAAAATATATAGTCATTTGAAGTAAAAATAAAAATAATAAATAGAACTAACTATATACTTGTCAAAAGTGAAAAAGTAATTTATGAATTGGAAACCAGTACTGGGGGATTAATCAGAAGACATGGCAGAGAAAAAGATGAAAATATGAAAGAAAACCTTGAAAAAATTATGAGCTTATAGAAAATTCAAAAGAATCAACAAAAAAACCTCCTGAAATTAATGTGATTATAGCAATGCAGCAGGGTGTAAGGTTAATATATAAAAGTTAATAGTTTTGCTCTTTACTAGCAATAAACAAGTGGAATTTGAAACTAAAACAATACTGTTTACATTAACACCCCGTATAGGAAATACTCAGGTATAAATATAACAAAAACATATACAATATCTACATGAAGAAATACTATAAAACTTAGATGAACAAAACTAAAAAAGTAAATAAATGGAGAGATACTCCATTTTCATGGAATAAAAAAGATTTGATATGGTCAAGTTGTCAGTTCTTTCCAACTTCTATATATTCAATGCAATCACAATCAAAATTATAGCATGTTATTTTGTGGATGTCTATAAACAGATTCTAAAGTTTATACAAAAAAGTAAAACACCCAGAATACTCAACCCAATATTGAAGGAGAACAAAGATAGAAGACTGAAAGTATCTGACCTCAAAACTTACTACGAAGCTACAATAATCAGGAGAGTGTTGTATTGGTGAAATAATAGAAAAATAGATCAATAGAAGAGAACAGAGACTCCATAAATAGACCCATGTACATATACTTAAATCTTTGACAAAGGAGCAAAAGCAATACAATGAAGCAAAGATGTTATTTTCAACAAATGTTGCTAAAACAATTAGACATCCACATGCAAAAAAAATGTATTCTAGATAAAAACCTTATACCCTTCACAAAAATTAAATTGATATGAATCTTAGAACTAAATATAAAACAAAACTATAAAACTTATTAAAAATATTGTTACAAAAGACAAAGAGTTTTATACATTGATAAAAATTCAATCCAGTAAGATATAACAATTATAAACATATATGCATCAAACAACAAAAGCTCAAAATATAGGAAGCAAAACTCAACAGAAATGAGGGGAGAAATAGTTCTACTATAAGAATTTGAGACTTCAATACCCCATTTTCAATAATGGAAAGAATAATTGGACAGAAGATGACTAAGGAAATAATATGACTTAAAAACTTCTATATACCAACTAGTACTAACAAATCTATGCAGAGCACTCTATCCCCAAAAAACAGAATACACTTTTTTATCAAGAGCATTCTCTAGGATCTCCCATATATTAGGCAATAAAACAATTGTCAGGAAATTTTAAAAGTTTGAAATCATACCGTAATTTTAGGGGAATTAAAGTAGAAATCAATAGCAAAAATTGGAAAATTCACCAATATATGGAAATCATACAACACCATTTTTTAAGGCTTTTTATTTTTTTATTTTTCAATTACAGTTGACATTTAATATTATTTTATGTTTGTTTCAGATGTACAGTATAGTGGTTGAACATTTATATAATTTATGAAGTGATCTCCCAATTAGTAACCATCTGGCACTATACATAGTTATTACAATATTATTGAATGTATTCCCTATGCTGTACTTTACATCCCAGTAACTACTTTGTAACTACGAATTTGTACTTCTTAATCCCTTAATCTTTTTTACCCAGCCTCCAAACTCTCCTCTCATCTGGTATTTTCTTTTCTGCGTCTATGAGTCTGTTTCTGTTGTTGTTTATTTTATTCTTTAGATTCCACACATAAGTGAGATCATATGGTATTTGTCTGACTAACTTATTTCACTTAGCATAATATCTTCTAGATCCATCCACATTGCCACAAATAATAAAATTTCATTTTTTATGGTGATGTGTCACCTCTTCTTTATCCAATTGTCTATTGATGGACACTTGGGCTGCTTTTATATCTTAGCTATTGTAAATAACACTGCAGAAACATAGTGGCATACAACACCATCTTAAACAACCAATGAATGAAAAAAATAAAATAACAAAAAAATTTGGAAGATACTTTGAAACAAATAAAAATGAAAACACAACAACTAAAGTTAATAAGATGAAGTGAAAGCCTTAAACTTAGGGAAATTAATAGTTGTAAATGCTTACAATAATACACACACACACACACACACACACACACACACATATATATATATATACATAGCTCAAATAAATATTATAACTGTACACCAAGAAACTAGAAAAAGAAAAACAACCTAAATTCAATGATAGCAGAAGGAAGGAAATAATAAATATTATAGTGGAGAGAAACAAAACATAGAATAGAAAAACAATAGAGAAAAGCAACGGAACCAAAAGGTCAACAAAATTGCCATCCTTTACTAGATTAACTAAGAAAAAAGAGACTAAAATTACTAAAAATGGAAATAAAAAAGAGAACATAATTATTGATCTTGCAGAAAAATAGAATTATAAAAGAATACTTTGAAGAATTTTACTGAAATAAATTAGATAACCTGGAGGAAATGAAAAAATATTCTAGAAACTTACAATCGATCCTGACTAAAAATAAATAGAATATTTGAATAGACCTATAACTATTACAAAGATAAAATAAGTAATAAGAATATCTCCCAACAAGGAAAGCCCAGGACTAGATGACTTTACTGGTTAATTCTACAAATATTTTAAGAAGAATTCACACTAATAACTTCTCAAACAATTCCAAAAAATATAATGGGAAGGAACACCTTTTATTTCAATTTATGAGGCCAGCATTATCCTGAAACTAAACAAAAACGATCACAGGAGAAGAAAACTATGGATATGAATATCCATTGTGCATATCAAAATAAATGTTCTCAAAAACATATTAGCAAACAAAATCCAGCAACATATTAATAAAATTATATAACATGACCAAGTGTGATTTATCCCAGATATAAGGGTGATTTGACATGAAAATCAAAAACATAATACCTCACATTAATAAAGTAAGAATAAAAGCACAAGATTATCTCAATTTATACTAAAAAGCCTTTGACCAAATCCTTTACCCTTTTATAGTAAAACTCCTATCCAACTAGGAATAGATGGGAAAATCTTCAAACTGACAAAAACACTTATGAAAATCCACAGCTAGTATTATATACAATGATGAAAGACTGAAAGCTTTCCAAAGTTAAATCAGAAACAAGACAAAGGCATTCACTTTCACCAGTAATATTTAACTATGCTCATGGCTTCACTGGGTCAATTGCTTCCTCATTTGCTTAACATATAGGCAGGAAAGGTACAGTAAGTTGTCTGTGAGGATAGTTCCCCAAATAATTTAGTGTTTCTCAGGAGGGCTGAACTTTTCTTGCTCAGAAGATTTGTTTCTGCTAAATCACAAATGGTCACTCACTTACTGATTACTCGCATGGCCTTTTCTCTGTATATTTGCCTCATAACATTAACCCTAAAACTGGTTTCTCTTCCTTTTCTTAAGAAGAAACGTGTCAGATTAGTTTAGAGCCCCACCTTTATAACCTCATTTAAACTTAATTATCTCTTTAAGGCCCTAAGTCCAAATATAGGCACATTAGGGGGTAGGGCTTAAACATGAATTTTGAGGTGACACAGCTCAGTTTATAACACTTAGGTAGTCTAAGAGTACAATTACAAAATTACAAATTGTCATATCTGGTCTATTCTTTTCTTACATTTATACCACTTTTTTCTCTTGAATAATTATATTAGCCAAAATTCCAGGAAACAAGTAATAATGATAGTCATTATTGTAATGTCAGAAGTATGGCAGCATAAGGGATTCCACTGATTTCTCCCCTTGAAATTACAACAAACTGAACAGCTACAACCCAAGAGAAAATACCCAGCCTAGCACCCAAACACATCTGAAAGATTTGCTCATCACTGAATCTGAAGGTGGGCAGATCGGTTGAGCAAGGGAAAAGGAAAGGGAGAGGAGCAGAGATTGGTGCTATGAACACAGCCCAAAGAAGACAACAGTTACTTCAAACTAAAGATGAATTCACAGTGTAAATAGGGATAATGTGAGACAACAAAAACAAAAAGGAGGGAGTAAAGATCTGAATCTGAAAAGGGGGTTGAGATAAGGTGCACACAGAAAAAAAATGACTACTTCCTTTATGTAAACTTAATGATAACCATGCACAAATAATCAGAAGAGAGACACATAACAAAACAAGAAAGAAGAGAGAGAAAAAATAAAAACACCACAAAAAAAAAATTACAAAAACACAAGGACAAAGAAACAATGGAGACACTGAGCTACCAGAAAACAAAAGATAAAATGGCTATAGGAAAAACTTATATATCAATAATCACCCTAAATGGGAATGGACTGAACCCATTAATGAATAGGCACAAAGTAGCAGATTGAATCAAAAAATCAAAAACCTGAGAGGCTGGGCAACATGGCAGAGATAATAGAGTCTTTGTTCATCTGCTCTTACAACAACATCAAAAAAGCTGTGACAGAAACAGGGAGCGAAGAACAAGTGTAGTCACCTGGGGTCTAGATGAATAGAAGCCCTACAACTAGGGAGAGAAATAAGAAATCACTCTGCAACTAGAGGAAGTAAGATGGGGCAAAGACATGAGGATACCCAGATGCAAGTGGCTGAGTGGGACAGAGGCTGTGGCAGCTGCAGCCAGCAGCTACAAAAATGTTTTAAAAGGGTCATGTCTGCAACTGGACTTTTGCACTGAAGGACTTGCTCATTCTGAGCATCAGGATCCGATTAGTGGCTCATAGGGGATGTGGGGAACCAGAAACTTACAGGGGTACACTGAGTTGTTGAAGCAAGGGCCGGAAGCAAGGCTTTCTCCTGGGCAGAAGTGCTGGCAGTATCCATTGTTCCTCTGTTGAGCTATACTCCTTCCCAGTGTGTGGACGCAAGTGCTACCATAGCTAAGACATCATCTAACTGGATAACAGAGGTCACTTCGCCCAGAAGATTCCCTGAAACTCTACCTCTCCCAACTCGCAGTCCTACCCAAACCACACCAGTTGTGTCATTGGGGAGTCCTGTGCAACTTGCTGAGTGAGCTCCAAGGCTCACACTGGTGGCAACTGACCTTCGTTTCTGGTGTAACCTTTTGAGGTAACTATAAGCATAACATCTGCGGCTTGCTTGCTGAACCTTAACAGGTGACCTTGGAGGGACATGGACTGGGGCTAAATTTGGCCTGCAGCTAAACCCCTCTCAAGACTGTGCCACTGGACACCTACTACACAAAGCCACACTAACAAGACTGGAAGACTTAAGAGCTTTGCTTATGACATAGAAACAGACACAGAAAGGTAGCCAAAGTGAAAAGACAAAGAAGCAGAAACTATATGAAAGAACAGAACAGAGATCAAGGAAAAATGAAGTCAAACAATCTAACAGATGCAGAATTCAAAACACTGGTTATCAAAATGCTCAGTGAATGTAGGGACATTTTAGATGAACTCAATGAGAACTTTAACAAAGAGATAAAAACATAAAAATGGAAATAAAAATTATAAAAGAAAACCAGTCAGAAATGAAGAATACATTATCTGAGAAGAAGAATATATTAGAGAATAAAGTGGAGGAAGAAGGAGATGTAGAGGATGGCAAAGCCAAGGTCACCCAATCAGAACAGCAAGAAAAAAGAAGCCAAGTATATAATAATAATTTAAGAGGTTTTTGGGAGAAAAATAAGTGTAAAATCATCTGCATAATAGGGGTACCTGAAGGAAGAGAGGGAGGACTAGAAGTAGAAAAGCTATTTGAAGAAATAATGATGGAAAACTTCCCTAACCTGGGGAAGGAAATAGACATACAACCACAGGAAGCTCAGAGAGTCCCAAGAAAGAGGAACCTAAAGAACTACACATAAAACATGACATAATTAAAATGACAAAGATAAAATACAAAGAGAGAATTTTAAAAGCAACTAGAGAAAATCAGTTTCCTACAAGGGAGCACCCATAAGACTGGCAGCTGATTTCTCAAAAGAAACTTGGCAGGACAGAAGGGCTTGACACAAAATATTCGATGTGATGAAAACCCAGGATCTACAACCAAGAATACTTTATCTAGGAAAGCTATCATTTAGAGTCAAACAACAGATAAAGAACTTCCCAGACAAAAATAAGCTAAAGGAATTTATCAACACCAAGCCAGTATTATAGGATATGTTGGAGTGACTTCTTTAAGAACAGAAAATATGTGTCAAAATCATGAATAAAAAATGGTAATAACTCCATATCTATCAACAAGTACCTCAAATGGAAAATAATTAAGTGTTCCAACCAAAGAATAGGGTGGCTGAATGGATAGGAAAATAAGACCTCTACATATGCTGACTACAAGAGACTCACTTCAGATTAAAAGACACACACAGACTAAAAGGAAGGGGAAGGGAAAAAAATATTGCTTTGATGGACCTAGAGGGTATTGAACTGAATGAATTAAGACAGAGAAACACAAATATCACATGAATTCACATGTGGAATATAAAGAACAAAGTAAACAACAACAAAAATGGAAGCAAACTCATATACACAGAGAATATTTTGAGGGCTATTAGATCAGAGGTGGGGGATGGTGAAAAAGGGCAAAGAGATTAATAAATACAAATGGATAGTTAAAAAACAGACATGGAGATATAAAGTGTATCATTAGGAAAATAGTTTAATGTAATAAACATGTAAGGGGTACTAGATTTAGTGGGGTGATAACTTTGTGAGTCATATATATGTAGATCCCTAATCACTAAGTCGTACAACTGAAACTAATATCTTATTGTAGGACATCTATAATTGAATAAAAGGCTCATTGAATTGTATAATGTAAACATGAGCAACTAATTGTCTATTATATTTCACTGAACCTAGGAAAAAAAAGAAATTGAAAAAGATATAAAGAAATGGAATGATATTTCATGCTCTTGGATTGAAAAAAATCAACATAATTAAAATCACCTTATTACCCAAAGCAATATACAGATTTAATGCAATCCCCAGTAAATCTCGATGGCATTTTTTTAAAGACATATAATGAGAAATCATCAGATTTGTGTAACATTTTAAAGGATCCCAAATAGACAAAGCAATCCCAAGAAAAAAGAACAAGGGTGGTGGTATTACTCTTCCTGACTTCAAATTATATTACATAGCAACAATGTTCAAAACAGCACAGTATTGGCAGTAAAACAGACACACAGACGAATGGAACAGAATTGGGAGTTCAAAAAAATTTTTCCATATATATGGGCAAATAATTTTTTTTAAATTTTATTTTGACAGAGGAACCAAAACCATACAATGCAGAAAAGAAGCCTCTTCAATAACAAGTTCTGGGAAAATTGTAAAGCCAAAGGCAAAAGAATAATACTGGGCTGCTATTTGTCACCATGCATCAAAATTAACTCAAAATGAATCAAATACCTAAATGTAAGACTGGAAATAATAAATTGCAAAAAAGAAAACATAGGTACTAACCTCATGGACCTTGGATTTAGAGAGGCTTTTAGGAATTTGACCTCGAAGGCAAGGGTAGTAGAAGCAAAAATAAATGAATGGGACTATATAAAACTCAAAAGCATTTGCACAGCAAAAGAAATCATCAGCAAGATAAAGAAGAAACCAACTAAATGGGATAAGATATTTGCAAACAACACCTTTGATAAGGAAGGGGCTAATATCCAAAATACACAAAGAACTCATACAACTCAATAATAAAAAAAAAAAATTCAATTGAAAAATAGGCAGAAGAACTGAAAAGACACTTCTCCCAAGAAGACATACAAATGGCCAACAAACATGAATGGATGTTCAACTTCACTTGTTATTAGGGAAATGCAAATCAACACCACAGTGAGATACCATCTCTCACCTGTTAGAATGGTTATCATCAACAGGACAAGTAATAACAAGTGTTGGAGAGGTTGTGGGAAAAAAGGAATCCTCATACACTGCTGGTGGGAATGTAAATTGGTACATCCACTATGGAAAACAGTATTGAGATTCCTCAAAAAATTAGGAATACAATTACCATATGACCTAGCAATCCTTCTTCTGAGTATTTACCCAAAAAAACCTGAAATCATTTATCTTTGAAGATATATGAACCCCAATGTTTATAGCTGCATCATTTATGGTGGGCAGGACATGGAAACAACCAGTGTCCTTTGATAAATGATTGGATAAAGACGGGGTGCATAGATACTATGGAGTATTACTCAGCCGTAAGAAAAGATGAAATACTGCCATTTGTGATATAGATGGATTAACCATCTATTTTACTCTGGTTTTCAAATTTACATTTTTTATGATTGTGGCATAATGGTTATCTTATCTGGTCATTAATTGTGGATTTTAATTTTTTACTTATTCTTATCATTTATTCTACAAATATTTATTGAAGAGTGATTGAAATGGGTGGTTTCTGTCAGTTTTGTTTGTTCACTTAGTTGAGCCATATTCTATTTCTCTGTATGATATAATTTTTATAAAAAATTGGTCATTTGACTCTTAATGGATAGCTCTGGAAATCACATTCTCCCCTTACCTAGGGTTTGCTGTTTTGTTTTATAATTTTTTTTGACTGATGAAAGCAGTAGAAGTTCATTCGTTTTGTGACTTACAAAGTATTTTGCAAAACTATTTATTGAGTGTGATTACTAAAGTAGGTCATGTTTGGCTAATTTTTTTGACAAAAATTTTCTTGAATGGAAGGAGATAAAACAGAAAAACAACACACTAAAATTAAAAAAAAAAAAGAAGAAAACAAACAATGAGAAGAAAAAAACAACCTCTCTAATCTTTGTAGATTGGCTCTGTGCTCATGCACTCTTTCAGCACTTAGTGAGGGTTGTTCTAGGCCTAGGGATCTGTCCAAGGTGAAGACTTAAGGCCATCTCAAGTCTTTACTGAACACATATAATGTCTAAGCATGTATGGGGCTTTCTAAATTTCTTTTTATACACAGAAGCTTTTGGTTGTTTTGATTTCCCAGAATCTTGCCCCAGGTTTTCTTCCATGGCATAAATGGCCTATATTATGTTTTCACAAATAATCTTTTGTTCCAGGAATCTGGGGTTCTATAGTTCACCTTACAAATCTTTTACCAACAGTACCCACTGCTTTTCCTGTCTGAGTTCTTAGGCAAAGCAGAGTCAAGCACCTCACATCAGTCTTTCAGGTATTCCACAGACAGTTTAGAGCAGATGTACACAATTTACAAATAAAGTCTGCTTTGTTCTCTCTGGTTCTAGGAAAGGAAGAGAACCAGGCTGGTGGAGCTTCAAGATTAAAATCACTGCCACACTTGGAAAAGGGTAAATGAAAATGCCAGAAATTCTTTCCATTTTGGAGGTGGCTTTTTCTTAATTGGGCATTTACTTGGTTGCAGTGCACCTCTGTTTTCCAGAACTCTAGTAAAATTTATTCAGACAGTTTCTTCTTTTTTCTTTTTTTTAAATATTGCTATTGGGAAATGAGAGCTCAGAGCTTCCTAGTCCCCTATTTTGATCCATATGATCTACACTTACTTTGTAATAGGTGCTGGATATCAGTTTTTGTATCTTTATGTATTTTGATGACTATCTTGATGAGAACTTAGTAATACGCCTACCAAAAATTTATAACCTGTTACCAAGTTAAATTAAACTTTCAAATACCTCATTTTTAATATACACAAAAATAAATTTATCAACTTTTCTTGTAACTGGTGGCTTTTCTTAGCTTTCTTGGTTTCATGAGAAGAAAAAAATTTAATCTACTCATCCCAGTTGGAAAATTTCTTGTTAATGTTAACTCTTCCTTTTTCTTTTTAGTTTTATATGTGCTATTTTACTAGAAATTGTTGATTTTATATATCAACTAAAATGTTGAATTAAAAAGTTGGCACCTCTATCCCTAGTCTTCCATTTCTTATTCCTATCTACCTGAGTCAATACTGTTTATACTCCGGCATAGAATCTTGTCTTCCTTCTCTAACAATTCACATCTTTCATATCTTACAAGATCTAGCATCATATCTTTTATTTAGTCATCTTTTCTAGGCTTCTGTTGTGTCATCAGCACCTGGAAAACTATGTACACATATTGAATATTCAAACTATTTCTCGATTAGATACTTCATTGAATGATTACCTTGCTTTTCAGAACTTTTATCTTTAAATTCGTATCACACTTTAAAAACATAAATTATAATATTAATAGTCTACTGTCTTGTGTTGTGATCTTTGGAATGAAAAGACAAATGGAGAATCTTCTATGTACCCTTTATTTTTCAGGTGTTTTATACAAATTGAAAGATATAACAAATATCCATCTCTATTTTAGAAGTATAAGAGTCTAGATAACTGGTATAAAGTTATGTAGAAAAAAAAAAGACTGCAAAATTCATCATGTTTCCCATTACACAAGATGACTCAGAATAGGCACTATCTTAAAAGTTTTTATAACTTTACAACTTTTTCACATCTAACCTTACTTTTCCATTTTGCTACCATTTGCTCTAAATTCACATCCTTTCCACCTCTGCAATAGCCTTATGAGGTTTCTATTTCCCACCGATTTCTAGCTTTACACACTCAATTAAACTTATATGTGAAACAAAACATAACAACAACAACTGAACACCAAACTCTCAAGATTTCACTTTTTCTTAAAACTAATCATTTGACATTGGCCTTGGGATACAGTATACATTCCTTCTCCTTGAATTTAATACTCTCTATGATTTTTAAGCTGTTTTCTTTTAAAAAAATTTAAAATTAAATGACAGTTGATGTACAAGATTATATTAGTTTCATGTGTACAACAGAGTGATTAGACATTTATATAACTTATGAAGTGATTACTCTGATAAATCTAGTACCCATCTGACACCATACATAGTAATTACAATATGATTGACCCCATTTCTTATGCTGTACCTTGCATTCCCATGATTATCTTGCAACTACCAATTGGTACTTCTTGATCCCTTCACCTTTCTCACCCAGCCATCTGACAACTATCAGTTTGCTCTCTGTATCTATGAGTTTGTTTCTGTTTTGTTTATTTATTTTGTTCTTTATATTCCACATATAAATGCAATCATATAGCATTTGCCTTTCTCTGATTGGTTTGCTCTACTATGCACAATACCCTCCAGGTCCATCCATATTATTTCAGATAGCAAGATTTAGTTTGTTTTTATGGCAGACTAATTTTTCATTGTATATATGTACCATCTCTTCTTTATACATTCCTCCATTGATGGACACCCAAGCTGCCTTCCTATCTTACTGTAAATAATACTGTAGTGAACATTGGGATGCACATCTCCCTTCAAAGTAGTCTTTTGGATTTCTTTGGATAATTACAGAGAAGTGAAATTACTGGGTCCTTTGTCTCTTATTATAGCCTTTGAGTTAAAGTCTATTTTGTCTGGTATACTGTAGCCTTTGATTAAAGTCTATTTTGTCTGGTATAAGTATTGATACCTCAGTTTTTGTTTGTTTCAATTTTTATGAAACATCTTTTTCCTTCCCTGTACTTTTGATCTGTATGTGCCTTTCAATATGAAGAGAATCTCTTATAGACAGCATATGTAAAGGTCTTGCTTTCTTATCTTTTTAGCAACATTATGTCTTGTGATTGGAGGTGGCTGGGAGAGGGAAAGATGTGGAATGAGGCTGGCTACCACTTGTATTGGTCTTGGGGCTGCTTAGCAAAAGGTATGGGGCACACCGAAAGGCCAGATGCTGCTCATTTTGGTTTTGTGAACCTTTGAGAGATTTTAAGAAATTCTACAGCATGAGCCAAGACAGCTTGTATAGAAAAATTCTGGAAGTGGTTTGGGTGGTTCCACCAGTTAGGTTGGGGGGATCTCATAGAATCACCAAGGCAGAGGTAATGATATTAGCCAGGTTGATAGAGAATGAAATATGGCAGCTACCTATGTCTGCAGGCAGAGTGAGGAGTGCTCAAAAACAGGAATAATGAATTTTACTGGAATTTTTTTAACCTTTATGAGCATTTATTTGATGCTAAATTTACTCCCAGACCATAAGTTTTTATTTCTTCATTTTCTTCTGGGATATCTTTTTTTTTTTTTCCAGTCCAACTACCTCTTTTGGTTTAGGAACAATCTGTTCTTTTTCAGTCAAGGGAGCTCATGTAGGGGTTCATCCACCCATGAGCTTTGTAAGTTCTGTGCTGCATCTTGGAAGCTTTGTTCACCTGGGTGTGCTCAATGACCAAAGACTTTACATCTAAACCCTTAAGTTCAGCATTATTCTCTGCATTTTTAAGCATGTGTAGCGAAAATTCATCACTCTTTTTTGAGCCATTGATCCAGCCCCACTGTTTGACCTGGGCACACCTACCAACTCCACCACTGTAACAATAGAATGGCTTACATTAATTTTGTAAAGTGACATCCCTCAGATACTTAGTGGCTTTTTGGATAGGCATACCTTTAGTGGCCAGGGCAGTTTCACAAGTGTTTTTAAAGTGAACTTGAAGATTAGAATCTCCTGATTTGCATGATTTTGTGGGTTTTCTGGGTCAAGTGAATAGCAAACTATTTTCAGAGGTCACCTTAGGGCACTTATATGAAGAGCTCTACCAGAACTTGTATCGGGGAGAAAGCTGCCCCTCTAGCCCTTGCTCTGAAGCCAGAAAATTTAGTTCTTCCCTGTATGTCTCTGGCCCTTATGAACTGCTGCACCAGCAGTGCAGCTCAGAGTGACTGAGACTGTTGAGTAAGTCCATGTGCCGGCCCTGTAAGAGGAAGACTTGGGACTTCAGCAGCCCTTCATGTCACTCAGCCACAATCTCCACTGGTTTTCACAGCCAGAAGTTATAGGGATTTCTCGTCCTAGATTTGAAATCCTAGGCTGAGGAGCCTGGCGTGGGTTAGGATCCCTTGTTTCTCAGAGATGAACTCTGCAACTGAGGTACTCTTCCTGATTTTTAACCACAACAGGTGGGTTTGAGGACCAGCCTGTTCCATGTCTCTTCCCCTCCTACTAGTCTCGATGTAGTTTCTTCTGTATATCTTTAGTTATAGAACTCCTGTTAAGCTAGATTTCAGGCAATTTTCAATGATGATTGTTTTGTAATTTAGTTGTAATTTGATGTGGTTGTGAGAGGATGTAAACACAGTGTTTACCTTTTATAAATCTGATGTCATACAAACCAAAATGTTTACTATTACTAATACTTCAACTGCACTCTATACAATTTTACTGTTTTGGGCTTTTAAAAATTTTTCTGTGTTCTCTGGACTACAATACACAGTCTCTTCTCCACATGTTCAGATCCTCAATACTTAATTTATGTACATCAGAAAGAGAATAAAACTATAGCAAAAGTTAGAAATAATAAATCCTTTTATCTTATCTGATAAATGCTATTCTCTGTGACAATTCACCTTCTCAAATTTCCCCCATGCAATTGGTACAGAGTAGGCATCCAACAGTTGCTTATTGAGTGAAGGAACAAATGCTTGCATTTAGACCATTGAAAAGAAATTTAGAGTAAAATCACTTTTCTCCTCATCTCATCATATTATGTTGAAAATGAGAGAATTACTCCTGAATACTGACATAAATATAAAATTACACCCTGACATCTTATGCAGTATAGAGTAGTATTTAAGAACACAGACTTGAAAGTCAGACAACAAAAGTTAAAACCTTATTATAATGATTACTAACTGTAAAACCCTGGACTTTACCTCTTTTTTTATAATTTTAGTTTCCTCATCTATAAATAAGACTAGAGATATTCCTCATTTCATAGGGTAGTTATAAGGTCTGACAAAAGGTTGAATTATGTCATCTTTATTTCTAAAGTTTGACCTGCTCTAGACATAAAGAATGCCCAGACTGGAATAAAACTTTAGTAGTATAAAGCTTTTCTGTGGTATTCCAAAGCAAACCATGATAACCTTTCTACCACATCTGGAACTCTCATTTCTCCCCTAGATTGAAGCTAGGTTGCTCTGCTTTGCTGTAATCATCCAATGGACTGAGTCTCAACCAAAGCTGCTATGCACAATTTGTCCTATGCTCAACATTTTCTCTCTTTGCATTAGAAATTCCACTAATTAATGAGCACTAATTTATGTTCATAATTATGATTTGTCCTTTAGTAATACAATGAAAGTTTACATAAGTTTTCACTGAACAGTGAGAAATACATATGTATTTTGTCATATATTAAGCTAAGACTCTGCTTAAAATGCTATATTTTACTTTTTGAAAAATTTACTTGAGGCTGCATCAGTAGCACTAATGGTATTTTTACTGTAGAAGGAACTACTATTATTAAATATATTTTATCTTTTCTGCAATACATACTTTTAAATGCTTTTCTCCATTATACCTCTTTTACACCTCCATTAGCACTGTAATTATTCAAAGAATAAAACAAATGAAGTGGAAGCTAAAGGTAGGATGGTAAAAAGGTCCCTTTCTAACAAATTGTCAACACATTTCTCTGATGCCACATTTTTATAATTATATGTGGAAGATAAAAGTGGTGGTGGTGGAGGAAGACATGATCATCCAGTCTCAAAATGCTGGAAAAATAAATCCCCCTAGAAGCTTGAATAAAGTCAATTGCAGCCAAATAAGTAATTTTAAATAATCAGAGGCCAATATAATACACAAAAATGAAAGAAGTTATATTGAAGAATATTCAAAAAGGAAACAATATTAATTCGTCATGAACCTATTATGAATGAGGACACTTTAATTGGCCATTAAATGAGATAGTCATTTTCACCATATTAACCTTGATATTTACTATGCCCACAAGTGTGTCCTCTTCAAAGAAATAATTCTGAATTTGATGAGATATACAATTAGCTTAAAGTAAAATTTCTTAAGTCAATCTGTCAGAAACAAAGAATTTACTCATAAATTCCGTGTATCCAATTAATTACTAACTGATTTTAATTCTGTCTCCTAATTTTTTTAAATCTATTTTGTCTTGTATTCAATCCCAGAGCCACTTCTTTAGACATAGCCAATACCATCTTTTTTCTGAAGCTTGTCAGTACTCACTCCTGCACATTAATTTATTTTTGCTCTTACTGTCCTTCCCTTTGAGATCAAATTCATAAAATCCTCTTTAAGTACAAAGTCCATGAGTTTAGTTGCTATGTTTTCTTCTATGTAATTTATTGTTTCAGGTTTTATATTCAGATCCTTAATCCATTTTGCGTTAATATTGGTGTGTGGTGATAGACAACAGTCTAGTTTCATTCTTTTATAGGGGGCTTTCCAGTTTTCCCAGCACCATATATTAAAGGGGCTTTCCTGTTTCACTGTATGTTTTGGAATGTTCTGTTGAAATTTACTTGCCCATATATACATGGATTTACTTCTGGACTCTCAGTTTTGTTCCACTGGTCTGTGTATCAGTTTTTCTGCGAATATCATGCCATTTAGAGTATTGTGCTTTATAGTATAATTTGAAGTCAAACAAAGTGATGTTTCCAGCATTCTTCTTTTTTCTAAGGATGGCTTTGGCGATTCAGAGTCTTTTGTGCTTTCATATGAATCTGATGATTTTTTTTTTGTTTTATTTATTTTAAAAAGGCCGATGGGATTTTGATGGGGATTGCATTAAATCTGTATAATGCTTTAGGTAATAAAGTCATTTTAGTTATGTTGATTCTTCTAATCCAAGAATACAGAAAAACTTTTCATTTCTTTATATCATATTCAGTTGCTTTTAATAGGGTCTTATAACTTTTATTATATACAGGTCCTTCACATGTTTAATTAAATTTATTCCCAGGTACTTTATTCTTTTTGTTGCAATTGCAAAAGGAATTAATTTTTCCACTTCTTTTTATGACACTTAATTATTAGAGCATAAGAATGCTATGGATTTTTGACATTGATTTTGTATCCAGAAACTTTACTGCATTTACTTATTGTTTCTAGTAATGTTCTTGTGGAATCTTTAGGAGTTCTATATAGAGAATCATGTCATTGACTAATTGTGAGAGTTTGACTTTTTCATTTCTTACTTGGATGCCCCTTATATCTTTCTCATGCATGATTGCACTCACTAGGACCTCAACATTATGTTGAATAAAGGGGTCAATAATGAACAGCCTTGTATTTTTCCCGATCTTAAAGGAAAGGTTTTTAGTTTTTCACCATTAAATATAATGTTGGCTGAGGGTTTGTCGTATATGGCCTTATTGTGTTAAGGTAATTCTCTTCTATACTGATTTCGTTAAGTGTTTTGATCATGAATGGATGCTGTATCTTGCCGAAGGCTTTTTCTGCATCTATTGATATAATCATATGATTCTTATTTTTTAACTTGTTTATGTGGTGTATCACATTAATTGATTTGCATGTGTTGAACCATCCCTGGGCCTCTGGGTTGAAGCCCATTTGATCATGGTGTATACTCTTTCTAATATGTTGCTGTATTTGGATCTCTAGTATCTTATTTAGAATTTTTGCATCTGTGTTCATGAGAGATATTGGTCTGTAGTTTTCTTTTTTGTATTATCTTTACCAGATTTTAGTATCAGAGTAATAGTGGTCTCATAAAATAAGTTAGGAAGTGTTGCCTCCTCTTCAATTTTCTGGAGGAGTTTGAGGAGAATAGGTATTAAATCTTCTTTAAATGATAGGTAGAATTCACTGGTGAAACAATCTGATCCTGGACTTTTACTTTTTGGCAGATTTTGGATGATGGTTTCAATTTCCATAATGCTGATCGGTTTATTTAGATTTTCCATTCTCCTTGATTCAGTCTAGGAAGGTTGTATCTTTTCAAGTACTTGCCCATTTCTTCTAGGTTGTTAAATTTGGTGTTATATACTTTTTCATAGAATTCTTGTATGATCTTTGTATTTCTGTGGTGTGTCATCATTGCTCCTCTTTCAGTCCTGATTTTGTTTGTATCCTTTCTGTTTTTTCTTTAGTAAATCTAGTCATGAGTTTTTCAATTTTATTAACCTTCCTGAAGAACCAGCTCTTTGTTGCATTTACTTTTTTCTATTGTTTTTTTTTTGTTTGTTTGTTTTATTTTGTTTTCAACTTGTTCTTGTTTTTGAAGATAGGCTTGTAGTGATATGAAGTTTCCTCTTACAACTGCTTTTGCCATGTCCCAAAGTTTTGATATGTTGTACTATCATTATCATTTATTTCTATGTATTTCTTGATCTCCCTTTTTGTTTCTTCTCTGACCCAGTCTTTCTTCAGTAGCATGTTGTTTAACCTCCATGTATTTGTGGTACTTCTTGTTTTCTTCATTGACCTCTAGCTTCAAAACATTATGATCAGAGAATACGGTTGGTATGATTTCAAACCTCTTATATTTGTTGAGTCTATCTCTGTGTCCCAGTATGTGATCGATTCTTGAGAATGTTCCAAGTGCTCTAGAGAAGAATGTATAAGCAGCTGTTTTGGAATGGAAGGCTCTGTAAATGTCAATTATGTCCAGTTTGTTTAATATGCCATTTAAGGATGTTATTTCCTTATTGATTTTCTGTTTGGATGATCTGTCCATATCCTACAGTGGGCATTTAGGTCCCCTACTATCACAGCATTTTTGTCTTTTTTCCCTTTAGCTCTGTTAGTCATTGGTTTATATATTTTGGGAGCTCCCTGAATGGAAGCATAGATATTAATAAGTATTGTGTCTTCTTGGTGCATGATTTCCTTTATCATATGAAGTGTCCTTCAGCATCTTTCTTTACATTTCTTTATTTTGACATCTATATGGGCTAATATTAGTATCGTTACTCCTGTTTTTCTGTGAATGACATTTTCTTGAAATATCATTTTCTATCGTTTTGCTTTGAGTTTATATTTGTTTTTGGAACTGAGATGTGCCTCGTGGAGTATGTTTGGGTTTTGTTTTTTGATCCAATCCGCAACTCTATGCATTTTGATTGGTGAGGTCAGTCCAATATCATTTAGGGTAATTATTGAAATATGATGTTTTCCTATAGTCCATTTATTTTCTGCTTTCTTGTAGCTCACTGTTTCTATTGCTTTCTTCCCCTTTTGTGTCTGTTTTTTGTTTATTTTTTTGTTTTTTCTTTGGTTGTGTTTTGTGGGATTTTCCTCTGGTCCTTCTTATTTTATGTTATATACTTTAGTGCTATATCTTTGGTTTGTGTTTACCATTATGAATATGTAGAGGATAGTTATATATATTATATAGTAGTCCATTTTATTCTGTGTGTGCCTTATCTTCATTCTCCTTTGAGAATTTGAACCTTCGAATCTTCCCCTTTTCTGTTATTGTTGTCTCAAATTATTCTTATGTATTCTGAATGTTCATTTCTATCTTGCAAAAACAAATATCTTCTTACTGCTTAACTTATAATTTCCTGCTCTTAGTAAGGATTGTACACCTCTGCTTCTATCTGCCTGCTAGTCGTCTTACTCCAAGTTATGTATTTTTTTTTTCATTTTGTTTTACCTTAGCTTATCTCTTTCAGTATTTTCTGTAATGCAGGCCTCGTATTGGAGAATTCTCTCAATTTTTGTATGTTTGGAAAGAGCTTTATTTCTCTTTCATATCTAAAGGTGAGCTTTGCTGCTGGTACTTCCCTTCATTTAATAGTTTGAATATTTGATTCCACTTCTTTTGGGCTTGTTATGTTTGTGCTGAGAATTCTGACAATAATCTAATATTTTTTGTTTGTTTTTTAATCGGTTACCATCTTTTGTTCCCTGGCTACCCTGAGAATTCTTCCTTTGTCATTGATTTTTGATAATTTTAATATAATTTGTATTGTAGAAGGCCTTATTGGATTGAGATAATTGGGTGTTCTGTTAACTTTTTGAATTCCAAGCTCTAGTTTATTCTTTAGAATTCTTAAATTCTCATCACCGATTTATTTGAAAATGCTTTCTACTCTCTGATCTTTTTTCTGTCTTTGGAGATTGCCCATTATTCTTATGTTTCCTTTCCTGATGATATCAGCTAGTTCTTGTATTTCTCTTTCATTATTTTTTATTCTTTGGTTTCTCTCTTCTTCCTTCTGATTTATTTCTAGATTTCTGTCTGTGATATCACTGATCCTTTCCTCCATTTGTTCGACTTTATTTCTCGAGCTTGCTATTTTATTTTTTCATCTCTTTCAGTGTGTTCTTCATCTCCAGAAGTTCAATTCGGTTCTTCTTGTGGGTTTCAAGCTTCTTGCTAAAGAACTCATTCTGCTGATCTATTTGTTTTTTCAATTCCTGGAATTGTATATATGAATTATTTTGGATCTCATTGAGTTTATTCAGAAGTACCATCCTAAATGCTCTACCATTTAAGTTGCATATTTCTATATCTTTAAGCTTATTTTCTAGAGATTTTTCTCTTGCTTTCTGAGTTGCTTTGTCACCTTGGTTGTTCTTGGTGTTTAATGGACTATTTCTCTGCCTGGGAATTAATGGAAGTGTGTTCTGCTTTTTTTCCAGAAAGAAGTATTATTATATAAAGGCCTCTCTTTAAGCTTTTGCAAAGATGGTGTTTTTCTTTTGGTTTACAGTAGGTGCTATTTAAGCCTCTTGGATTCCTGCTTATATAAAGTCTGCTCCTTGGGAGTGTTGTCCTCACATATAATCCTTGGTGTTGTTCCAACTCAGATCAAGGTCGGCCACCAGGTGTGTAAGCCACGGACTCCTGAGAGGATTCCTCCCACAAGCTAAGTTCAGCTGCTGCCTGGGGCCAGTTTTCATAAGCCACCATGCAATCCACAGGTGCAATCACTCACACTGAACTTGGAAGTGCCTTTAGAGGCCAAACCACCAATCGAGGGTGTCTGTCACTAGTGCTGGGCTTAGGGATACTCAGCAAGACATGTGGGGCATGCTGAGGCCAGATACTGCTTGTTTAGGTTTTGTGAACCTTTGGGAGGTTTTAGAAAATTTGGCAGCATGAGCCAAGCAGAACATTTGTATGGAAAATCCACTGGAAGTGTATTTGTTCGAGAAAATTTTTAATAATCACATTAGTTCATATTAAGAGGCTTCCCCTAAGAGATAGCCCAAGTATCTCCTTGGAAAATGTAGCCTTTTTAGGTAATTTCTGTGACCCAATATTTCTTCAGGTACCATAAGCATCTAGATGAAATTCATCACATATAATTTATTTTATGGCAGGGGTCCTATTAATCTGTGGGATTTGAAGTCCAAGTTCCAATTGTTAATGTCTCCTATTGAGTGAACTGCTTTCTTCCATCAACTACCAAGAAATGAAGGCCAAGAAGAGATATGTCTTAAGATATTTTATAAAAATTTATCATACTTACTCTCAGGAAACTTAATTTAATGAGAGGTATATATACAAATTAACTATAAGACAACAAAGAAAAATCTATGAAAACATACTTAAATTTAAGTTTTGGATAGGCTTTTACACTGCTGTTACTTTCCCATATTTTTATCTTGAGAAACAATCAGGACAAGAAATAAATTGAATGATGTAAGAAAATGAGCATAGTAAACAATAGTATGTGAAAAATATACTTCAGAAAAAGGGTTACTCCAAGAATTCATATATATGGCAGAAAACTCAGATCAAGAATATGTGAAGAAATTTATGTCATTAAAGAGATAAACAGCCCAATTAAAAATTGGCAGATGATTTGAACACACATTTCACAAAGAAGTCATATAAGTAATAAATAAGCACATTAAAAGATGTTCACTGTCTTTCATAATGAAGAAAATGCAAATTAATGCCACAATATGATACCAGTGAACTTCTACCTGAATGGTTAACATTTAAAAGGCTGAAAATATCAAGTGTTGGCAAGGTTGTGGAACAACTGAAGCTCTCATGCACTACTGGTACAAATGTAAAAGGGTACAAAAATTTTTGAAGACTAGCATTTCCTGTAGAGTTAAGCATATATTTACCATATGACACAGAATTCCACTCCTAGATATTTACCTAAAAAGTGTATGTTTACACCTACTTGCTCATAGCCGATTTATTCATGATATTCAAAATTGGAAAACAAAATAAATGATAATCAACAGATGTGATAAACAAATTGGCAAATCTTTAAAATAAAGTATGGCTCAGTAATAAAAAGAAACATAATGCAGATCCATGTATCGATAGAACTAAGTTTTCATGCATGTTGTATGAAAGAAGTCAGATGCCTAAGAATACATACTGTATGATTCCACTTATATGAAATTATTGGTGAGATATATCTAATCTATAGTGACAGGAAGAAGATCTGTTTGCTTGAGATAATGATGGGATAAGAATTGACTGGGAAGGAGATAATGGAAGATTTTAGCATTAATGGAAATGTTCTGTCCTGATTGTGGTAGTTTTTATGAGTGTATGAATTTACAAAAAGTCATTTAACTGTACACCCATTGAATTTGTACATTTTATGTAAATTATATTATATACACACACATACGCTCATCTATTATATTCCCCTCACTAAAGCACTCCCAAATTAGTAAAAGATGGAAAGCAGAGAAAACTCTTTAATAAAATTATGTAACACCTAAAATCTGAAACCAGATATATGAAAAAAAATGTAAGAGGTAGTGTAAAATTTGGACCAAATTGAGAAGCTAATAGCCAATACATATATCTACAGGTATCACAAAACCCTCATGTTTTCTCTAAAGTAATTTATGGATCCTGAAAAAAATAATTAATGGTTCTTTAAATTCTAAAGACAAGGTCAATAGCTGCAGATGTACTTCAAGAAAAAAATGGAGTTTATCTCTATAAAAATTCAGGTCCACACAAAATGTTGGTGGGATAAAAAAGACTAATGGAGTCAGGTATCTGTTTCGATACATCATATTTATTTCTTCCAAACTCTTGACCATGATAACTGTCATGAAGAATCTGTGACATCTGCAGCTTTACTGTGAGCTGTATTTTCTTCCTACAGGGATAATTTATTTATTCCAAAGAGGAAAATAACAAAGTCTAATAGAAGTTGTTTACCTACAGCTGTTATGAAACATGATTTTGAGGCAATATACTCAAATTAAAGTTGTGGCAACTTGGTTTACTCTACCAGCTCTTCCCCATTTTTATCTTGAACAAATAGCAGGTCAGGAAATGAGAATTTTTTTAAAAAGCATAGTAAACAAGAGTATGTGAAAAATATAATTCACAAAAAGAGTTACATAAGAAAACTAAGCATATGAAAAATATTTATTTAAAAATTTTTAAGTTATCAAATAGAATGTGGGTACTAATGAGTAACACTAATATTATATATATATATATATATATATATATATATATATACACACACACACATATATACATATATATAAATATAAAACCCTAATACATATATATAACACTAATATATATCACTAATGTATATAACATATATAACACTAATATACATATGTATGTGTGTGTGTGTGTGTGTGTGTGTGTGTGTGTGTGTGTGTGTATGGAATCACTTATGTCACTTTTATATCTTGGCTATTGTAAATAATGCTGAAATGAACATAGGGGTGAACAAATCTTTTCAAATTAGTGTTTTGGATTTCTTAGGATAAATACCCAGAAGTGGAATTTCTTGGATATAAAGTAGTTTTATTTTTAATTTTACTGAAGAATCTCCATACTGTTTTCTATAATGACTGCATCAATTAACAATCCCACCAACAATGTACAAGAGTTCCCTTTTCTCCACATCCTCACCAACACTTATTTGTTGACTTTTTGATGATAGCAATTCTGATAAGTGTGAGGTGGTAGCTCGTGGTTTGGATTTGCATTTCCCTAATTATTGCATCTTTTCATGTGTCTGTTGGTTGCATTTCCCTAATGATTGCATCTTTTCATGTGTCTGTTGGTCATCCATATGTCCTCTTTGCAAAACAAAAAATCTATTCATGTCCTCTGCCCATTGTTTTAGTAGGATTGTGTTTTTTTGGTGTTGTGTTGTATGGGTTTCTTATATATTTATTTCTAATTTAATTTCACAGCTTCAAAATAACAGGCTCTGTATTTCAATTCTTTTGCATTTATGGCCCAAAATATGGTATATCACATCTTGGCACATGTACCATATCCACTTGAAACTTATATCTTAATTATATCTTACAGTGTTAGGGTATAGTGTTCCACAGATTCAATTAGATCGTACCAATCAATAGTGTTGTTCAGATCATCTATGATTTTATTGATTTTTATCTATCAGCTATGAGATATGTGTTAGAATACCCAACTATGATTATGAAATTGAGTATGTTTTCCTTGAACTTGGCCAAATTTTGCTTTATGCATTTTGAAGCTCTATTATTGGATGCATGCATATTAAAGTTTTTGTCTTTCTGATAAATTGGTTTTTCTGTCCTTATGAATTATCTCACTTTATGTCTTTTTTTTGTCTTCAAGTTTTATCTGATATTAACATAGATCATGCAGCCTTCTTATGCTGACATTATAACTTTTAAAATGTTTATTAAACTTATTAAATACCTGAAAAGCTGACAATCTTATTCACCAGGTCTTATTTGAGACTATTTTATTGATTAGTCAAAACATCTTCTTTCACATTTATATTTTGAGCCTGTATTTCTTTACTAAATTTAGCTCTTTCTTGCAAATACTGTGCACATTGTTTTATAAACAGGACTTTCCCATCCTAGGTCCCAGTGGGTAGCTTCCACTGCTGCACACTGTGGAATAGCTTAGTTCCCTAAAACCCATTTTCTAGAGAAGACTTTTTCTCTCTCCTCAGTAATCAGTGAATCCAGACTCATACTGAGACCACATTTGGGAGTGCCCCTTGAACCTGTGGACAATCTACATAAATCCAAATGTTTCTCCTTCACCATTGCTTCTTTGGCACTGAATGCAGCAGATATAGGGCTGTCTTTATAAAATTGTGACAGTTTTTATGCGAGAACTCTAAAGTTTCATTATGTCTGAGAAATTCTACTGTCTGCCAATTTAAAACCAACCAATTTTGTCCTATAAATAGTTAAAAGTCCTATATATGGAAAAACTCATTTCCTTAAGTTTGAAACTTTGCCTCAATTATACTTACTTATCAAGGCCTCAGTGCCTCAGTAATTTTTGCTGAGGCTTCTTTAGCCTCACACACAGGCTAAGGATAGTGCTTATATAGTTTTCATTCAAGTTGTACTCTGTACCCTAAATTCTCTACCAATTAGTTAAATCTGTTCACTGAGTATGAGATTTTCATGAGGCCCACATCTTTCCAGAAATCAATATGGCTAGCATTTGTTTGATAAGCCCCATGTGGCCATAATTTTTCTAGGCAAGTCCATAGCTGTGGCTTCTGTAACCTCTTTACTTGCTGAGGTTTGAAGCTCTGAAAATTTCTACTTAAACCTTTGATAAAACCTGAAACTGTAAGGGTGAAGACTTCCCAGTAAATCAATCACAAGGAGGTGATATCTCTAGGTACCACAGCCCCCAGGAGGAAGCACGACATTCCAGGATACAGATAACAAGACTGTCTGCTAGGCTAGGTTTGATCTAGCAATTTCCCGGATACATTTATCTTTGTGAAGGACATTAACGGCTAACTCCTGCTTTTTGTAACTTATTTACTTGCTTTGTCCTAGAATGTAGTGAGAGGCTTTATAACTGCCTCTCTCTAAAACCCCAGGGTTGATCTCCTCTAACCCTTCGTGGTAGAGAGTCAGTCGCCAGCCAGCTAATAAAGGCTCATAATTAACCTCGATTGGCTCCATGGGTCTTAGATTCAGTCACGCCACAACAAAACATGTGTTTGTGCATTTACTCAAGGCCTGATACATGTAGTGCCTCTAAGGAAATATTTATGAAAAGTCTGCATAAGCTATATTCACCTGCCAAAGTCAAAACACAACATCGCTTAAGGTCACAACACTTAAAAGCTACCTTCACAAATGTAAAAATCAGCTATTTTTGCACAATATAGGCCACTGTAAACTAAGATAAAAAATTAATGTGTCTTGCATTTAATGCAATGTCAACAAAGATTAAAGTCATTCATAAAGTCATGTGAGAAGCCTTAATCATCAGGAATTATTTTGCCCTGAAAAGATCTATTTCTCAATTTTTCTGACTGAACTAAGTGGGAAATAAAACAAAGAAAAAAAAAGATAGGTATCAAAATATAACTTTTGTTACTGAAAATTGATGTTGGAGAATATAGGTTATATCTACAGGTAAATGGGGTTTTAATATTATATTCCACTAGAATGCAATAGCCAATTATTCTGAGTAGGGAGGAGAATTTTAATGTTAAAAACTATCAGAAACCGGAGCAATTTCTGATGTTGTAATATTGACATGCTAGTTGCGACAGGCTACTTTTTACAGTAACAAAAGAAAACAAGTACTTTTTGTAGATAAGTTATCTCCCAAAAGACACAAAGAAGAACACTCTGCTAGTCATATGAATTTTATTTTTCCCAAAATCACCAATCATATTAAATCATTCCTAATCCCCTAAGACAAATGAGTAAAGAAATGGAAAAAGGCCAAAAATGTTATGCTAATAGATGTCTCCTCACACACAAAAAAGGAAACATAAAGAATGAGGAAGCAGCATTTCCTTTTAATTACAGATCTAAAAATAACATTACAATGCAGAAGAAAGTTGTAACTGTGTTTTGGTCTCATTGGTCTAAGTAATAGAGAAAATGTATACAGCTTAGTCACGTAGACAATGTCTTAAAAGATAGCAATTTGTTGAAAAGTGGAAAGGCAGTAAATGCATGCATTTTAGACTACTTCCTCATGTTTGACTATACCAGGAAGAAAAAGAGTTATGAATATCTTGGGGCAGCACAATCAAAGCAATAATCTTTTAGAATGGGAAAGATAATCATTATGGTTAGCTAAGAGGACAATATTAATGCTAAGGAAGAAGTTGAAGACATGAAAGGATAAAAGGAAATTATTGTTGGCCCCACCCATTTTCTCTTTTCTTGGATCTTGGCCTACTAGTCCAAATGAGTAATTCTGTGTATTTTCATTTTGGAAAGAATTTTGAAAAAAATTCAAACAGTTAAGAAAATGTTGAGGTAAATAGAAAAAGTATAAACCAAGCTTACACAGGACAGAAAACATTGTCTTCTACTTTCCTTAAAAATAGAAGTAAAAAGTGTTAAAATATTACAACTGGGGGACTTGAGGATAGCAGTGAAGTTGGAAGAATTATATTAGAAAAAAACAATTTTATGATGTTTTCTTCTCAGCAGCTCCCCTTTCTCATAAAAGACAGTACCCAAATCCTCTACTGAAGAAGTTGACTTAGATGGACATATGTGTAATATTATTCACTGATCAGTTTACTCAACCAAGCTAATCAAATGTGCTATCTCTTCTCTATGAATTTAGACTTGGTAATGTAGGGAGGAGGCAAGAGAATTAAAATATTAATCAAGCCACATTCAGAGACTGCAATATGCTGATCAGCCCTGCTGCTAGGCAAGGAGAACGCCTTCAGAACAAAGGAAGGTTTCTACTGGTATTACTAACAACACATTCCCTCCACCTTTGAGGGGGGAAACAGGAACCAAGAGTCATTCCCTATGGCTAAAATCATGGGAACCTAAGGATTAAGGGCTGGGAACTACCAGCAAGTCTTTCACTCTATATATTCTTACCTTCTCATAGATGCATACCCTTCCTCTTCCTCACTGTACGTGCATATCAAAGGAAATGAGAACTAAAGAGTGACATATAAACTGAATTGCCTGAACACTCAGAGTCCCTCTCAGTTCTTTTATTCTGTCTGTCTCACTGTCTCTCTCACTGTCTTTCTCACTCTCTGCCTCTGAGAGGAGATCACACTCTGTCTGTGTAGTGTTACCCCTTTTCTAATGAACTTTTTTTTTTACTCTAACTTTGGCAAGTGTGTTGAATTCTTTCTATGCTCTCCAGCCATACAACCAGAGAGATAACTAAGAAACCATCCTTTAACAGCAGAAGGTAGGACAGGGCAAGGACACGAGGCTGCCTGGTCTTGACAGACTGAGTGGGACAAGGGCTCTGGCAGCTGCAGATGGATCTTAAGAGGGCTGTGTCTGTGACTGGACTTTCGCGGTGATGGATCTGCTCATTCTGAGCACCAGTGCCAGGTCAACTTCTCAGGGGTCACCAAGGACTAACAGGGGGACAGTGAGTTGTCAAAGTGAGGCCCGAAGCGAGACTCACTCTATACAGAAGTGCCGGTGGTATCCTCTATTCCTCTGTTGAGCTCTCCCCAACCCCTAGTGTGCGGACTCAGCTCTGCCATAGCTGAGACATCATCAAACTGGATAACAGAGGTCACTCCACCCAAAGGATTCCCTGAAACTCCACCTCCTCCAACTCGTGGCCCCACCCAAGCCAGATCTAGGTATGTCCTCTCTCAGTCAGCTGCCCCTTGCTGAGCAGCGCCTAGACTCACACTGGTGGCAGCTGGCCTCGGTTTCTGGTGTGGCCTTTTGAGGCAGCTATAAGCACAGCACCTGTGGATTTATTGCTGAATCTTAGCAGGTGGCCTGGGAGGGGCACAGACTGGGGCTAAATTTGGCTAGCAACTGAACCCATCTCAGGACTGTGCCACTGGACACATACTTCACAAATCCACACTAATAAGACCAGGAGATTTAGAAGCTTTGCTTAGTACATAGAAACAGACATGGAAAGGCAGCCAAAATGGGAAGACAAAGAAACAGAAACCAATGAGAGAACAGAACAGACATGCAGGAATAATGGAGTCAAGCAATCTAACAGATGCAGAGTTTGAAACACTGGTTACAAAGATGTTCAATGAGCTTATGGGAAGTGTAGATGAATTCAGCAAGAATGTTAACAAAGACATAAACAAACAAAAAGGAAATGAAAATTATAAGAGGGAACCAGTCAGAAATGAAGAACACATTATCTGAGTTGAGAAGTATATTAAATAGAATAAACAGAGTGAATAAAGAAGAGGATCAAATGACCTATATAGAGGATGAGAAAGACAAGGGCATTCAATCAGAATGGCAAAGAAAAGAAGCCAAGACTATAATAACAATTTAAGGAGCCTATGGGACACTATTAAATGTAAAAACATCTGTGTCATAAGGGTTTCTGAAGGAAAACAAGAAGTTGAAGAGCTACTTGAAGAAATAATGATGGAAAACTTCCCTAAGCTGGTGAAGGAAATAGACATAAAACCCCATGAAGCTCAGAGGGTCCCCCAAACTAGGAACCCAAAGAGGCCCAGACCAAGACACATCGTCATTAAAATGCCAAAGATTAAAGACAAAGAGAGACTCATAAAAACAGCAAGAGAAAGGCAATTAGTTACCTATAAGGGAGCACCCATAAGACTGGAAGCCGATTTCTCAAAAGAAACTGTAGAGGACAGAAGAGCTTGGCACAAATTATTTGACACGATGAAAACCCAGGATCTACAACCAAGAATACTTTATCCAGCAAAGCTATCATTTAGAGTTAAAGGACAGATAAAAAGCTTCCCAGACAAAAATAAGCTAAGGGAATTTGTCAAGACCAAGCCAGTATTACAGGAAATGTTGGAGGGACTTCTTTCAGAAGAAAAAGCAGTTATCAAAAACATGAAGAAAGTATGGAAATAACTACATTCCTATCAACAAGTACCTCAAACGGAAAAGAATTAAGTGCTCTGACCACAAGATAGAGTGGCTGAATGGATAAGAAACAAGACTCCTGCATATGCTGCCTACAAGAGACTCACTTCAGATTAAAAGACACACACAGACTAAAAGAAAGGGGATGGAAAAAGATATTGCCTTGATGGACTTAGAGGATATTGCGCTAAATGAAATGGGTCAGATAGAGAAAGACAAATATTGCATGATTTCACGTACAGGTGGACTCTAAAGAACAAAATCAACAACAACAACAAAAGCAGAAATAAACTCATAGATACAGAGAATATTTGGAGCGATACTAGATGGGAGGGGGATTGGGAGGGAAAAAGGTAAAGGGATTAAGAGGTACAAATGGATAGTTGCAGAATAGACATTAAATATTTTAGTCTCTGTAGAATCTCTATATAATCTCTATAGAATAGAGATGTGGAGTGTAGCATGAGGAAGATGGTTAATAATGTAATAAATATGTAAAGGGGAAGAAGGGTACTAGATTTAGGGGGATGATCACTTTGTGAGTTATGTGGATCTCTGATCACTATGCTATAAAACTGAAACTGGTATATTATTGTATGCCAACTAAAATTGAAAAATATACATTGAATTGTTCAATGTAAATACAAGCAACTAATTGTCTATTGTATGTCAATATTGATGGGAAAAAAAGCATTAGCCTACTGATTAAGCTAGTGTTATCTCTTTTCAACTGCTAGACTTACTGCAGGTACATGTTCTGTGAGAAGAGTAATATGTTAATGTGTGTGTGGATAATCAATTTTGAGCTATAACTATGTATTTAATACTCCTTGATATGTCATGTTTAATTCCCATTAGCTATTGTCTATGTCAGGCAAGTTTTAAGAGGCCTTCTGGTATAGAGGTCTTCAAACTTTCTTACTCACTTCTTCAAGTAGCTCTGTGGAGCCCTGGGATTCTATGAATGTGCCTCAGGGATACCCTGGGGGCTAACAAGTAAGGTTCTAGGCTCCTCACCCATTCCTATGCATGTGCTTTCAAACTTAAAAAATAAAGAGATGAAATATTCAAATATATTGTTGTTATGCTTAGCTGCAGAACCTGTTTATAAATATTCCAACCACTAATTTAGACTATCATTTGTTTTCTGATTATGTTTTATGAATTATGCCCCAGAATAAACCTTGTAATTTCTTCTAACTTTTATGCAATTAATATTTTAATCATTAATATCCAAGAAAACACTGGGTTACATAATCCCAAATAGTGTGCCAAAACAGACTTTATATTTGGACAGTCTAATTCATATTTTACTTTTTCCTCTGAAACTCTTTCTGAAATTGAGACTGGGATATCCAATATTGAGAATAAGGTGAAGGAATGAAGAAGTACAAATTAACAGTTACAAAACAAACATGGGGACATAGAGTACAGTACAGGGAATATAATCAATATTATTGTAACAGCTGTGTATATTACCAAATGGGTGCTAGAGTAATCAGGGGTATCCCTTCATAAATTATATAAATATCTAACCATTGTATTGTATACCTGAAACTAACATAAAAATAAATATGGTGATTTTAATTTGCAAAACAAAATAAATTAGAATAAAGGAAATGGTCTTGCTAAGAAAAATTACCTATCTCCTCAATACACAAATATGATATTGTTTATTTAATTTCACTAGACCTCCTCTATTTACTGTAACCAGTGGTTTACTAGTGCTCTCTAGTATGAGCTTGGTAGAGCCTATTATTAAATTTTCAATAATTTTGCAAGTCAAGTACGAAACACAGTTTTTATTTTAAAATATGTTATATAAATTTATAATTAAATTATATTAAAAACAAAGAAAATACTCATAACTTTCCAATTATTCTGCAATATTTTTACTGTTATTTATGTCCCTGGGGTTATGTATGTCTCATACATCTGTGTGGTGGAAATACTATATAATGATGCTGATGTGCATCTCTTCCCATCTTCTCATTCAATGACATCATGTTGATATTTTAATAACAGAAATCATCAGATGTTACAAATTGCAGTTATCCTCTTCCTTGATTTGAAATGATGTTTCTACTTTCCCTTCATTGAGATTTATCTGCTTTTGCTCCCATTTCTACAATGTATTTTTTCCTTTGATTAGACAAATGCTTCTGTGCTAAGGAGTGAAAGAAAGAAAAGTCTGTATGTGTTATTTCTCCTTAGTCTTTTCCCAGTAAACATGGTTGTTGATGGTGTGTCTCTCTCTAACCTAGTGGAATTTCTTCATAGGGGTGATTGGTTTCACTGATTCTTCTGGAGTTCTATAATTCAGTTTGTGAAGTGAATGGCACAAAGAAATGGTCCACTCCATAGTGCTAAGTGAACTAATCAAATTTTTACCTTGAACCTGAAATCTTATGGTAGTTAACCAGCTCACTCTTGGTATTAAACTCTGCTGATCCCTTTAGTCATTCATTATATGGTGATTAATATCTTGTTGGTAAAAATTTATTTGAAGTTATCAAGACAACTGCTTAAATATGCCTATTTATTTACATAATACTGTGTGATAACCAGACTGTTTCTAAGACAATCTTATGGTAACTGGTATTCCTTAGTACTTCCTTAGTGCAATGCTAGATGGCAACTGCTTCTAGAAGATATATGGTAAGAAATCAGGATGGATGGTGCTGTTTAGGCAAGGACACCTGTAAGTTCAAGATTAAATTTCAGTCTAGTATTTAGGATTGTTGAAGGTAACAATACTCAGTAGACATGTAGTTCAATGATTATTCTACTATCACTAAGTTAATCAAGGTCCAGGGGCATTATATAAGAATACCTTGAGATCTCAATATGACAAAAATAAGCACAAAAATATGTTTTTTCTTATGAAATTTTTATCAATTTCTCTCTGATAGCTTACTAGCTTTGTAGGTACTTATTATCACTAAGGAAGATGGCATTGTTCTCTCTCTCTCTCTCTCTCTCTTTATATATTCATTTATTTATTTACTTTAAATATATATATTCAATATAAATAATGTCTTTAGAAAATGAAGAGTTTTTTTTGCTGTTTGTAATCATTTTACTCATTCTTTTGAGTTTTTGTTTGGAGGGGATAAAGCGTTTATAATTGTTTATATAATAACTTGCCAAATAAGCTTTTATAAATTTGCGGAAACATTAATAAATCATAATATGATAATAATACTGATAGAGTAAAGGCAAAAACAGGTGGTTATATGCCAAGTAGCTCTTAGCCACTCAACAGTGACAGGAAAATATTTAACTGTAAAAACTCCAGTTTCAATCTTGAAATAGGAAGTACATGTTTCTGAATGTCCAAATAAGGAAGGCCTCTAGATATGATATGATATGAACTTATTACTTTGGTAAGTGACTGATTACTCAATTTTTAGATTCCTGCAGCTTCTTTTCCACTGGGAGGGCCATCAATAATTCTTCTGTTACTGTTTTGCACTAAATATAGATGTGTAAAGACACAAATGAGCAACTGATTTTCTAATGACTGTCACATTAATTTGAAGTATAAATATTGGCCTTTCAACTTCCTATCACAAACATAGGCACATCAGTTCTTAAAAGGTTATTTTGTGAATATTTTAGAGCCCTCATGGTCTTTGGTTTAGTTGCAATTCTATAACCATATTTTATGGAGTTGAGCAAAAACATATATGAAGCAGAAACTTAATTAACTTAAATTAATAGATATCATGTAAAGCTAGTGGGAAGATGTGAGCTACTTCTCATCCCTTAAAAGAGGAAGGATGATAATACATTATACTATTAAAACGACTTTCTGCTAGTAGTTTATTACTTCACACAGAATACAGAGAAAATGATCAAAAGCTGTTCTTTACTTTAGATTTTGAAGTTATCATTGAACTCATACAGAGTTTCTAGGTGTAGAAGAGTTCAAGTGTGGTTCCTCTAGTCCCTTTTCTTAATACATTTTTTAAGTTTTTCATTTACAGTTGGCATACTATATTATATTAGTTTCAGGTGTATATGGTGATTAGACATTATATATTTTATGAAGTGATCACCCCAAATAAATCTAGTACCCATCTGATATTTCACATAGTTATTACAAATTATCAACTAAATTTTTTATACTATAACTTTATATCCCCATGACTATTTTGTAACTAACAATTTGTACTTCTTAATCCCTTCCCTTTTTTAATCCCCCATCTGGAAACCATCAAAATGTTCTCTGTATCTAAGAGTTAGTTTTCATTTTATTTTGCTCTTTAGATTCTACATGCAAGTGAAATTATATGCCATTTGTCTTTCTTTGCCTGATTTACTCCAATACCCTCTAGGACCATTCATGTTGTTGAGATGGCAAAATTTCACTATTTTTTTATGGCTAAGTAATATTCCATTGTATAAATTTACCACTTTTTCTTTATCCATTTTTCCATTGATAAACATCCAGGTGGCTTTCAATTATTGGCTATTGTAAATAAGGCCACAATGAACATATGGATGCACATATTTCTTCAAAGTAGTGTTCAGAGTTTGTTCAGATAAATACCCAGAAGTGAAATTACTGGATCTTTCCTTGGCTCTTATTATAAACTTTGTTTAAAGTCTATTTTGTCTCGTGTAAGTATTGCTAGCCCAGTTTTTTTTTTTTTGTTTTGTTTCTTTCCATTTTCACGAAATATCTTTTCTCACCCCTTTATTTTAGTCTATGTGTCTTTCAAATAGAAGCAAGTCTCTTACAGGCAACATATGTTAAGAGTCTTGTTTTCTTCTCCATTCAGATACACTATCTTTTGATTGGAGCACTTAATCCATTTACATTTAAACCAATAGTTGATAGATATCTAGTTACTGCTATTTTATAATTCATATTTTGGATCTTGTTCTTTTTTTCTTCTTCTTAAAAAAATCCAACTTCTTATGAAACTGGTTTTGTGGCAATAAACTTCTTTAGCTTTTTGTTGTCTGGGAGCTCTTTATATATCCTTCAATTCCAAATGACAGCTCTGCTGGGTAGAGTAATGGCTATTATAGGTTTTCGCTTTTTATCACTCGGAATATTTCATGCAAATCTCTTCTGGCCAGTAAAGATTGTGTTGAGAAATTAGCTGGCAGGCTTATGGGGACTCCCTCATAAGCATTAAACATTTTTCTCTTGCTTTAAGATTCTCTTGTTTTTAACTTTTGGTGTTTTAATTATGATGTGACTTGGTGTGGGCCTCTTCAGGTTCATCATGTTTGGAACTCTCTGTGTATGTCTTATTTCATTCACCAGGTTATGGAACTTTTTCATTTTATTTCTTTTCCAATTCCTTGCCCTCTTCTCCTTGTATCCTTATGATGTAACTGTTGGTATGCTTGATGTTGTCCAAGAGGCCTTTTAAACTATGCTTGTTTTGGAGATCCTTTCTTCTTTTAGCTCTTATGATTGGGTATTTTCTGCTACTTTATCTTCTAAATTGCTGATTTGATCCTCTGCTTCATTGAATCTACCATTAATTTCCTCTAATGTATTCTTCTTTTCAGTTATTGCATTTCTTAATCTAACTGTACTCTTTATGATTTTTACCTCTATTTTTATGGTTTCTACCTCCTTATTAAAGTTATCACTGAGCTTCCATGCACTGATCTTGACTGTTGATGACTTAGCACAGCACGCACCCAGGAGAAGAGTTCCTAGTTAACCGGGAGGGCACTGCTCCCACCAGGCAAGTCAGAGTTACAAAGATTAGCACCATTGTTTTATGATCTTGAGATGAATCTTGCTACATTTATGGACCAATAACATCAATAATTTAAATGAAAAAGAACAAAGTTACTGTGAAACTGTGTGAAGACCTAGAACATGGTATGGAAAGATCATTAAAAACACATTGAAAAGGTCTAAAGTCTAAGTCTGAGATGTCAGAAGCATGGCAGAGTGGGAGATGTGCCCAGATCTCTCCCTTTGAAATAATAATAAGCCAAACATCTAAGCTCAACAAAAAACACCCAACCTGCATGCAAGCACATCTGAACAAGGGACCTGTGAATAAGAGATACTACAGGTCAGAACCTCAGGAGCTGGGCAGTACACTGAGAGAAATAAAGAATCTGACTCTCACATCCGGAACTCCCTGCAGGACAATGGGAAGAAGAGAAGGTGCCACGGGTTCCCTGAATATCCCTGCCTCCGAACTGTGAGCTCTATGCAGTGGCATTGGCCATGAACCAGGGAAGAAAACAGAGAAGTGAACCGATTACAGCATCATGATCAAATGGGCTTCATCTCAGGGGCACAGAGATGGTTCGACATACAAAAATCAATTGGTGTGATACACTACATAAACAAATTAAAAAAATAATCATATGATCATATCAATACATTCAGAAAAAGCCTTTGACAAGATACAGCACCCATTTATAATCAAAACACTTAACAAATTTGGTATAGAAGGAAAGTATCTTAACTTAATAAAGATCATATACAACAAACCCTTAGCCAACAATATAGTTAATGGTGAAAAGCCTTTCCTCCAAGATCATGAACAAGACAAAGCTGTCCAGTATCACCACTATTAGTCAATATAATATTGGACGTTCTAATGTGTGCAGTCATGCAAGAGAAATATATAAAAGGTATTCAAATAGAAAAGAATAAACTGTCACTATCTGTGGATGACATGATTTTCTATATAAAAAACCTTAAAGTTTCCAAAAGAAAACTACTAGAAACAATAAGCAAATACAGTAAAGTTTCTGGATGCACATTTGCTGTTCAAAAATCCATAGCATTCCTATACTCTAATGATTGTCAAAAGAAGAAGTGGAAAAAAAATAAAACAATTCCTTCAGCAATTGAAACCTAAAAAATAAAATACCTAGGAATAAATATAATAAAACATGTGAAGAACCTATAAAATGAAAACTATAAGATGCAGTTAAAAGAAATTGAAGATGATAAAAGAAATGGAAAGATTTTCTGTGTTCTTGGATTGAAAGAACATAGCTAAAACGTCCTTAATGTTTTCTAAAGCATTATACAGATTTAATACACTCCCCATCAGAATCCCATCAGCATTTTTTTAAAGAAATAGAACAAAAAATCATCAGATTTGTATGGAAGCACAAAAGACTCTGAATTGCCAAAGTCATTCTGAGAAAAAAGAATGAGGCTGGAGGCATCATTTTTCCCAACTTCAAATTATACTACAAAGCAACAATACTCAAAAGAGCATGGTATTGGCAGAAAAACTAACATACAGACCATTGGAACAGAATTGAGAGTCCAGAAGTAAACTCATGTTTATATGGGCAAATAATTTTTGAAAAAAGAGCCAAATACATACAGTGGAAAAAAGAAGTCTTCAATAAATGGTGCTGGAAAAACTGGAAGGCCACCTTCAAAACAATGAAACTAGACTGTTGTCTTTCACCACATTGACTCAAAATTGATTAAGGACCTGAATATAAGACCTCAACAATAAAATGCATAGAAGAAAACATAGGAATCAAACTCAAGGACCTTGGACTTAAAGATGATTTTATGAATTTGACCTCAAAGACAAGGGAAGTAAAAGCTAAAATAAATGAATGAGACTACATCAAAGTAAAAAGTTTCTGCACAGCAAAAGACACCATCAACAAGATAAAGAGACAACCACCTGAATGGGAAAATATATTTGCAAGCAATGCCTCTGATAAGGACCTAATATCCTAAATATACAAAAAACTCATATAACTCAATAACAACAACAAAACAAACAATGCAATCAAAAAATGGTCAGAGGATTTGAACAAACAATTCTTCCAAGAAGACATGCTAATGTCCAGCAAACATGAAAAGATACTCAACATTGCTAGCTATTAGGGAAATGCAAATCGAAACCATGGTGAGATACCATTTTACACCTATTAGAATAGCTATTATCAAAAAGACAAGTAATAATAAGTGTTGGAGAGGATGAGGAGAAAAAGGAACCCCATACACTGCTGATGAGCTGCAAATTGGCACAGCCACTATGTAAAACAATATGGAGTTTCCTCAGAAAACTAAGAATTGATCTGCCATATGATCCAGCAATCCCTCTACTGAGTATTTACCCCAAAGACTTGAAAACCCATATTTGAAAAGATATTTGCATACTAATATTCATAGCAGTGTTATTCATGGTGGCCAGGATGTGGAAGGAACTGAAGTGTCCTACGATAGATGATTGGATAAAGAAGCTGTGGTACATATATACAATGGAATATTACTCAGCCATGAGATGAAATACTGCCATTGCATTAACATGGATGGATCTTGAAACAATCATGCTACATGAAATAAGCCAGACAGAAGTTGTTGAACCCACATATCAATTATATGTGGGCAATAAACCTAAAAGCAACAAACAAACTGGATAAACAAACAGAGACCATGGACATGGACAATAGACTAGTGATTACAAGAGGGTAGTAGGGGGAGTGGGGAGGTAAATGGGGTAAAATGGGTCAAATATGTGGTGACAGAAAAAAATCTAACCATGGGCTGTGGACACACAATGCAATGTATGTATGTATACTTGTATGTACACACACAGAGATATTATGCCTTACTGTTGAATTGCACACTTGAAACTTACTGGATTTCATTATCCCATGTCACCATAATAAAAATAAAAAAAAAATAAAAAAAATACAGTTTAAGTCTAATAACTACAAAAAAAATTATGAATGAGTTTATCTACTTTTCACCTATGTTCAGTAAGCACCTTTACAATCAGTGTTTTGAATTCTACATCTGGTACATGGTTTGTCTCTATTATTTTTTAGTTCATTTTGTAGATGTTTACTCTATTCTTTCATTTGGGACATATTTCTTTTGTCTTCCCATTTTGGCTGCCTCCCTGTGTGTGATTTTATGTATTAGATAGATCTCCTATTTCTCCAAGTCTTAGAAGAATGGCCTTATGTAATGTGTCCTGTGGGATCTGATGGCAATGTCTCCTTGGCGACTGAGCCAGGTGCTCCAGAGCTGTCCCTTGTATTGGTTGTATGTACCCACCTGTTGTACTTGAGATTTGGTTGCTGTTTGAATGTGTATGTGAGGGATTGCCCCTAAGGCTGATTAGTTTTAAGGACTGGCTGGTGATTGGCTAAACCCATGGAGCAGAATTTGCTTTAGCAGAGCTCTGATACCTGCACACTCTGCTTTTTGTGGGCATCATCTTCAGATGCAGCCCCATGTTGTATTCTGGTTTAGCTTAAAGTCAGTCAGTCACCAGGCATATCAGTCCCAATTGCTTCTAGGAGTTGCTGCACCACAGGCCAAGATCAGCTACAGCCTGTGCTCTGCTCAGGGCCACTTGACAAAAGTCACCCAGCGATGTGCAGATGTCCACCACCTGCACTGGGCTTGGAAGTATCTCCAGAGTTCACGTCACCAACGAAGGTCAGCTGCTGCTACTGCTGGTCTTGGGACTGCTCATCAAGAGGTATGGGGCATACTGAGGTCAGATGCTGTTTGTTTGAGTTGTGTGAACCTTTGAGGCATTTTCAAAAAGTACACAGCCTTGACCATGACAGGTCATTTGTATCAAAAAAACAAACAAACAAACAAACAAAAACAATGGAAACGCCTTAGGTGGGTCAGCAAGTTGGATTGTCTGGTGTCTCAAGGAATCTCCACAGTCAGGCACTCAGTGTTAGCCATGTTAATCAAGACTCAGAAATGGTGGCCACTTGTGTCTGCATACTGGGTAGGGGGATGGTTTAACAAAGAAACAATGGATCTGGCATCACGTCTGTTGCTGCACCACCAACCCTCACCCTGAAGCCAGACAACTGAGTTCCTTCTTGTATGTCTCTGATGTCTTTCAAGCTGCTGCTCCAGGGCTGGAGTTCAGAGTGAATAATGCCATCAGCAAGTAAGTTTGCCTTGGGCCTCTCTAGAGAAATGTCTGAAACTCCCACTGCCCTTCATTTCATTCAATCACAATTGCTGTTGGTTTTTACTTACAGAAATTGTTAGCACTTCCCTTCCTATTACTGAAACCCTGGGCTGGGGAGTTCAATGTGGGGCCCAGACCCCTCACTCTTCTGGGGAACCTCCACAGACAAGATATCGCTCCAGATGGCAACCAACACACATGGGTGTGTGACCAGTCTGTTCCACACCTTTATCCCTCCTAACAGTCTCATTGTGGCTTCTTCTGTATGTCTCCAGTTCTAGGACTTCTAGAACTGCAGCTAGATTTCAGGTGACCCTCAATGATGGCTGTTTTGTAGTTTAGTTGTAATTTTGATATGATTGTCAGAGGAGGCTAGCACAATGTTTACCTACTCTGCCATCTTGATCAGAGCCCCTCTAGTCTCTTTTAAACAATCTTTAGCCCCCATAAATCCTGAGTCTCATAGTCATTTTTTCCATAGTCATTCAGGACCAGACATCCAAAATATTGGTTACTCTGCAAAATATGGGACAACCCCAAACAATAGGTATTAGTTCTATATCACACATAATTTTGCATTTCCTATTGCACATTTATGTACCATAACATGTAAAAAAAAGCTAATGATAATCTGAATCTAGAATTTAACTGTTTTGCTTAAAAACTAAAATGTTTTCTCACCTATTTAATACACATAGATTTTTTTTTTTATTAATAAAACTACCATGTAAATCAAGGGAAAACTGTACTTTGTTTTGCTTAGAAAGTTATCAAACCTTGTTTACTACTCTGGAAAATGATATTACCAGAGATAATACCATTTGTGGTATTTGACTCAATAATACAACATACCTGTATCAGTCAATATTTGCAGCTGTCACATGCACAGTGATTTTCACATTAGAAACAAGCGTCTAATAACTTTGTTATCACTTCTGGTGTAGTCGTGCTCAAGTATTTGTACACTGAAGTACTCATTATCTCATTATAAATTAGTTATCTTGTATTTATTATTTTATTGCAGTAGGGACAATATATTTATTTTTAAAAATGTGTATAGGTAGATTAGATTATGTTGGAATTTAATTTCAGGATAGTAAAGGATAGAACTATATATGTTTGATATTTAAAAGAACATTCGGTCTTATAGAACTGAGCAACATTGGTATACGTATAACTCCAAGCCATATTACCCAGCTCTCAGAAGGAAATTAAATATGTGCTTGATGAGCAATTTTCCACCCTGTAACATGTTCACCTCTATCATCACAGCACTCATGTACTTGGAACTTCAAAATTAATTCACTTTAAATGCATAGAGTAATATACAAATGAATATAAGTATAATAAATCCTACATTTGAATCTTTCAGAATACCCCTTTAAGTCAAAGACTTTCTTAAACCCTATATGTCTTCAGGAATGTATCTTTTCAATTCCCCAAATTCTCCAATGAAAGAAAGATTTTTCTTATTGCCATGAGTATCATTTGCTTTAATTTATGTGACAAATAAAAAAAAATTCAAACCTATTCAAATCATAAGAAATTTAAGGTAATCTATGGAATGAGAGAAAATAATTGCACACCATGTATCTGAGAAGGAGTATCAAAAATATATAAAGAACTCATAAAACACAACTGCAAAATATCTGATTTAAAAAAAATTGTCAGAAGAACTAAATAAATATTTTTACTAAGGCATACAGATGGTCAACATGTTCATGAAAAGATGCTCAGCCTAACTAAAAAAAAAAAGAGAAATGCAAATCAAAATCAGTGATAAAGCACCTCATACCTGTTTGAATGCTGTAATAAAGACGAAAAGAGATAATAAGCAATGAGCATTGGTTAAGATGTGAAAAAAAAGGAAATCTTTGTGCATTGTTGGTGTGAATGTAAATTGGTGAAGCCAATAAAGAAGTAGTACAGAATGTCCTCTAAAAAATAATTAAAAATTGATTCTGGAAAACATGGTGGAGTGAGACGTCCACAGATTTGTACCTTAGAAACAACAATAAGCTGAACATCTAAAACAACAAAAAACACCCAAACTGCACACCATCATGTCAGAGACTGGGATCAGTGCATAAGAACCACCACAGGTCAGAACCTAGGTGTCAAGTGGTAGACGTGGAGAAATAAAGAAGCTGCCTCTCACAGCCTCTGGGGCTTCCTGCAGAAGGAAGAGGAGGGGGAGGAGAGAAGGTGACTTTCCTAAACAGCCCTGCATGGGAGAGTTGTGAGTTACACAGAGCCCACAGCAGGGCCCAGTCTTCAGGGTGGAAAGCAGAGAAGCAGGATGAGACCTCAGAGAAATTACAGTTGATTTTTACCAAATCAAAGCTGAGCTGCAGCCCCCAGCTACCAACTCAGAGGGTCCCTGCCTCCATAACCTCCGAGACTGATCACTGCAGAGCCCCAGGAGAATCTGAGCAAACACTGCCGAGACTGGTGCTGACACTGACAGGAGTTGAAACTGAGGGTAGTGAGTGTGATTAAATATCTATCAGAAAACAAAAAGGCATTTTTAAGGCTTTATATAAAGCAGGGATCCAAGAGGCTGAGACATCACCTACTAGAAACAAAAGAAAAGTACTTTCTTCACAGCAGGCTAAAGAGAGACCTTTATATAATAAATCTTCTTCTGGAAAAACATAGCACACTTCTATTAAAGCCCAAGTGGAAGAATAGTCTATTAAACATTATGAACAACCAAAGTGACAAGGCATCTCTGAAAGAACGAGAAAAATCTCCAGAAAATAAGCTTATAGGCATAGAAATATGTGACTTAAATGACAGAAAAATCAGGATGATACATCTGAAAAAAGTCTCAGTTTCAAAACAAGTCATATCAACATTTTCAGGAATTGAAAAAACAACTAGATGAGTAGAGCAAGGAGATTGATCCCTCAAAAAGAACCAACTAGAACTTATGGAGATAAAAACACTGCAAGATTTGAAAAATGAAACAGCAAGCTTGGGAAATAGAGTCAACCAGATGGAGGGAAGGATCAGAGATATCAAAGACAGAAATCCAGAAAGAAATCGGAAGAAGAGAGAAACCAAAGATTGAAAAATAATGAAAGAGAAATACAAGAAATAGCTTATGTTTCAGGAGAAGAAACATAAGAATAATGGGCATTATTGAAGGCGAGGAAAAGGAGCAAGGACTAAAGAGCATTTTCACACAAATAGTTGATGAGAATTTCCCAAATCTAAGGAATGAGCTAGAGCTTGAAATTCAAGAAGTCAACAGAACATTCAATTATCTTAACCCAAAAAGGCCTTCACCAAGATACACTGTATTACAGTTATCAAAAATCATTGACAAAGATAGAATTCTCAAGGAAGCTAGGGAGAGAAAATAGTCACTTATAAAGAGAAACCCCTTAGATTATCATCGGACTTCTCGGCACAAACCTTATAAGCCAGAAAGGAGTGGAATCAAATATCAAACTATTAGGTGAAAGGAACTACCAACCTAAAACAATGCATCCAGCTAAGCTCTCCTTTAGATGTGAAGGAGAAATTAAGACCTTTCCAGATATAAAAAAATTAAGAGGATTGTACACTACAAAGTCTGTATTATAGGAAATACTGAAAGGGGTCAGCTCACATAAAAAAAAAATGACCAAAAAAACAAACAAACAAACAAAACAACATAATTACAAGTAAAGTGACTATCAGGAAAATAGAAGCAGTGGAGTGCAAACTTTACCAAGAACAGAGCAGTATAACCTTAAATAATAAGAAGAGAATTGCTATAGCAAGATAATATGAACGTTCAGCATACAGAGGGACCAATTGAGATAACAATGACTAAAAAGGGGAGGATTCAAAGATCCACATTCACAAAGGGGAATGGAGATAAGGCATGCACAGAAGAAAATGGACAACTGTATATATATAACAATCATTTTCATATTCTTACTGGTAACCACACATGAAGATTCAGAACTGGAGTATATAACATCATAAACCAAAAAGAACCAGAGGAAAAACTTACAAAAACCAACCAAAATAAATAAAACAGAAACACAAGGACAAAGAAGCAATGGAAACACTGAGCTACCAGAAAGCAAAAGATACAGTGGCTATAAGAAAATCTCATATTTCAATAATCACCCTAAATGTAAATGAACTGAACTCACCAATAAAAAGGCACAGAGTTGCAGATTGGATCAAAAAACAAAACCCAACTATATGCTGCCTCCAGGAGACATATCTTAGTGCCAAAAAAATATAGAGACTCAAACTGAAAAGGTAGAAAATGATATCTCAAGCAAATGGCATTCAAAGAAAAGCGGGAGTAGCGGTACTAATATCAGACAAAATAGACTTCAAAATAAGAAAGGTAAAGAAAGATTCTGAGAAACATTTCATAATGATAAAAGGAATCAATCATGAAAAAGACATAACAGTTATTGATATCTATGCTCCCAGAGAGCCCCAAAATATGTAAAGCAATTCGTAACAGAACTAAAGGAAGTAACAGACCAAAACCATTGTAGTAGAAGAACTTAATACTCACTGTTGGATATGGACATATCATCCAAATAGAAAATCAATAAGGAAATAACATCCTTAAATAACACATTAGAACAACTGGACATAACTGACATATACAGCCTTCCATCATAAAACATCTGCTTATACACTCTTCTCTATTTCACATGAAACATTCTCAAGAATCGACCACATACTGGGACACAGAGATAGCCTTGACAAATATAAGAGAGTTGAAATCATACAAAACACATTCTCTGATCATAGTGCTTTGAAACTAGAGATCAACTGTAAAAAGAAATCAGGAAAAAACACAAATAACATGGAGATTAAACAACATGCTACTGAAGAATAACTGAGTCAAGGAAGAAATAAAAAGAGAGATTGAGAGATACATAGAAACAAATGATAATGATAGTGTAACATATCAAACTTTTGGGACATGGCAAAAACATTCATAAGAGAAAAGTTCATATCATTACAGGCCTAGGTCCAAAAACAAGAATGACCCAAATGAACAACTTAACGTTTCATCTTAAAAAACTGGAAATGGAAGAACAAAAGAAGCCTAAAATCGGAAGAAAGAAATAATCAAAATTAGAGCAGAAATAAATGTAATTGAAAACAAATTGAAAAAATAAATGCAACGAAGGGCTGGTTCTTTGAGAAGGTTTATAAAATTGACAAACTCATGGCTAGACTCGCTAAAGAAAAAAGAGTAAGGGCACAAATAAACAAAATCAAGGATGAAAGAGGGGAAATTATGACAATCACTGCAGAGATGCTAAGGATCATACAAGAATAATATGAAAAAATAAATAACACCAAATTTAATAACCTAGAAGAAATATACCATTACTGAGAAAAATACAACCTTCCTAAACTGGATCAAGAACAACTGGAAAATAGCAGTATGGAAATTGAAGCAATCATCAAAAAAGTACCCAAAAAGTAAAAGTCCAGGACCACATGGCTTCATCAGTGAATTCTACCAAATATTCAAAGAAGATTTAATACCTATGCTCCTCAAACTATTCCAAAAATTTGAAAAGGAAGCAAGGCTTCCCAACTCATTTTATGAGGCCATTTTACCCTGATACCAAAACCTGATAAACATAACACAAAAAAGAAAACTACAGATCAATATCTTTCCTGAACGCAGATGTAAAAATCATAAATAAGATACTAGCGAACCGAATACAGCAACATATTAAAAATATTATACACCACAATCAAGTGGGCTTCATCTCAGAGGCACAGGAATAGTTTAACATACACAAATCGATTAATGTGATACACTAAATAAGCAAATTAAAAAATAAAAATCATATGATCATACCAATAGATGCAGAAAAAGCCTTTGACAAGATAGAGCATCCATTTGTGATTGAAACACTTAACAAAATCAGTATAGAAGGAAAGTACCTTAACATAATAAAGTCCATATATGACAAAATCTCAACCAATATTATACTTCATGGTGAAAAGCTAAAAAACTTGCCTCTAATATTAGGAACAAGCAAGGGGTCCATTATCACCACTGTTATTTAATATGAAATTGGAGGTTCTAGCAAGTGCAATCAGACAAGAGAAAAAAGACATCCAAATAGGAAACAAAGTCAAACTGTCACTATTTATGGATGACATAATTCTCTATATAGAAAACTCTAAAGACTCCCCAAGAACACTACTAGAAACAATAAGCAAATATAGTAAAGTTTCTGGATACAAAATCAATGTTCAAAATCCATAGCATTCCTAATAATAAAGTTTTAGAAAAGAAAAAATAATTCCTTTTGCAATTGTAACAAAAAGAGTAAAATACCTAGGAATAAATCTAACAAAACATTTGAAGGACCTATATAAAAGAAATTAAACCTATTAAAAGAAATCAAAGTAGGTACAATGAAATAGAAAGATATTCTGTGTTCTTGGGTTGTAAGAATCAACATAGTTAAAATGACCATATTACCTAAAGTATCATACAGATTTAATGCAATCCCCATCAAAATCCCATTGGCATTTTTTAAAGAAATAGAATGAAAAATCATCAGATTTGTATGGAAGCACATAAGAAGACCTCGAGTTGCCAAAGCCATCCTGAGAAAAAAGAATGAGGCTAGAGGCATTACTCTGCCTGACTTCAAATTGTACTACAAAGCAACAGTAATCACAACAGCATGGTATTGGCAAAACAACAACAACAACAACAACAACAACAACAACAACAAAACATACACATGGACCAGTGGAACAGAATCGAGAGTCCAGAAGTATACCCATATTTATATGGACAAATAATTTTTGAATAAAAACCAAAACATACAGTGGAGAAAGGAAAGCCTCTTCAATAATTGGTACTGGGAAAACTGGAAAGCCACATGTAAAAGAATGAAACTAGACTATTTTCTATCACCACATATCAAAAGTAACTCAAAATGGTTTAAAGATCTGAATATAAGATTTGAAATCATAAAACACATAGAAGAAAGCATAGGAACTAAATGCAAGGACTTTGAATTTAAAAAGTATTTTATGAGTTTGACCTCATAGGCAGGGAAAGTAAGAGCTAAAATAAATTATGGGACCTCATTAAACTAAAAAGTTTCTGCTCAGCAGAAGAAATCATCAACAACATAAACATACAACCATCAGAATAGGAAAATATATTTGTAAGCAACTCCTCTGATAAAGGTCTAATATGCAAAATATACAATGAACTCATACAACTCAATAACAACAAAAAAAACAAATGATCCAAAAAAAAAAATGGGCAGATGACCTGAGCAGACACTTCTCCCTAGAGAACATATAAATGACCAACAAATATTTGAAATGATTCTAAACATCACTAGCTATTAGTGAAATGCAAATCAAAACCACAATTAGATACCATCTCACACCTGTTAGAATGGGTATAATCAACAGGACAAGTAATAACAAATGTTGGAGAGGATACAAAGAAAAAGGAACACTCATACTCTGCTGGTGGGACTGCAAATTGGTACAGCCACTATGGAAAACAGTATGGAGGTTCTTCAAAAAACTAAGAATTGATCAAGCATATGATCCAGGAATCCTTCTACTGAATATTTACCCCAAAGAACTGAGAACTCATATTTATAAAGATATTTTGACACCAACGTTCACAGTGGCATTATTCACAGTGGCTAGAACATGGAAGCAACTGAAGTGTCCCATGATAGATGATTGGCTAAAGAAGCTGTGAGATTATATATATATATATATATATATATATATATATATATATATATATATTTTAATGGAATATATATAATGGAATATTACTCAGCCATAAGAAGATATGAAGTACTGCAATTTGCAACAACACAAAGTGACTTTGAATTAATCACACTAAGTGAAATAAGCCAGACAGAAAAAGTTAAAAATCACATGATATCACTTATATATGGGATATAAACCTAAAACCAACTAATGAACAGGACAAACAAACAGAGACTCATGAACATGGACTATAGCCTAGTGGTTATCAGATGGTAGATGGTGGGGCAGGAGGGGTAGACGGGGTAGAGTGGGTCAAATATAAGGCGTAGGGGGTGGGGTATTGGGTAAAGGGGATACATTTTTAGTAGCTGAAGGAAACTGGAATTTGGGTGGTAAACACACAAGAGAATATACAGATGTCAAATTATAATGTACACCTGAAAATTATATAATTGTATTAACCAGTGTTACTCCAATATAAAATTTTAAAAAATGGAATTACCATATGATTCAGTCATCCAACTTTTGGGAATATATTAAAAGAAAATAAAATCATAATCTGGAAGAGTTTTCTGCACTCCCAGGTTTATTTCAATATTATTAACAATATCCAATATATGGAAATAATCTAAGTGTCTGGCAACAGAATAAAAAAGATGATGTAGGATGGACGGTCAAGATGGCAGTCTAGGTAAAAGCAGGGTTTGCCTCTTCTCATGATTGCGACTAAAATTACAACCAAATTATAAAATAATCAACATAGAGAACCATCTGAAGTCTAACTGATCATAACTCATACATCTGCTGATAAAAAGAAAAAGCCACAACGAGTCTGGTAGGAGGGGCAGAGACATGAAATGGGCTGGCCTTGCCCTTGCACGTGGCAGTGGAGTACTAGGAGGGAGGGTGCAGTTGCAGAGGCCCCTCTGAAGCAGAGAGGGGTCTTAGCCCCGCACAGAGGCTCCTCAGCCCAGAGTCCCAGTCTTGGGAAAAGCAGTTTCCACAGAATCTGACTATAAAAATTAGTAGGGATTCTGGCATTCTTGGTGATATAGAAGAAAACTGAAAACCCAGATGTCTCCCTTAAAGGTCCTGCGCACAAACTTACTCACCTGTGAACACGCACCCTGGGTGCTTGTAGAGGGTTGGCAGCTAGGAGGCATAAGAGACATATGGGGAAAGACCGAGTTGTGTGACACTGAAGCAAGGGCTGGAGAAACAGTCACCATTGTTCCTTTGTTGGGCTCTTCTCTGGAGCATTCAACAGATGAACACAAATGTGCCTTTGTTGAACTCTCCTCCCACATGGCCAATTCTAAAGATGCATTGCCCTGGTGAGGTCAGCCTGCCCCACCCAACCCACAGATTGTTGGTGGTGAGCCTGTTGCTGGGAAGCTATTCTCACCCTTCTTCTCTGGGCTGCACATTCCATGCTGGAAATGAACCTTAGCTTGAAAGACATGTACGTTTTGGGGGAGATATTTGGTGGCTGACCACTGTTGCCAGCACAAGTTGCAGTATCTCTTGGGCAAATTGTGAGGATTTGCAAGCCCAACACAGACCACAGTTGGCCTCACTATGTCCTATGACTTTTCTGGGAGCCCACAGACTCAGAACTGGCAGCAAAACTAATGAGGTATTGCTCTGATGACCCTGTGTCTTGATAAAACCCCACCTTACCCAACATAAAAATTGTCCTTGATGTGTCCATTTATGGGCAGCTGCCCCAGCCCTTCCCTTTCCTGGGGCTGCACATTCCCTGCAGGCAACAGACCTTGGCTCCTGAAATTTGTGCAAGACCCATGCCTCCCAGGAGAGACTTTGGTGGCAGGCCACAAACTTTGCCCTAAGCTACAGTATTTCTTTAACAGATCTCAGGTGTTCACAGGCCCGAAATTGGTAGCAGCTGACCTGATTGTGATCTGAGGCTATTATAGGAAGCCACAGAGACAGCACTGGCATGAAAACTGACACTATAGTGGAAGGAGAAAATCTGCTCACTATTCCTCGGTGACTCCCTGGGTCCCTGCACCACTTAACTCATGTATCACCCAAAGTCTTGTTCAACTTCAGAGTCTTACAGAACTGGTAGGCAACCTCAGGCCTTGAGGCACATTCAACTTTTTGATAAACTGCCCCAGGCTTGGTACTGTGGGTAACTGTACCATGGCTTGCATCATTCTTTCCCAGTTACCTTTAGATCCAGCATAGGCAGCAATCATCTGTGGATCACTTTGTAGCTCCCACCAGGTAGCCCCAAGCAATAATAGGCAGCGGCTGACCTTAGCCTACTCAGGAGCCCATCCCAAGGGGCCATAGAACTAATACAACTGAAGGCTAATGCTAGATCCCAACAAAGCAACACCTGGGTAGCCCCATAAGCACTATACCCAAAGGGCAGTCTCAACAAGCATACAAACCTACTGGTGTATATTATATTGTGAGGTGTCAGCCCCCACACAGCAGCTCATATCCTGTGGCCATGACCAATGCCCACTGTTAGCATAAGAGTTAATTCCATCCAGTGACATGCTAATAGCAATCAAGCCTTAGCTACAGCAGGAGAACACACACAACCCATGCAAAGAACATGCCCAGAGCCCTGGGTATGGGTGATTAGGGAGACTGTGCCACCTAGCCACACCGAACACCTACTACATAAGTCCATTGGGCCAAGGCTGGGAGACATAACAAATCATCCTAACACTTAGAAACAAACATAAATAGACAACTAACATGAGAAAACAGAAAAAAAAAAAAACGTGTCATAAATGAAACAACTGGAGGAAACACCATTAAAAAATCTAAACAAAATAAAGGCAACTAACCTATCAGAGAGAGAATTAAAGCAATGGTTCTAAAGATGCTCAATGAAATTAGGTAGGATTAGATTATCTCAATAAGAACTTCAACACAGAGATAGTAAGCATAAAAAAGAATATAGAAGCCATAAAAAAGAACAAGTCAGAAATGAAGAATACGATAACCTAAATGAAGAATTCACTAGAAGGTATCAATAGTAGATTTGATGAAACAGAGGATCAAATCAGTAAGTTGGAAGACAAGGTAGCAGAAAACACACAATCAAAACAACAAAAAGAAAAAAATAATTTTAAAAAGAATATTTTAAGAGACCTCTGGGACAACATCAAGTACACCAATATCAGCATCATAGGGAAACAGGAAGGAGAAGAGAGAGAGAGCAAGGAGTTGAGAATCTATTTGAAGAAATAATGACAGAAAACATCCTGGCAAAGGAATTAGACATAAAAGCCCAAGAAGTGCAAAGAGTCCCAAACAAAAGGGACTCAAACAGACCCACACCAAGACACATCATAATTAAAATGCCAAAGGTTAAAGACAAAGAGAGAATCTCAAAAGCAGCAAGAGAAAGGCAGCTAGTTAATTACAAGGGTGCCCACATTTAAAAAAGATCACCTATTTTTTTTTTCAACAGAAACTGTGCAAGCCAGAAGGGAATGGAAAGAAATATTTAAGGTATTGAAAAACAAAAACCTACCACCAAGAGTATTGTGAAGCTGAAGGAAGAGACCTGTGAACAACTAATCGTATGAAGTCTGTCCAATAGACAAAGGGCTGAAATCATAATGCTGTGTGTGAAGAATAATAATGGAATAACTGCAAAAAGAAAAACTATCTGTTCTCACTGAGTCATCTCTTTAACTCTGGTTCTACAAATTTATTATATGAAAGCAATTAGAAAAATGGCATAGATGATAGAGGCTCTGTTCATCCCTCTGGCGACCAAATCAAAGTTGTGATGGAAACAAGGAGCAGCAGCAAGAAAAAATCGCCTGAGATCTAGATGAACAAGCCATACTACTAGGGAAAATCCAAGAAAGCACCCTGCAATGGCAGAAGGTATGACGGGGCGAGGATGCGGGGCTGCCCATTCCCAAGAGGCTGAGTGAGATGGAGGCTGCAGGAGTGGGAGAAGTCTCTTAAAAGATCCGTGTCTGTGAGCAGATTTTCACAGTAACAGACTTGCTTGCTCTGAGCACAAGTACAGATTCGGCTGCGTGCAGTTGGCACCAAGGACTTACAGGGAAATATTGTCGGAGTGAGGGCTGACACGAGACTTGCTTTGTACAGAAGTGCTGGTAGTATTCATTATTCCCTGTTGAGCCATCCCTTTATCAGTGCACTGGACACAACACTGCCATAGCCCTAACGTCATCATACTGAATAATAGAGGTCGCTCCACCCAGAGGATTCCCTGAAACACTGCCACCCCAACTAGCAGCCCCACCAAGCCACACCCAGGTATATCCTCAGCAAGACAGAGGCTCCTTGCTGAGCAGCACCTAGACTCACACTGGAGGCAACTGGCCTCGGTTTCTGGTGTGGCCTTTTGAGGTAACTATAAGCACAGCATCTGTGGATTACTTGCTGAAAATTAACAGGTGGCACTGGAGGGGCAGAGGCTTGGGCTAAATTTGGCCTGCAGCTGAACTCCTCTCAGGACTGTGCCACTGAACAGACACCTACTTAACAAATCCACACTAATAAGACTGGGAGACTTAGGAGCTTTGCTTAGTATGTAGAAACAGACACGGAAAGGCAGCCAAAATGGAAAGACAAAGAAGTAGAAACCATATGAGAGAACAGAACAGAGATCTAGATATAATAGAGTCAAGTAATCTAACAGATGCAGAGTTCAAAACACTGGTTATAAAGATGCTTAATGAACTTTTGGTTAATTTCAGTGAGAACTTCAACAAGGTGATGCAAAATCATAAAAAATAGAAGTGGAAATTATAAAAGGAAACTAGTCTGAAATGAAGAACACATCTGAGATGAGAAATATATTACATAGAATAAACAAAGGAGCAAACAGAGTGAATAAAGAAAAGGATTGAATGCCTTATCTAGAGGATGGAGAAGCCAAGGGTACTCAATCAGAATGGCAAGAGATAAGATTCCAAGACTATAAGAATAATTAAAGGAGCATGTGGGACACTATTAGGGGTCCGCATATCCATCTTTTTGGCATAGCTGAAGAAAATCAAGATGTTGAACAGCTGTTTGAAAAATAATGATAAGAAACTTCCCTAACCTGGTGAAGGAAATGGACATAAAACCCTAGGAAGCTCAGAGAATTCCAAAAATCAGGGATCCAAAGAGGCCCACACCAAGACACATCATAATTAAAATGCCAAAGTTCAAATACATAGAAAGAATATCAAAAACAGCAAGAGAAAACAAGTTACTTATAAGGAAAAACCCATAAGACTGGCAACTGATTTCTCAAAAGAAACTAAGCAGGACTGTGGGCTTGGCAAAAAATATTTGACAGGATAAAATCCCAGGATCTACAACCAAGAATAATTTGTCCAGCAAAGCTATCATTTAGAATTGAAGGACAGATAAATAGCTTCTCAAATAAAAATAAGGTAAAAGAATTTATTACCACCAAGCCAGTATTACAGGAAATGTTGGAGGAACTTCTTTAAGAAGAGAAAGCATGTATCAAAAACAGGAATAAAGAATGGTAGCAATTACATTTCTATCAATAAGTACCTCAAATGGAAGATAATTAAGTGTTCCAACTAAAACAGTGGATGAATGGAAAGAAAAACAAGACTCCTACGTGTGGCCTATAAGAGATGCACTTCAGATTAAAAGACAAACACAGATAAAAAGGAAGGGGATGGAAAAAGATATTGTTTTGATGGACCTAGAAGGTATTAAAGTCAGACAGAGAAAGGTAAACACTATATGATTTCACTTAGATGCAGAACCTAAGGAATAAAAGGAACAAACCAATCAAAACAGACTCAGAAATATAGTGGACGATTTGGTGATGGACAGAGAGGTGGGGGGTTTGGGAGGCTGGGAGAATGGAGTGAAGGGTTAAAGAAGTATAAATTAGTAACTGATGGATGGTCACAGGGAAGGGAAACATGGCATAGAAAATGTAATTGACATAAATATTTTGGCTAAGTGGAGGTACAGGGTAGGGAGGGAGCAATTGGGGGAATCATTTTATGAACTATATAGGTAGATGTCTAATCAATTTACTGTGTGCTTGGAAGTAATTAAAACAAATAATTTTTAAAAAAGAAAGCAATTAGGCATATGTGAAGATATGTATGCAAAAATATCATTGTAGTTAGAGGATTGTTTATAATAATACAACATTGGAATAAAGAGTAAAAAGCCAAATTAACCTAAATGAATATCAAAAAAAAATTACCTACAACCAAGAATACTGTAGCCAGCAAACTATCAATTAAAATGGAAGGTGAGATAAAGAGCTTCCCAGGCAGGAAAAGGCTTAAGGAATTCATTATCAACAAGACAGTTTTACAAGACATGTTAATGAGACTTTTGTAAATAGAAGAAGGAAAAATCTCATAATAAGTATGTACCTATCAATAATCACTTTCAATAGAAATTGATTAAATACTCCAACCAAAAGACACAGGGTCGCTGAATGGATAAGGAAACAAGATGCATACATATGCTGTATACAAAAGACCCACTTCTGATCAAATAACACACAGAGGCCAAAAATAAAGGGATGGAAAAAGATATTTCATGCAAAAGGAAATGAAAAAAGAAACCTGGGGTAGCAATGTTTATATCAGACAAAATAGATTTTAAAACAAAGATTAAAATAAAAGACAACAAGGGCATTACATAATGATAAAGGGATCAATACGACAAGGGAATGTAACCCTAGTAAACATATATGCACACAACACAGGTGCACCTTTGTGTATAAAGCAATTTTTGACTGACATAAAGAAAGGGATGAACAGTAACACACTCATAATAGGAGATTTTAACACCTTGTTGACATCAATGGACAGATCTTCCAGACAGAAATTCGACGAGAATACAGAGAGCTTAAATGACATACTACACCAGATAAATTTAATTGATATTTTTATAATGTTTCACCTTAAAGCAGCAGAATATATATTCTTCTCAAGTGCACATGCAACGTTTTCCAAGATAGACCAAATTTTAGGCCTCAAAACGAGTCTCAATAAATTTAAGAAGATTGAACTCATATCAACTGTCTTCTGCAAACACAATGGTATGAAACTAGAAATCAACCAGAATGAAAAAAATGGAAACTACACAAAAACATGAAGGCTAAATAATGTGCTACTAAACAATGAATGGATTAATAATGAGATCAAGGAAGACATCGAAAGATACCTAGAGACAAATAAAAATGAAAACACGACTCAGAATCTATGGGACACAGCAAAAGCAATCCTAAAAGGGAAATTTATAGCAATGCAGGCCTACCTCAAAAAAAAAAAAAAAAAAAAAAAAAAACAGAAAAATCTCAAATATACAATCTAATCTTACACTTAAAAAAAGTAGAAAGGGAATAGTAAAAAGCTCACAAGACAAATAGAAGAAAGGAAACAATAAAATTAGAGTGGAAACAAACAAAATTGAATTTAGAAAAACAATACAAAAGATTAATAAAACCAAGCGCTTGTTCTTTGAGAAGAAAAACAAAATTGATAAAACCTTAACCAGACTCATAAAAAGAAAAAGAATGAGAACCCAAATAATTAAAACCAGAAATGAAATAGATATAACTACAAACTCCACAGAAATACAAAGGATTATAAGAAAATATTACATGCAATTATACACCAACAAATTGGACAATCTGGAAAAAATAGATACATTCCTAGAAACATACAATCTCCCAAGACTGAGTCAAGAAGAAACAAAAAATCTGAACCCACCTATTACCACCAACAAAATCGAATCAGTAATCAAAAAAACTCCCAGAAAACAAAAGTCCTGGACTGAATGGCTTCATAGGTGAATTTTACCAAACATTCAAAAAATAATTAACAGCTATTTATCTCAAACAATTCCAAAACTTTAAAGAGGAGGGAAGCATCCATAATTCTTTTTATGATGCTACTCTTACCCTGATTCCAAGTCAGACAAAGAAATTACATAAAAGAAAACTGTAAGCCAAATTTCTTATTGATGCAACAATCCTCAAAAAATATTAGCAAACTGAATACAACAGTACATATATTAAAAATATCATATACCCTGATCAAACTGGGATTATTCCTGAGATGCAAGGTTGGTACAATATCTGCAAGTCAATTAATGTGATATACCACATCAACAAACTGAAAGATAAAAATCATATGATCTTAGTAATGGATGCAGAAAACTCTTCAACAAAATACAGCATCCATTTATAAAAAAAAACTCTCAGCAAAGTAGGAATAGAGGGAACATACTTCAACATAATGAAGGCCATATATGACAAACCAACAGCTGACGTTATACTCAATAAGGAAAGGCTAAAAGCATTTTCCTTAAGATCAGGAACAAGACAAGAATGCCCACTTTCACAACTTCTGTTCAACATCGTATTGGAAGTTCTAGGCTATAGCAATCAGACAAGAAAGAGAAATAAAAAGCATCCAAATAGGAAAGAAAGAAGTAAATCTCATTATTTGAAGTTGACGTGATACTATATAGAGAGAATCTTAAATATCTTACAAAAAAACCTGTTAGAACTGATGAATCAATTCAGTAAAGTAGCAGGATAAAAATTAATATTCAAAGGTTGATTGCATTTTTATACACCAATGATGAACTATCAGAAAGAGAAAGCAATTTCATTTACAATTGCATCAAAAACAATAAAATACCTAGAAATCAAATTAAGCAAGGAAGTAAAATACCTGTTCTCGAAAAATTATGAGTCACTGAAAAAAGATATTGAAAAAGATACAAATAAATGGAAGCATATACCATGTTCATGTATGAAAAATCACTATCATTAAAATGGTCTACTCAAAACAATCTAGAGATTCGATGAATTTGCTAAAAATATCAATGACATTTTTCAGAATTAGAACAAATCATCCAAAAATTTGTATAAAACAATAAAGGATCTTGAATATCCACAGCAATCTTGAAAAAGAACAAAATTGTATGTATCACACTACCTGATATCAAGCTATACTACAAGGCTATAGAAATCAAAACAGCAAGATACTGGCATAAAAACAGATACATATATCAATGGTACAGAACAGAGAGCCTAGGATTAAATCCACACCTATATACTCTTTTATTCTATGATGAAGCAGATGATAATATTCAAAGGGGTAAAGACAATCTCTCCGCTAAATGGTACTGGGAAAACTGGACAGATACATGCAAAAAAAATAAAACTGAACCGCCTTTTTACACCATATTCAAGAATAAATTAAAAGTGGATTAAAGAGTTAAATGTAAGACCCAAAATCATAAAAGTTCTAGAAGAAAACGTAGGCAGTAAACTCTCTGACATTTTTTAGTGATTTTTTTTCTAGTATGTCTCCTCAGACAAAGAAAATGAAAGAAAAGTAAACAAATGTGACTACACCAAACAAAAATTTTTTTGCACAGCAAAGGAAATCATCAACAAAACAAAAAGACAACCTACTAAATGGGAAAAGATATTTGCTTATGACACATATGGTAAGTGGTTAATATCCAAAATCTATAAATAACTCACGCAACTCAACAATAAAAAACAAGCAATCCAATTTGAAAAATGGTCAGAATATCTGAATAGGTATTTCTCCAAAGAGGAAATACAGAGGGACAATAGACTCATAAAAAGATGTTCAACATCACTAATCATCAGAGAAATGTAAATTAAAACAACAATGAGATATCAACTCTCACCTGTCAGAATGGCTATCATCAATAAATCAAAAAACAGTGAGTGTTTCATAAAAAAAGAAATCTCACCAATTGTGACAACATGTATTGACCTGGAGAGTATAATGCTGAGTGAAATAAGTCAGACAGAGAAAGATAAATATCATATGATTTTACTTATATGTGGATCTAAGGAACAAGAGGAAGAAACTAAACAAAAACAGACTCACAGATACAGAGGGTAATCTGTGACTGCCAGAGGGGAGGGAGATTAAGGGGCTGGAGAAAAAGGTGAAGGGTTGAAGAAGTAAATATTAGTAGTTAAAAAATAGTCATGGGGACATAGAATGAAGCATAAGGAATATAGTCAATAATAACGAAGTGTATAGAGCCAGATGGGTAATAGATTAATAGGGGTGACTATTTCATAAACTGTATAAATGTCTAACCAATGTACTGTATACCTGAAACTAATTTAAAAAAAAAATCTAAAACTAATTCAAAAAGAAAAAAAGATGATATATATGATATATATCATATATATAATATATACTACATATATGTTTATATATATGTGTATATATATACATATATATATGTTTATATATACTACATATATGTTTATATATATGTGTATATATATACACACATATATATGTGTATATATATACACACATATATATGTTTATATATATGTGTGTATATATATACACACACACACATATATATATATATATATGCTCACATACACACACATACACACAATAGAATATTATTCATCCATGAGAATGAAGGAAATCCTACCTTTTGCAACAACATGGATGGACCTTGAGGACATTATGCTAAGTGAAACAAGTTAGACAGTGAAAGGCAAATATTGTATGATATCTCTTACATGTGAAATCTAAAAAAGCCAGACTCATGGAGGCAGAGAATAGAATAACGGGGCTAAAGAATGGGGAAGATGGGGAAATGTTGGTTAAAGGGTATAAACTTCTAGTTAGAAGATGAATACATTCTGGGGATCTAATGCACAACACTGTGATTGTAGTTAATAGTACTCTATGACATACTTAAAAGTTGCTAAGAGAGTAGAACTTAAATGTTCTCACCACAAAAATGAAATGGTAATTATGTCAACTGATAAATGTGTTAGCTAATGCTATGGTGGTAGTCATATTACAATATATAAGTATATCAAATTAACATTTTGTGCATCTTAAACATTCACAATGTTATATGTCAATTATATCTCAGTAAAGCTGGGAAAAAAATATCTGAGGTAAAGAAGGGCACATATTGGTGAAAGAGTAGTTCTCCAATAAGTTATAATAATCTTTAATGCATATACATCTAACAACATAGTGACAACATATATTAGACAAAGGCTAATAGAACTACAAGGAGAAATAGGAGAATTCACTATTATAGTTGGATGTTTCAACACTCTTCATCAGTAATTGATAGATCCAACAAGAAGAAATTTAGTAAGGAGATACATAAATTGAATAGCACTGTCTCTCAACTGGATCTAATGGGTATCTATGGACTACTTCATTCAACAACAGTAGAAAACACATTCTTCCCTAGTTCACATGGAACATTTACCAAGATAGAACACATTCTGAGCCCTAAAGCATACCTTAACAAATTAAAAACACAAAACAAAACAAAACAAAACACAGAAATCGTAGAATGTATGCTCTAAAGCCACACGGAACCAAACTAGAAATCAATAGTATTAAATTAGTTGAGAAACCCCAAAATATTTTTAGATTAAATAAACTTCTAAATAACACTTGGATAAAAGAAGTATTAAGAGAAATTAAAAGATATTTTGAATTAAATAAACATGAAAATACAAGTTTTCAAAGTTTGTGAGATGCAGCAAAAGCAGTGCTTAGAGAGAAATTTATAGCATCAAATGCATATATTAGATAAGAAGAAAGATTTAAAATTAAAAACCTAAGTTTCTACCTTAGTAAAATAAAAAAAAAGAAGACAAAATTAAATCAAAATTAAACTGTGAAAGTAATAAAATGTAAATATTTCTTTCTAATACCATGGTATAGCTCTTAATTTATGCAGGTATCCATTGATATTGTTTAGTAAATGTCTATATTTTTTAATAAAGATTTGACATTCTTCTGCTCTGGTTTATTCCTAGGTATTTAACATTTCTGAAATAGTGGCACAATGTGTCTCTAAATGGGCTTATTATTGTGTCTTTTGATATGTCCTGAAGGATATTTAATACATTCTTTAGAGCATTCAAATCTTTTTCCATTTGTGGAAAATTATAATTATCTCATTATTTTTCTGAAAATATTATCTCACTCCACCGCTCTATTTACCCTACCTGGAACTTTGATTTGAAAGTTATTGGTGTTTATAGATTTATTTTACGTTTTCCTTAATTTGTCTTTAGTATGGCATTTATTACCCCTATATACTCTCTTCTGGTAAAATTTTGCAATGTAACCCTCCATTTCACTAATTCATTCTTCTCATTTGTTTCTTGTACTATTTTTTGTACTATTCATTCATTCAATCAATACTCAAAAACTATATATTGAATACATATTATGTTATATTATGGAAGTTATGTTATATATTTCTATTATATATTAGTGAATGCTAGAAGAAAAATGAAATATATTTAGAGAATGGAGAGTAAAAGATGTATTACTTTATATAGAGTGGTGAGAAAATGGCAACTGAGCAGAGACATGAATGATGCAATTAACTGAGGAAAGATTGGGTGCAAATGCACTCAGGGAAAATGTACAATAACAAGGAAGTCATTGTGACTAGATCCTACTGAAGAAGAAGGGAATGTAAAGAGGGTCAAAAAGGTTAAGTTGCATAGATTATACAGAGCACTAAAGATCATCAGGAGGACTTTTGATTTGATTTATGTGTAACGCTCGCCAGCGGAGTGCTTCAAACAAGTGAGAGCCATAATCATGCTATTATGTTAAGGGTAGGTTTTAGGGAAATGAGAATGGGAGCAAGGACATCAATTAAGGGGACTACTACATTAACTCCAGCAAGAGATGATGGTGGCTTGGTTTAGAGACCGGATGTTTGTGTATCCCCAAAATTCATATTGTGAACCTCTACACCCCCAAATGATGGTATTAGGAGGTGGGACCCTTTGGAGGTAATTAGAATTAGATGAAGTCATGAGGGTGAAGCCTTCATGACTGGGATTAGTGCCATTATAAAAGGCATAAGAGCTTCCTCCATCTATCAGCTCTTTGTCAGATGAGGCTGCAAGAAGTCAGAAGTCTGCAAGTAGGAAGAGGGTCATCATCATAACTTGACCATACTGGCACCTTAATCTCAGATTCCAGCCCCCAGAATTGTGAGAAATTAATTTACGTTGTTTATAAGTCACTAACTACTTCGTATTGGAGCCTGAATAGACTGGCACTTGGTCTTTGGATTTTTAATTTCAACATTTTTTTTCATGATTTCTAATTTCTTCTGTCATTTGGCCTGAAAGAGGAAGTGGGTATCTATAGCAGATAGATTGAATTGTCTGGATAAGTATACAGAGAAAACCAACTAATTACCTTGTTAGTTTCTTAAGTCCTTGCCTGCTTCTGGCTTCTTCTATCTCCAGATGTAGAATAAGTGGTGCTGAATCTCCCTTTCTGGTAGCGTAATATTCTCATACTTAACCTTGACTGTAGCTTCCTTCCGAAAATCTCTTCTCTCTCAGGCTTAATGTGTACTTTTTAGTTTTCACTGATCCTTCACAGTTTCTAATCCACTGAGAATATTTATTACTGGTTATCAATGTCATTGTTTCTTTCTCTTCTCTCCCTCTCTTCTCTTTTTCTACCCCATTCTGTGTGTGTGTGTGTGTGTGTGTGTGTGTGTGTGTGTGCCTGTTTAATATATTTTTATTTATATCTATAATTTTATGAGTTTAGTGCCAGGAAGAAAAATATTTGTCTCTGTACTTAATTGGAAGGTAGATTTTGAAATAAAAATTTTTAAAAATGATTCCTTTAGCAAAACATAACATGCATGACATTCCAGTGTTCCTACAGATTATACTGCGCATATACTTTTGAAAATCAGTGCACATTTCTTTTTTTCTTGACTTTTGATGTGTTAGGAGAAATTTAGTAATCTGATGGTTGTTGTTGATTACTAAACCCTGAGACATTAAATTTGTACAGTAGCCATTCAATAGAAAGATTATTCAGGAGTTCCTGTTTCAGATAATGAGAAGAACAATTTTCCCCTTTATTTGCCTGGTCATTTTTGTGAATAAGAGCACAAAATAAGTAAGATTTATATTCAATTAAGAATAGTAAGTTTTCTGTGTTATAGAGCCCCAGACTAAAGCACTAGCTCCATTCAGTCATCTCAGGGAAAGGAGTTTTGGGTTACTAAAGTCAGTTACTTTCTGGCCTATCTTCTGATGATACATCCCTTCCAGAGCAAGAGCACCACAGAACACACAATTTAAAGATGGACTACTCTTCTATTTCTTCTTTTAGCTTAAGAATTCACGAAAGGCAGTATTAGAGTGAAAAGCTGCAGACGTTCTATCCTCTTGATTGTTCTCTGCCCTTTCGCATATATTATTATTGTAATTCAAATAATAATTGTTCACCTGAGGACCCTCAAGAGTCCTTCTCTTTGGAGCTGAACCTGAAGGAAAGATTCCCAGAGCCTTGTTAGGACACATCAAAGTTGTGTATAATGAATAAATAAAGGCACTGCAGCCCAGGTCCCAGAGAACAGAGACAATATTGTGGCACTCTCTGTAATGAGGCCTAGGATTTTCCTTTGGGACTAATAAAGACAAAGTAGAAGCAAATGCTGGCATACTATGCAGGAGTAGAAAAATGTAGAGAAATTTGGTCTGCCTATTTACAAAACAGCATCTGGGAAAAAGTAAAAATTATAGTTCAGTAAAGGTGAGGTCTCTGCGAAGAGTTTTCAAATGTTTTAATTAAAAATATACTTTCAGTAGTTTATAAAAAAACTATATAGGCAGGTAACAATCCCCCATTACTATTTAAAAGCACCTTATAATAATAAGGGAGGATAGTAATGCTGTTTTTAGCCAGCACCACATTGAGAAAAGCGATTAATTTATTTCTAGTTGAGACCTGAAGTCCGCCAGTATAGTGTTACATTCATTGTTATCAAACCAATCTGCAGACACCTCATATCACTTACAAAAAATTGTTTTCCTACACAAAATCAGTATTTGAGGGTTGGGAAATACAAGGCTGACTGCTAAAAAAATACTAGGAGTGAATATTGAGTGGGCACATTTATTCATGATTCTTACAACTGATTATAATATGATGATGATGATAATGGTGATGATGATGATAATTCTCCTTTAATATAATGTCAAAACAGTGAAATACTGTTATGGTCACAACCAAGAAATAACACATTACAACAAAACATTTTTCTTCTCCAAATTTACAAGAATGACTCCTTTTTATGTAGATTGAATCCAACAATTACAAAATACTCCCTGAACATTAATCTTTCCCCCTTTCTTTCTATTTTTTTCTAATTAATTCCTCTATTTTTCTCTCCCTTCTTTCATTAAACACATTTTGACAAGTTTATTAATGACATAATCCTAATGGGAGGACATTTCCACTGACACTTGAATGATCATATAATATCCCTTAAGAAATATCCAGACTCACATTAAATCTTATCATCTTTTCCTCAGAATTGAGCCCTCTATTCAGAATTATAGGAAATAATTAGAAAATAGTTAAGAAAAGAAGAGGACTTATAATTTTCCCCATCATTTGAATCACAAGAATTAATGATCAGGAGATGGAAGCTTTTGTTGTAAGAATAGAGTAAGACTTAGAGACTTTATAACAACTATTTGTTGATTTAGTAGAAATTGTGTTTCTCTAGCAAAGTCATTCATCAGCATGAGGCACTAACAGCAATGTGCCTGAGAAATTCAATTTTTCAGAAGACTCTGAGCTTACCAGAAGTCATAGTTCTGAAGGCAGGAGATTGTTTGGTTGCTGATGAATAAAAAGGAAGAATAAAAATGAGCATTTTAAACCAAGGCACATATCATCATTGTACTGTGTCAAGTTTTATCAGTCAAAGCTGTTCAGCAAAATTTTATGGATTTAATAATTTTTATAGTGAAAATAAATCATTGGGTTTCAAAAATCTGAAACATCCAGTACTTCAGATGGACTTCCTTTCTGGATAGTCCATCATAGTCATACTCTTCATCATCATAATCATCTTCATCATAATAATTATTTAACATTTTGGTTAATTATTGACTATAAAAGTGGTAATATTTTACTGCTCTCAAGCTCATAGTAAAGATGTATACTATTGAATTACACATTTATTAGCATTTTCATATCTATTTCTACCCAACAATTTTTTGTCAACATTTAGGAATAAGAACAGGACATAATTGTAGGTAAATTTCTCACCCAGGGTAGAGTCTTTATTACCATCAGCTCATTTGTCTCTCCTTGCCTTTTGAGGAAATGTCATTTGAGGAAATAGCAGCTGAAGTAAACCACGAGTGGCATTATGTAGCTCTGGAATGAGTGGGACATACCAGTGGCTATCTTGAAAGGCTTTGAGATTGGGGGAAATATCCATATAAGCCTTGGTCAGAATGGACAGGCCATGAATATATTGGGTCATTCGAGATAGCACCTAGAGAAAGAAGATCAGGGTTGTGTTATGACACTTGAAGAGAGGACAAAAATGACAATGCTTAGGAATCAACCACTTTACAATTTTATTGAGAGCTGACACTGTAATAATCTGACCTCCATATTGACGATGTAACACCACAGAAGGTAATGCTTAGAATTGATTTAGCTTGAAAAGATATAATTAAGCTACCAGTTATTTCACAATGACAGGGCAATATCCTGCTTAGTAAATCACACTTATACAATAAAATTTTGTCCTCTAACTTCAGAGATGATAAAACTGAGCCTCAGAGAAAGAAAAAAAAATCATCCAAGGTCATCTAGGCAGGTAGTAGAGAGATAAGACTAGAAGGCAGGTCCTAGAAATCCCAGCCATGAGTATCTTCCTAATATCACTGTTTCTGCAACTGGAGGAATATGAAATTAAGTGCCAAAAGGTTAATATCATCATTTAAAATTTTTTTAGAGTCCTAGGCTGTCATGACCCTAGTAAAAGAAGTTGCATTTTCTGGTTACAGTGGTATTCACCTCTGAAATCATGTGCCTCATTCATTATTCAGGAGACATTTTCTCCTAAAGCTGTTTGATAGTACTGACAATACTGTTTCATGGGAAACTGTTTTGATTCCTTATTGATGGGCTTAATAGATTCAAGGAACTCAAAGGATATCTTTCTCTGTCTCTGAAATATCCAGTTTAGCCTTTCAGGTAGATGATTTATTATTAGAAGTAGTAGCATTATCATCATCATCATCATCTTCATCATCATCATCATCATCATCATCAATTTCCATTTCACAAATAGATACATAAGGCCTTGAAATATGATATCATCCTCAAGTACACATAGTTAAGAAACTATGAAACTAAACTTGAGACCCCAACCTCATAGTGCTTTGCATTTTCTACCCTTGGCTAAATAAGTCTTTGAGATATGTTGGATGAAGACTGAGATTAGCTCCTCTAAAAATAAAATGAATTAAAACCTTTATGAGTTATGTATGTGTTTCATAATTAAGGTATGTGTGGCAGACAGTGATAAGAGCTGAGCCATTACCTCAAAGAACCAGGGTGGGAAAGAAACTGACAAGAAAAAATTCTTAGAAAGAAAATATTCCCTGAAATAAGAAATACTGGCTACACAGGGGAAATAGAAGGAAATGAAGATTTATGGCTATTTTCCACAAATCCTCTTGAAAATTCAATTCACTGGAAAAATAACTATTAATTTTATGGAATTATGAGATAGTTATAACTTTATGATTTATTCAGAACCAAGTACTGAGATTCAATAAATGATATGTGATTATTTATGGAAAAGGGTCTTCAGTGAACAATCAGATATTAAACTTAAACCTTCCTATAAAAGTATACTCTGTGATAGGACACCGTTGTTCACTGGAAGAAATTGACATTTTGTTCAATTTGAAATAAGAGGTGTAGTAAATATTTTTTAACATATTTTGAAATGAGTTAAATGCCTGCAAATAAAAATTATTTTTAATGAAGTGTTGTTTTATTATTTATGGTGGTTTTTATTTTATGGCAACACAAGGACTTGAGAATTATAAGAACTTCAATTTCTAAACCCTCCCCCATCAAGCAGCTGGAAAAAGAGAATTGTTTACTATGGAAATATACTAAGACTTTTTCTGCTATGAAGGTAGAAAATAGCTGCTTGTAGGGTTCTAAACATTTATCTATGTTCACTGGGTACTAGAAGATGCTTGTGTCCATGCCTGAAATCCTATGCGTAGTTCTGGTCTTCACAATACGGAAATCTCCCTCCAGTCTTGTCTTACTCCATGCCCTCCAATACATGAAGCCATCTTTATGAAACAATGCTTTCACCATGTTATCAAAATCAATTATCTTCAATAGATCTCAACAACTGACAACTAATAATTCTTCAGGAAGATGCCTCATGTAGCAGAAATAACATAGGATTTGGAGTTAAACAAAGCTGCGATCTAATCTCTGTTCTGCCAATTTGTAATGCTTGCAAGTCAATTAAACTTTCTGAACTTAATTTCCTGCTTTTCTGAAATGAGAATATGCATATTTACCAAAAATGCTTATTTTAAATCTTAGAAATAATGTTGATGTAATTATTTTAAAAGATCTCAACAATTTATTCCGTTTATGCATTCATGCTACTTTCTATTGTGACTTTGCAGTTCCTTCTATAGAAAGGTAGAATTTACTTCTCCATTTTAATCCGAATTTATGCAAGCGATAAACTGTGGTCAATTACACATCAACAAATATGATGCAAGCAAAGGCTTAAAAAGTGCTAACACATTTAATCTTGCCCATTTCTTCCCTTTTTGAGACCTAGTCACCAAGTAAAAGAAACCCAGGCTAGCTTTCTGCATGATAAGAAATACATGACCCATATGCAACTGACAAGAACTGATTCCCAGAAGTTAACTGAAAATTCATTCATGAGCCCAGCCAAGACAACCAGAACTGTCCAGATGAGCCCAACCTAAATTCCCAACATAAAAAATAACATGAACTAAATACATGTGTTTTTTGTTGTTGTTTTAAGCCACTAGGTTTTGAGGTGGATTATTATACAGCAAAAGTTAAATGATACGAATGTATGTAAAACATCTACTATGGTTTGTGGGATGTACTAGATGCTTAAAAATAATATTTTCTGATCTTCCCTAATATAGCTTCACCTAAACTTTCCAAATTATTGTTACTTACTTACATAAACTTTCCCAAAGCATTGACATAGCTACCATGATTTTTTCTCTCTACTTGTGAAAATTTAATTCTCCAAAATTTATCATGATTTAAATCTTTATTTCAAATTCAAACACCTTAAAAAAGCCTTCTTTAGTCGTTGTTACCTACCTGATAACTTTTATTTTCTGATCCTCAATTATGTATAATCTGAAATACACATTGTAGCACTTAGGTATTAATTCACTATCCTTTAATAATTGATTCATGTGTGAATCTTCATTTATTGAGTAAATAAATATTTATTAATTGATACTAGATGCAAAACTATGTGATAAATTCTGGAGACAGAGAGGTGAGTAAGATATAACACTACCAAGTTTTTTGCAGTACTAGGAAATGAAGACAAATAATAGTGATGCAGTGTAATTTATGCTGTAAAAGAGGCAAGTATAGTGGCGGCACAAAGGCAGTTTTAAGGGTTAGGAAAATCTTTACAAGGGAACTCTAGAATTCCACCCCACCCATCAGTGCCCTCTGCCCAATATTACTCTAGTGAACTCAGTCTTCCAATATTCAGAAGGAATATTATATACAAAGTTATAAAGAAATTATGTTGCTTAATAACACTTTCCATTTTTTTGAGTGTTTATTATGAAATTGTCATTATTACTTCTATTTTACAGATGAGTAAACTACTCTAAGTTTAAAATTGTTAAACAACTTACCTAAGAGCTTTTCTTTCTTCAAACTAGACTATACACATTTTGAGCACAGCTATATCATAAATCTCTATTTTCAATAAAGCTTATAAGACCTAAACAATTTTCAATAAACACCTATGACCTGAAAGATAAAAAAAGAGTTGGATATAATAGTTTTCTCTCATGGATTAAGAAATAATTCAGTGGCTTCCCCTTTGTCTTAGCATAAAATATAAAACCTGGTATATAGGTCCTTGAAGGAACTTAACCAACTCCACTCTTGCTTGACTCAAACATACTACTTATGTTTTAGGCATGCTTGGCTTCTCTAAGTTCTTAGAATGTGCCATACCCTCTCCTGGGCCATTAACAGCTGCTCTTTCCTCTGCCTGGAATGTTTCCCTGTTTTGTGAGTTCCCTTTATCCCTATATCTGGCCATCCTTCAACTCTTACTCATCCTTCAAATTTCACCTCAACAGTGCTTAAAGAAGGAAACCATGAGTCTCCACACTATGTCAATTCCTCCTTTCGGAGACACCCACAGAATTGTGTACCTCTAAAGAATTCTAATTACATATTTACATTTTGTCTTTTTCTTTAGACTGATAGATCTCTAATAGGAGTCTCTTATTCACTGCATTGTTCCCAGTGGTGACTGGCATTTACAACATTCAATCATTACTTTATGCAAATGTATTGTTTGGTGAGAAGTCTGTGCCTGTCCTATGTAGAAATTGGTATTATATTGTGGTGCAAAATATTTTTTTCTGTTGTTGTAGTATGACATCATGTTTGAAAAAGGCCTCTGCACATGGTATCTACTCTGCACTTGGATCCATGTTGTACATTCATTATTTTTAAAGCATTTTATTTTATTATTAGTTCAGGTATACAGTACATTGCTTAGACATTTACATAATTTCTGAATGATATCCCAAACTCTATCATCCATCTGGCTCTACACAAGCCATTATATTACTGCTGACTACATTCCCTATGCTGCGCTCCTCATCCCCACAACCATCTCTCAATTACAATTTGTACATTCAGTATCTTGATTGGTAGTGAAAAATATGTGACTCCTAAGCAGTCAGTACTAATGCAAACTTTTCACTTTCATCCACTTGGCATTTTTTAACATAAAGGATATCATACTGACCATGGAAAATATAATTTTAAAATATTTTTATAAATCAGCTCTTTACTACAAGAAAGCTTTGTTGAAGAAATTCTGAGAAGCTATTTCCATCAACTCTCAATGACATTCTATTGAAAAAGAAGCCTATTTGGTCATGAAATGCTTGTTGGATAAATTTTGTTTGTGATGTATGTTTGCCTTTCGAAATGCCTTTTTCCAAGGAGTTAATAGCTAATGTTTTCTAACTATTAAAAATATTTTTTTCTGAGAAAATTCTATACTGTTTTTGATAGTGGCTGTACTATTGTGCAGTCCCACTAGTAATGTATGAGTGTTCCTTCCTCTCCATAAGCTCTCCGATACTTGTTATTACTTCTCTTGTTGGTGATAGCCATTCTAAAAAGTGTGAAATGGTATCTCACTGTGGTTTTGATTTTCATTTCCCTAATAGCTAGTGAAGTTGAGCATCTTTTCAAATGTTTGTTGGCCATTCATATGTCTTCTTGGAAGAATTGTCTGTTCAAATGTTCTGCCCATTTTCAATTGGATTATTTTGTTGTTGTTGTTGTTGTTGTTGTTGTTGTTGTTGAGTTGTATGAGTTCTTTATATATTTTAGTTATTAGCCCCTTATCAGAGGCATTGTTTCTAAATACCTTCTCCCATTCAATTGGTTGCCTCTTTGTTTTGTTGATGGTTTCTTTAGCTATTCGGAAGCTTTTTAGTTTGATATAGTCTCATTCATTTATTTTTGCTTTTACTTTTATTGCCTTGGAGTTCAAATTCATAAAAGCCTCTCTAAATCCATGGTCCATGAGTTTAAGAATAGAATTACCATATGACCTAGCAATCGCTCTTCTGAGTATCTACTCCAAAAATATGAAAACATTTGTACATAAAGATATATGCACCCTGATGTTCATTGTAGAGGTATTCATGGTGGTCAGGACATGAAAACAACTGAAGTGCCCTTTGATAGATGGTTAGATAAAGAAGATATGGTACCTATATACAATTAAATATTATTAAGCCATAAGAAAAGATGAAATATTACCATTTGCAACAACACGGATGGATATTGAGATTATCATGCTAAGCAAAATAAGTCAGACAGAAACAGTTGAGAGCCATGTGATTTCACTTACATGTGGGATATAAAACTGAAAGCAACAAATGAACAAGAAAAACAAACAAAAATTCATAGACACAGAAAAAGTTTAGTGGTTACCAAAGAGAAAGAGGGGAGAAAGAGGTAGATAAGGGTAAAGGGGGTCAAATATTTGGCGATGAGAGGAGATTTAACTTTGAGTGGTGAACACATAATGCAATACACATATGATGTATTATTGAATTGTATACTTGAAACCCATATAATTTTATTAACCAATGTCACCCCAATACATTTCATAAAATAAAAAATAGTAAGGTGACTAAATCATCATCAATGAAAGGTGTTCTTGGAACCGTTCATATCTTTAATTAATCACATTATAGAAACAAAATTATTCTGAGAATGCTGACTCCAGGAAACATAAAACATGGTTAAACTCTGGCTTTTAAAAATTTATTTATTTTTTAAAAATATTTATTTATTTATTTATTTATTTATTTATTTTAATTATAGTTGACATTCAATATTATAGTCACAAGGATTTAAATTACAGCATACAGAATATAGTAATAATATTGCAATAAATATGTATAGTGCTGTGGGTACTAGACTAATTGAGGGGATCACTTTGTAAATTACATAAATGTCTATACTGTACACTGAAAACTAAAATTGACCTTTTATAAGAGAATAAAACTGTATTTTAATTTAAGCTCTGCTATTATGTAGTGTGTAGTGGTGGGACTATGAACAAGTTATTTAATCTTTTTAGTATCAGGTTTCATCTGTGAAACACAAATAATAATAGTATCTGCCTTATTGGGTTGTTACAAGGATTAAAGAAGATAATCCATGTTAAGTACTTAATTAAAATCATGCCTGGAGACCAGTCAAGATGATGTAGAAGGTAGATGCTGTTCACACCTTCTCTCGTGACCACACCAAAATTATAGCAACACTACAGAGCAACCATCATTGAAAGTCACCTGAAGTCTGGTTAAAGAGACGCCCTATAACTAGGGAGAAACATAAGAGGTCACTCTGAAACTGGTAGGAGGAGTGGAGATGTGATATGGCCCAATTTCACAACCGCATGCAGTGATCAAGAATCAAGAGAAGGGGAGAATCCCCTCCCCCACCTGAGAAGTGAAGAGTCCCAGCTTCACACTGGGCTCCACAGCCTAGGGTTCCAGTGGTGGGAAAAGAAGTCTCCACAACCTTTGGCTGTGAACACCAGTAGAGATTGTGGCTGAGTGAGATAGAGGGCAGCGGGATTTTCAAGCACTCATCTTAAAGGACCCACACCAGGATTTACATGCTGATGGACTCACTAGCTTTGAGCTCCAACACTGGGTTAGCTTTTTGAGGGTTTCCAGGAATATATGAGGAAACACTGAGTTGTGACATTTCAGAGCAAAGACTGGACGGGTGGCTCTCTCTGAGACAGGAGCGTTGGCACTATCTATCATTCCTTTGTTGAGCCATCCCCCGCTCCTAACACATAAATGTAGGTGACTGCCATACTCATGTCTCCATCAACCTGGCTAACACTGGTCACTCCACTCAAGGGATTCCCTGACACTCTACCTCTCCCAAGTTGCAGGCCCACCCAAACTGCCTCTAGTGGTTTATTCCATATAAATGGCCTGTCTTTGCTCTTACTGAAGACTTCCCTAAAATCTCTCAAAAGTTCACAAAACTCAAAGAAGTAGCATCTGTCTTCAGTGTGCCCTGTACCTCTTGCTAAAAGGTCCCAAGACCTGCACTAGTGGCGGCTGACCTCAGTTCCTGACTTGGCCTCTCAAGGCACCTAGAAGTTCAGTATGTGTGGCAGCCATCTGCAGATTCCTTGATGACTCTTACCAGGTGGTTCTTGAGGTACACAGGCTGTAACTGAACTTAGCCTGCAGCTTGGGCCTGCACACACAGTTGCCTGCTTCAAGCAGATCCAGAGCACCACCCAGGGCTGCATCTGAGGAAAACACACCCAAAGAGCAGACTGGGCAGGCATCAGAGACTTGCTTAAGTGAATTTTGTTTTGTAGGGTCAGCCTCTTACCAGCCACTCATCACAACCATGCAAACATCAACCATGGCTTAACTATAACAGGAGGGCACCTTGAGCACCTCACTTAAGTGATCAGGGAAGGCTATGGCGCTGGGCCCCACAAAACATTTAAGCCACTCTACTAAGACTAGGAGACATAGCACTTTATCTAATACATAAAACAAAAATAAGTAGGCAGCCAAAATGGGAAGACAAATAAACATGTTGCACATGAAAGAACACAGCAAAACTCCAGAAAAAAATACTAAACAAAATGGAGATAATCAATCTACCAGATTCAGAGTTCAAAACACTGGTTATAAGGATACTCAATGAACTTAAGGAAAGAGTAGATGAACTCAGTGAGAACTTTAACAGAGATAGAAAACATAAAAATGGAAATAGAAAACATAAAAGGGAACCAGTCAGAAGTGAAGAATATAATATCTGAGAGGAAAAGTACATTAGAGGGAATCAACAGAGTGGGTAAAGCAGAGGATAGAATTAGCAATTTAGAGGATGGGGTAGTGGAAGACATCCAATCAGAATAGCAACAACAAAAAAAGAATCCAAAAAAAATGAAGATAGTTTAAGGAGCCTCTGGGACAACAATATTTGCAGTATCTGTGTACCAGTAGGAGAAGAGAGAGAGAGCAAGGAATTGAAAACCTATTTGAAGAAATAATGATGAGCAACTTCCCTGACCAAGTGAATGAAATAAACATACAAGCCCAGGAAGGTCAGAGAGTTGCAACAAAATGACCTCAAAGAAGTCCACACCAAGACACATCATAATTAAAATGCCAAAGGTTAAATACAAAGAAAGAAAATTAAAAGCAGCAAGAGAAAAGCAATTGGTTACCTTGAGAGCTCCCATAAGACAGTCAGCTGATTTCTCAACAGAAACTTTGCATTCCAGAAGGGATTGACAGGACATCTTTAAAGTGATGAAAATCAAAGACCTACAAACAAGATTACTCTACCAAGCAAAGCCATCATTTAAAATCAAAGGACAGATAAAGAGCTTCCCAGAAAAGAATACGCTAAAAGAGTTCATCACCACCAAGACAGTATTAAAGGAAATTTTGGAGGGACTTCTTTAAGAAGAAAAATATATGTATCAAAAAATATGAATAAAAAATGACAATTACTACATATCTATCAACAAGTACTTTAAATAAAAAAGAATTAAATGTTCCAATCAAAAGTAAGATGGCTGAATGGATAAGAAAACAAGACCCTTACATAGGCTGCCTACAAGAGACTCACTTCAGATAAAAAGACACAACAGATGGAAAGTAAAGGGATTGAAAAAGATATTTCATGATGGATATCAAGGGTATTGTACTGAGTGGAATAAGTCAGTTAGAAAAAGTCAAATGCCACATGATTTCATGTACATGGGGAATCTAAAGAACAAAATAAACAAACAAACAAATAACCTAGAAACAAACTCATAGATTCAGAGAACATTGTGAGGGTTACCAGGTGCTAGGTGGTTTGAGGAGATCAATGAAAAAAAGGGAAGGGATTAAGAAGTGCAAATTTGTAGTTACAAAATAGGCATAAAGATATAAAGCATAGCATAAAGAATTTAGTCAATAATATTGTAGTAACTATGTACTGTGTCAGAGGGGACTAGATTTATTGGGGTGATTCATTTTGTGAGTTATATAGATGTATAATCACCATGTCATACTCCTGAAACAAATACAGAATTGTATACCAACTATAATTGAAAAATAAAAATATTAGAAAAGATGATACATCTAAAATAATAATAATGATGATAATAATAATGATAATATCTTTCTTATGCTTAGCATTTGCTCAATGCAATTATTTAATATCAAAATTCTTGATAATGATTATTACTTGAAAAGGATTAGGAAGACAATTTTAAGCAATGAAGTTAAATGCAAAGTATCAGGTAAACCTTTAGTTTTTACCAACTGCTATGGAATGAACTGTGTCCCTCTTCCCCTAAATTCATATGTTGAAACCTTAATGCCCATGGTGATGGTATTTAGACAGGGGGCCTTTGAAAAGAAATAAGGTTTAGATGAGGTAGACATGAGAGTAGATCCTTCATGATGGAATTAGTGCCCTTATGAAAAGAGAAAGAGACCAGAGCTATCTTTCTTTCATCTATGCTAGGACACAGTGAGAAAACACCTATCAGTCTACAATGCAGAAAGAGAGCCCTCAACAGAAAGCAACCAGCTAGTGCTTTGACCTATAACTTCCAGCCTTTGGAACTGTAAGAATATAAATTTATGTTGTTTAAACTGCTTAGTCTATAATATTTTTGTGGTAGTCCAAGCTGAATAAGATACCAACCATTGATAAATAACTGCATTTAAAAATCATGTATTTAAAAAAAATGAAATGTTGTCCTGGTACAGCATGAATTTGTAGCTGCAATTAACATTAAGCAGTGAGTCTCAGGGTATCAAATAGCTTTCCTCTCTGTGTGACATCAACAATCTGATACAATGTAATCAGTAAACACCTATCAGGAGAATACTGATAAACAAGGAAAAGTATGCTCTCAGAGCAGAAGTTGTCCTCAAGTATTCCTGCTTCTGATAAGAAGATATGCAACCAAGATACAAGAATAGGAAAAGTAGAGCCCCAAAGAAAAGGAACTCAAAACCAGTGAACAATTTTTAGAAGCAAGGCAAAGAGAACTAAATGATAACAGAGTAGTTAGAGTTTTACCCATTCACTCATTTATTCATTGAACAAGCATTTGTAGTTCACTTGTGCCTCCTACTTGGTAAAGGCCACTTTTATATTCAAATAAAACGTTAGGCAATCTTGAGTGAGCCAAAAAGATAACACTAAAAGGCTCACAGATAAAGATATGTCCTCTCAATTTATGTTAGTAGATAACCAAGCAGATAAAATAAGACATCTTGTTTCAAAAGAGGTAAGTCATCACACACAAAAAAGTGAAAGCTCCCTCTGATGACTGAATATCAAGTTGTCATGAGTAATTTTTATATGGTCAGAGAAGTTTAAGTATAAATACTGAAATTGAGCTATTTTTGATCCTGAGAAAAAATTAAATAGTGATATATCTTTAACTCTTCTCAAACCTTTACCAAAATGCACAAATCTGTATATGACTTTAAATTCTACTACAGTTTATTTTCTATTTAATTATTATACTTTAACAAATAAATATGCTCAGCTGTTCAATAAGGACTCCTTGTTGCCTTGAAATATGTTGCGTATAAAGTATGACTCCTTTAGCCAAAACCATGGAGTGTAATTGTTCCAAATACAAAGCTGCTATTATAACATGGTAAGAGGTGATCCTAGTTGGGGGCCAACTACTTAGGCATAAATGGTGTTTTTCCATCATTTCAAAATGCCATTGAAAGCAAACAACTAGATATTTTGAAGACAACCAGTTTATAACCATTATTTCACTGAAAATAGATAACTGCTTTTCAGTCAATTGGAGTGATTCTGTCAGTCATTGTAAATTTTTGGAACTACTCATATTTTATTACATTTGGCATACGTATTTTCAAATATACTCTGCATAGTCAGTGTATTTAGAAGAGAGAGTCTAATAAAGCCCTTATATGTTTATAGGTGTATAATTTTATGTTTAAAAAGTATTTTATGTATACTTTCTCATTTGATCTGCACTAAAGACTTTGAATATTTTTTCTCATTTTATAGGTATGTTAACTGACGCTCAGAGAAGTTAAATGGTTCACCCAAGGTCACATAGTACATGATGCCACTAGAATTCAGGCATCTAATTCTCAGTCCAGTGCTGCTTCCATTTCACCAAGTTGAACATCTCTTTTCTCAAAGAAAAGTAAAAAGATTGTACCTTGAATTCTCTTTTTTAGAAAGGTTTTAGTTTTTTGTTCTTTTCTTCATTAATCTTCATATTTCCTCATATCTCTTAAATCATGGCCTTCTGTCACTGTCACCAACACCCAGAGTTTTATGCTTCTCCCACCAAGGTAGAACAACAGCTTTCTTCAGAGAAAAACTCCTATAGGCAATTTTTTATGGTGTTCGTGAGAGGAATATTCTTGAAAGAGCAGTTCATTATTAAGACACTGTTAGTCTGTTCTGATGACAAGGATAAGATGTGGACTATTCTGGATAGAAAAGAAAAGTTGTGTAAATCAGTGTCACATTCTTCATGTAATCAGTAGGCTGAGTTTTTAAACAGCAACTATAGAGGGTTGAATAGAACAGGGTTACCAATAGATTCTAAGTATGCTAACTGATTGGCATGAGGATCTGGATCTCTTAGGAAACTATATGGAAAGTGATAAAGATGAGTAGTCATAGAGATCAACATTGTTCAGTAAAAACTTACAGCAAGCCATATATGTAACTTTACATTTTTGAATAAGTACACTTAAAAAGTAAAAATAAACAGATAAAATTAATAATATATTTCACTTAAATCATTATATCCAAATATTATAATTTTAACATGCAATAAGTATTTAAAATTATCAGTGATATATTTTACATTTTTTAGTAGTAAGTTTTGAAATCTGCTATTTTGTACTTATAGAACATATCAGTTTAAATCAACCATATTCAAGTATTTAATAGCTACATATACCCAGTGTTTAGTATATTTGACAGAAAAGCCTGGAACTTTTACTGAAGACTATTCCAGATGTGGTCATGGAAATACTGACTTGCTACTATCATTTGGAAAGGATGAATGTGCAATTTCATGCCTCTACATAAATGAGCATTCATTTAAATTGTGGATAGATGTGGACTAACGCAGTGTTTCTCAACTGCAGCACTACTGAAATTTTTTGGCAGATAAATTTATGTTGTGGGGGGCTCTACTGTCCATTAAAGGATGTTTAACTGCATGCCTGGCCTCTACCAACTAGATATCAGTAGGACTCCTTCTATTACTAACAACCAAAAGTGCCTCCAGAATATGCCAAATGTCCCCTGGAGGGTTAAAGGGCAACAACCCCTGAAGTCTATCATCCTAAGAATTTCATCTTTGCAGGAGAATTACAATAATTTTCTGTCTTATCTAGACTCTCATAGTAAATATTTCTTTCGAATAAAATTGAGGGGAGACAAATTGTAACTATGTACTAGTCTTCATGTCAACTTAACGTACATAGAGATCAATACTATATTCAGATTTTCCTAGAAATAAAAATGTTGAAGCCAAATCTGGCTTATCACTGAACATGTGGCATAACTGGTACTTAAAGACAGAGACTGTGAATTTCTATAAGCAAGATAAACACAATGAAAGGGAGAGCAATCTATAGTAAAGAATCCAAAAGTCCTAAGCCATAGATTTTTTTTTTCCAGAAAAGCAACAACAAAATGTTAAAGATAGTTTGCAAAGGAACATGGAGAAGGGCTAGACTGAGAATAGCCTGAATTTCCAGAGTTCATATTCATTACTGAGTCCCAACTCACTAGTAATCAATGGACTCCAAATTAAAATGTCTATTTTATATATCATATTGAAAAAATAAAAATAATGGTGATAATTAAGGAAGAGGAGAATGTGGAGAAATAAAATATATGGTAGAGAAGCAATGAGACTTTACATTGTTACAATATTTCTGGAGGTTAATTCAGAAATAATTATCAACTTTTTAAAATGGGCATATCTTCTAATACAATCCACATCAAAGAAAGTTTCCAATTGTAATTACAAATATAGATATAGTTATTTATTGTGATGTTAACTATAATTGTGAAAAAAAACATAAATGGCATGGGTTCTATTCATGACTTTTTATTATAAAGCATGGTTGAAACTGCTTATATTTCTTCAGAGAATGTGTGTTTACATGTTTAAACCATAAACAATTCTAGGACATATATCAGAATAAAATGATTTCATTTATTTTGTGCAATAATAATATGGTGCAGATGAAACTTATATAGCCTGGTTAAGAGATGCCAAGCATGAAGGACAAGCCTGTCAAATGTCCATTAATCTGGGTTAAATCTTTGAAGTAAAGACAGCAAGTAAGAGACAAAGAAGATACATTTCTTAAACAGAAATAAGTTTCTAGGTGATTTCAGAGTCTAGGGGCTGAAGGTTTAATACAACATGGAAGGGCTCTCTGGAGTTTGCTGGAGAAGTCTATACTGTAGTTACTCCAAAAGTTGTCAGAGGGTATCCTCAGACATTGAAATCAAAGCAACTACAGCTTACTATCCTAAAGTCATTCCCATGCAGTCCAGTGTAATTAATTTTAATGAATTAATCACTCACTGTGTTGCTTAAGGCTGTGCTCTATTTTTTTATAAACATTGCTGGAAAGTATAAATTCACATGCAAATGGCTCAGGGGAAACAGACCACACCAATCATTTCTAATCCATTTCCATGGTACATAACACAAAGGGACCATATTATTTCTGGAGTTAACCTAGTGGATAAAATTCATGTGGACCTTTTGTGATGTCTCTGATATCATTAGAGGGGCATGCTAATTACTAAATTGGGCACAAATACCTTTTATGAAATAAGACTACTGAGCCAATCCTAAAAAAATTCTCAGATTTGGAATGTGAACAATTTGCTGAAATTAAAACCTACCAGAGAAAATTTAGAAAGACCACTTTAGGTACAACCCAAAAACTTTATTCAGAAATTCGATTGAAAAACAACTCGATTGGTCACTGGGGATTTTAAATCAGCTCAGATTTTTCCCTCAGGGGATCTGGTCTAAATATGTCTGTTTTCCTTTGATAAATGTGTTTCTCAAAATGCAAATCCCGTGATTATTTATTAGAATAAAATTCACCATGGGAATGCTTACAGGATGCAGCAGGCAAAATGAGTAGGCTTACCAGACTTTAAATATTTTTTTAACTAAGTTCAGCCTCAAGAGATATCTTTTCACATTAGCTCAATTGCTTAACTTCCCTATAAAAAAGAAAAAATTAAAATTCCCCTTCCAAATGGAATGTATCTAGCTCTTATCTGTCCTACATATGAGAGGAGAGAACCTAGATAATACCAGAGACATCCATATAAACTCCCAAATCTCTATTACACAACATAGCACATTACATGTCTTAGCTCCCTTAGAAGATGCTTCTGCCGATGGGACATGGTGGTTTGCATTGTGTCAAACTAGTTAATCTAAATATAGTTCTGAATTTGAGTTTACCAAAAAAGTAATTTGAACAAAATTTGAAAAGTAAGAGTGTGTCACCTAGTTGGCACGGGGCTGCAGCGTGTTTCACAGTTCTCCAATGTCCATTAGATCTCCACTTTCAACTTTCCTCAAGTCCTGATCCAAGCATGTGTGTAGTTTCATGGCAAGCATACCAACTCATTATTCAAGTCACCTGTGTTGAGGACAGACATCATATAGAACATGGATTCCAGTTTGTTCATACTCTCCCCTTTTTGACATTCAGCCTTTCTTCCCAACTATTGGTACTGCTGATTACAGCAACTTCAGGCATACGTGGCAATAGCCTTTGATAGACATTTTCATGTTTCTACAATTGCTACAATTTCTACAATTAGGAACTAACTAACTTCTATAGTAAATTCCTTATTGTAACACTCAGTGATTCTGCGCCTCACGTGAGACCTAACTGATACACTATACTACACATATGACATATATATCTTTAATGTGAAAAGATACTACCACAATCCATATTACTACTGTTTTTTTGTACAATTTTAAGTAAGATTGTAGCATGTTTGGTAGACTAGAAATTTATATTTGGAAGATAGATTGCAAATACAAATTCGATAAGAAATGTAAGTTGCTGCTCTTCCATTAACTAACTAGGACATTCAACATTCTTTTAAATGAAGATCTTGCTATTTCGTAGCCCAGGGCAATGGTTTGACCTTTTCAATATTTCATAATTAGATTGGATGCAATTCTACTTTGCCTTCTGTTTACAATCTAAGCAGCCTCTAGGAAATAGGAAGAGTGGTCAGCTGTTCAGAATTGAAAATATTTTAAAGGTCAAAGAAATAGGCTATTTTAACTATCTATTCTACTAAAATATATTAACATTTTTTCCAGGGAAATTAGAGAAAATATGCTCTATATAAAACAAAGCTGAAATCATGAAATTTTGTGACTTCATTTAAGAAATTTCTCAACTGACCTAGGTAAATATCTGGATCCTTAGATAAATGGAGATATGGTTCTCAAAATATTTTGTCCTGTGTCTTTCTTGGGTTACCTGTCCTCTCGCTTATAGCAAAGTTCTCACTCTTTATTATTGCAGAAATAAAATACCTTCACAAATTTTAAAGAGAAGTCTAATACTTCTCACTAATAAGATGAATGAAGTGATATCTGATTTTTTAGAGATAGAGTCATATTTTAAGAAATGCAAATGTCAGTGACTGAATTGTTCTGGTTAACAGAATTTGTGCATTTAACAACTCTATATGCTTCACATTTTGTGTCTATTCAGGTCCTCTGCCCATTTTTTAATTCGGTCATTTGTTTTGGTGTTGAGTCGTATGAGTTCTTTATAAATTTTGGATATTGACCTCTTATGGAATGTATCATTCACAAATATCTTCTTTCATTCAGCAGGTTGTCTTTGTGTTTTGTTGATGGTATCTTTGCTGTACAAAAACTTTGTAGTTTGATGTATTCCCATGTTTTATTTTTTCTTTTGTTTGCCTTGCTCAAGGAGATATATCAATACCTATCTATCTATCTATCTATCTATCTATCTATCTAATCTATATCTATTTATATCTGTATATCTATATCTTTTTTGTCTCTTTATTTTTCTATATGTATAGGTAGATATAGATAGATAAATATATATAGATATAGCTAAGATAAATATAGATAGATGATAGATAAATAGATATACATATCTATAGATAGATTGTATATATATCTATAGATAGATATAGATAGATATGGGATTATTGTTTTTGTGTAGATAGATATAGATATAGATATAGATATAGATATATAGATATAGATATAGCTATAGATATAGATATAGATATAGATAGGTATATGTTACTTTGACCAATGTCAGAATTTACTGCCTATGTTTTCTTCTAGATATTTTATTGTTTCAGGTCTTACAATTAAGTCTTTAATTCATTTTCAGTTTATTCTTGTATATAGTGTAAAACTGTTGTCTGCTTTCATTTTTGACATATATTTGTTCAGTTTTCACAACATTTATTAAAGAGACAGTAATATTATATAGCATATTATAGCCTACTTTACAATTTATTAACTGATCATATAGATGTGAGTTTATTTCTGGGATCTCTATTTTTTTCCATTGTTCTATTTGTCTGTTTTTATGCTATCAGTATGCTGATTTGATTACTATAGCCTAGCCTTGTAGTATAGTTTGACATCAGGTAGCATAATACCTCCAACCTCGTTTTTATTTCTCAAGATTGTTGTGTCTATGCGGGGTCTTTTGTGGTTCCATATAAATTTTAGAATTATTTTTTCTAGTTCTGTGAAAAGTGCCATTGGCATTTTGATAAGGATCGCATTGAATCTACAGATTGTTTTGGGTAGTATAAACATTCTAACAATGTTATTTCTTCCTATCCATAAGCATGGTATATGCTTCCATTTATGTGCATCTTCTTCAGTTTCTTTCTTTAATATCATAAATTTCTGGATTCAGGTCTTTTACTTCTTATGTTAAATTTATTCCTAAGTATTTCTTTTATTCAATTGTAAAAGAAATAGCTTTCTTAATGTCTCCTTTCCTTACTTTTTAATTTTTTTTAATTTTTCAATTACAATTGGAATACAATATAATGTTAGTTTCAGGTGTACAACATAGTGATTAGACATTTATATATCTTATGAAGTGATCACCCTGATAAATTTAGTAACCATTTGACATCATACTTAATTATTACAGTATTATTGACTATATTCTTTATGCTATACTTTACATCCTCGTGACTATTTTGTAACTACCAATTTGTACTTATTAATCTCTTCTTTTTCATCCACTCCTAACCTTCCTCCCATCTGGCAACCATCAAAATATTCGCTGTATTTGTGAGTTTCTTTCTTTTTTTTTTAATTTGCTCTGTTCATTAGATTCCACATGTAAAATAAATCATATAGCCATTGGCCTTCTCTGTCTGACTTACTACACTCAGTACAATACCTTATAGGTCCATCATGTTGTTGCAAATGTCAAGATTTCATTTTTTTTGTTTGCTGAGTAATATTCCACTATATATGTACACTACCTCTTCTTATTTATCAATTGATGGAATCCAGGTTGCCTTTATATCTTAGTTATTGTAAATAATGTTGCAGTGAACATACAGATTCACATGTCCCATCGAAATAATGTTTTGGGTTTGTTCAAATAAATACCCGATAGTGGGATTACTATTTTTATTTTTGTCTCTTGTTATAGACTTTTTTTAGAAGTCTATTTTGTCTGGTATAAGCATTACACATCAGTTTTTGTTCATTTGTTTCCATTTTAATAAAATATATATTTTTCCATCCCCTCAATCCAGTCTGTATGTTCTTTCTACCTAAAGTGAGTCTTTAAAAGGCAGCACATGTAAGGGTCTTGTTTTCTTATTCATTCTTTTGTTTAGAGAATTCAGTCTATCCACATTCAAAGGAACTATTGATATGTTTGTAGTTATTGACATTTTACTTTTCATGTTTTTGATTTTCTTTTTTCTTCTCGAGGAAGTCTTTCTAGCATTTCCTGTAATACCGGTATGGTGTTGATGAGCTCTTTTAAATTTTTCTTATCTGTGAAACTCTTTTATCTGTCCTTTGATTCTAAATAGTAGCTTCACTGGATAAAATAACATTGCTTGCAGTTCCTTCCTTTTCATCACTTTAAATATTTTATCCCAGTTCCTCTGGCCTGCAAAGTTTCTGTTGAGAAATCAGCTAATGGGCTTATGGGCACTACCTAACTAATTGCTTTTCTCTTGCTGCCTTTAAAATTCTCTCCGGCTTTAACCTTTGGCATTTTAATTATTATGTGTCCTGGTTTTGGCACCTTTGGGCCACTTATTTGAGACTCTGCACTTCCTGGGTTTGAATGTCTATTTTCTTCACCAGGTTAGGTATGTTTCCAGTCATTATTTCTTAAAGACATTTCGAATTTTTGCTTTCTTTTACTTCTGGTACCCCTAAGATGTGAATGCCTGTATATTTGATGTTGTCTCAGAGATCCTTTAAAATATCATTTTTTGGATTCTTTTTTTTCTTTTTACTGTTCTAATTGGGTATTTTCTGTTACCTTATCTTCTAAATCACTGATTCAATCTTCTACTTCATCTAATTTACTGTTGGGACCCTTTAACATATTCTTAATTTTGTTATTGTACTCTTCATTTCTGACTTTTTTATGGTTTCTATTTCCATTTTTATGTTTTCTATCTTTTTATTAAAGTTCTCATTGAGCTTATCTACTCTTCCCCTAAGATCATTGAGCAGCCTTACAACCAGTGTTTTGAACTTTGTTTGTCTCCATTTTGTTTAGTTCTTTTTTTGGAGCTTTGGTCTGTTCTTTCATTTGGGACATGTTTCTTCATCTCTCCATTTGGGCTGCCTCCCTGTGTTTGTTTCTATATATTATATAGGGCTTCTATGTCTTTAAGTCTTAGGAGAATGGCCCTATGTAGTAGGTGACCTGTAGGGCTCAGTGGGGCAGTCTTCCCTGGTTACCTGAGCCAGGTGCTCCAGGTGTTTCCTGTATGGATTGTGTGTTCCCTTCCATTGCAGTTGAGCCTTAATTGTCATTTGCATGTCAATGGGAGGGATTGACCCAGGGGCTGGTTGATTGTGAGAACTGGCTGGTGACTACAATGGAGGAGCTGTTTTGCAAGGGCTGACCCTATGAAATAGGATTCACTTTAGTAGGTTTCTGGTCCCTGTCTTGTCTGCCCTCTGGGTGCTCTGGATCAGTCTGAAGCCATCCATCAGTCATGCTATCTCTGGGGCCTCCTTAGAGAAGCCCCACTATAGGCAAAGTTCAGCTGCAGCATGTGTCTTACCCAGAACCACCTGGCATGTTCCACCAAGCATTCTGAAGATGGCCTCCACCCATTTGGCTTGAAGTTTCCTCAAGAGGCCAAGCCATGAAATGAGGCCAGCTGCCACTAGTGTCAGTCACAGCACTGTTCAGCAAGACTTTCAGGACACGCTAATGTCAGATGCTCCTTGTTTGGGTTTTGTGAACCTTTGAGAGATTTTAGAAAAGTCCACGGCATGCGCCAAAACAAGTTGTTCGTGTGGAAAAAAAACAGTGGAAGAGGATTTGATGGGCTTGCAAGTTGGGTAGAGAGATGTTTTAGGTAATCACCAGGATGAGGCCACTAGTGTTAGTCAAGTTAATAGAGACTTGGATATGCTGGCCACCTTAGTCTATAGTCTGGGTGCTCAACAAAAGGACAGTAGCCTCTGCCAGAACTTTTTTCTGGAAGAAAGCTGTCCCTCCAAACCTCTTTCTGAAGCAGACAATTTGATCTCTCCCCATATATCCCTGGAGCCTTTGAGCTTCTGCCCCAGTGCCAGGGCTCAGAGAGAGTGAGTTTATCAGTGTGTAAGTTCATGTTCAGGCCCTTTAACAGGAACATTTCAAACTCAACCATAATCTCTGCTGATATTCACAATCCTATTTTGTGGGGCTTTCCCTTTCTGGCACTGAAACATTCAACTGGGGATCCTAGTGTGGGGCTGGGACCCCTCACTTCTTTGTGGGTCCTTCATAGACAAGATATCCCTCCTGATTTTTAACAGACACAGCTCATTTCGTGTTTCCGTCCCACCTACCAGTCTTGAAGCAGCTCTTTCTGTATTCTCTTAGTTGTAGAACTTCCATCCAACTAAACCTCAGGTGATTTTAAATGATGGTGGCTCTATAGTTTAGTTTTAATTTTTATGTAGTCTTGAGAGGAAGCAAACACAGCATTTACCTACTCCTTCATATTGACTGAAACTCTTGATATAGATCTTTAATACACACACACACACACACACACACACACACACACACACACACAGGATTCCATGGTCAAATCAGCCTGAGAAAATCTGGGTTTAAAGAAATTTATTTTTTTAAACTACAGATTACCTCAGTCTTAATACCCTATTGTGCAATTCGGAATCTCCAGGAGTGTGATAGACTATGCATCTTGTTCTAAATTTATGTGACCAAATTTTTTTCATTGTGTTTTGTTTATTTACTTTCTTATCTGTTTTCCATTGTACATTTCTCAAGATTTCTTTTGTTAAGACTACCCTTTTGAAAACACTGATTTAATATATTACCCTTTAAACCAAGAAATTCATCTGGCTCTTTCCATTACCTAGTTGACAGTTTAATCTGGGAACTATGACATTTTCTGTAAATTACATGATTTCTAACTCTATATATCTAGAGTACATGTGAACATTTCCAGTAGCTCAAGGTGTTGATAACATGTGATCAGCGAAACAGATTTATGGAGAAACTTAAAAGTGCCAATATGGATTTCAAAATGTCAAATACTAAAAACAGTAATAACTGAGGCCCAAACCCAATTGTTCAATAAAGTGGACTATTGAAATTCTCAGCTAAGATACAATCCAGGTCATTCTGTGGACTAACATCATATTACAGAAGGATTTATTCCTATATAGGGACCACAGTAGTTCCATTTCCTGAACTAATATACTCAGTGATATTTTAAAACTTCAGAGTCTCAAAAATTGTGAAGATATAAAATAGGTTCCTATTTCTTCCCAATACTTGAGAGTAAAATTTCTTAGATGAATGAAACAAACAAACAACAAAGTTCAAATCCTTACTTTGCCCTTATCAGTAGTTGTTACCATAGAAATAAATTGTTTATATTACCTAAAGCTCAATTTCTTTGTTTATAAAGGACTGATGATAATACTCATTTAGGATTGCTTGGACATTTAAAGATAGCCTAAAAAATTCAAATTCTTGGCACATAGAAAAACTACCATCTATTATCCACAACACTTTAGTCCCCTTTAATAGAGTTAATGATGTGTTCTTTTATCAAAATTGGTTCTAGACAGTATAAATGTAACACATTCTTAGCAACTAACATAATGTCTGAAATTTAGAATTAATAAGAGTTCATTTAATTAAAGAAAAAGATAAGAGACATTTGTTTAATGTCAACAGTATGCCAAGCACTCTACATAAATTATTTTTCTAGAGTTGAATTGTCATAAGATTTATGTCAGAATTACTATCCCTACTTAATTAATGAGACAATAAAGTTTCAGACAATTAATTGATTTGTTAATACTCAGTATTCAACAAGTAGGAAATGAGGCAAATATAGAAGTCTATCTAACTCCAAATCTTATGCTCTGTCCAGTATGCCAGGTTGCTATTTAACAAATTTGAGGAATTTTCCTAAGCCAGATCATACTTTTCTAGCCAGAATATGATTACTGTTATGATATCATTAAAAATGCAAAACTCTCATAACATGTTGCCAATGTGGTTGTAGAATTTTTGGATATTCTTGATAAACTTTTAACATATTTATAAGTGATTGAATGCCCTGACTAGTAAGTTTTCTAAAATAGGATGTAATATATATATATTACATATATATTACATTATATATATATACATATGTTATATACAATATATAAATGTTATATATTATATATATTTATATATTCATTATATATTATATTTACATATTTATTATTTATTATATAAATATATATTGTATAAATATAAATAAATATATGACTTATTGTTGAATGATACACTTGAAACTTATTTGACTTTGTTAATTAATGTCAGCCCCAATAATTTTTAATAAAAAGTAAAATTAAAATAGGAAGAGAAAATATAACTGTCTGGAATCTTGTGGACCTACCTCCACTTAAATGAATGCTACTTTACCAAAAATTTAGAGTATGAGGAATACAGTAAAGAGGATATATGAAGAAAAAACACCATGTATTCTTATTAAGTATTTTATTCCAATAGGTAAAAATATATTTTGAAACTTTCTGCTGGAATTAAAAAGAGTAGACTTCCTTAAGAATAGCTGCACTAGAAGCAGTTTGTATCAAGAAAACACAACTTGTGAAAATTCTGGAATGTCCTTCAGTAAAGTTGAGGAAAATGAAAAATATCAGAAATAAATAAATAAATAATATCACAAATAAAGATTTTATAAGTTCAGCCAGTGTGCAAGAAGCCATAAATGGGGTTCTCTCTTTTTAATGAACTGGATAAGAAATTAGATTTAACAGCTGAAGGTTAATATTTCTTTCTGATAAAACAAATAGAAATAGAGACAACTATGTATTGGAAGTGGCTGAAAGTAAAAGTGTTCAGGTTCTAAAACAGTGTTAGAAGCAGCAGAACTGAAAATTGTTCAAGCACACCACAAGTGAAAAAGTTGAGTGTAATCATAGGATGGATGTAACTACTACTAATGAAATTTAGACCATTAGATAGTATGAGGAAAAATATGTGCATATTTTTTAATTGTTTCAAATGTTAAGTTTACAGAAAAATATATTTAGTAAAAATATTGGGAATGTCATTTAACTTGATTGTATCATCGTCATCACAGTTTATATTAATTATTAAAGAAAAATAATATTTAAATGTAGATTTACATTTTAATGTCAAGCTTTAGTTCTCATTGTGGGAAAAGAAGAGCTTAATCATCTGGCTTCCATTCTGTATTGTAAAGCTTCCAAAATTTATGGAATTGTGGATGTGAAGTCAAACAGCCTCTAAAATTTTCTCCCCTGAAAATTTTTTAGTATTTACTTAATAACAACTATCCCAAAATAATGGATACAAACACATTTGAGGTTTGGAGAAACATTGGAGAGTTAGAAACATTCTCAGATCTGTCCTCTTGAAACAACAAAACTGAACATGTAAAACAATAACAACAACAAAAACAAACAAACAAAAAAAACTGCACACAAACATGTCTGATAATAGGATCTGTACATATGAGCAACCACAAGTCAGAATCACTATGTCTCAGGCAGTGGGCTGGGAGAATAAAGTCGTCTCTCGCAGCTGCTGGAGCTACCTGTAGGAGGAGGGGGAGGGGTGAGGGTGTGATTCATGTACTGAATAGCCCTGCCTGGGAGAGTTGTGAGTTCTAACAGCCAGCGGCAGGGCTCAGTCATCAGGGTGGAAAGCAGAGAAGCGGGATGACAGAGAAACAGCAGTTGAATTTTACCAGCCATTGTTACAAAACTGAGGATGAGCCACAGCCCCCAATTCCAAACCAAGAATGACCCTCCACACATTCCCTCCAAGGAGCACCAGGGGAATCTGAGTAAACACTACTGAAACTCTTGCTAATACTGACAGGGACCAAAACTGAGGGTAGCAAGCATGATTAAATACCTACAAGAAGATAATACAACATTATTAATAATTTATATAAAGCAGGGACCCAAAGGCTTAGATGCCATCTATTGGAAATCAAAAGAAAAGTGCCATCCAGCAGCAGGCTAAAGAGAGACATTTATATAATAAATCCTTCTGGAAAAAAAAAAGCAGAATACATTTCTATTAATGCCCAGGAGGAGATACAGTCCATTAAATGCCATGAACAGCCAAGGTGATAAGGCATCTCAGAAAGAAAGAAAAATCTTCAGAAAATAAACTAACAGACATAGAAATATGCAACTTAAATGAAAGAGAATTCAGGATGGTAAATCTGAAAAAACTCAGTGAGTTCTGAAACAAGTCACATCAACAATTTCAGGAATTGAAAAAAACTAGATGAGCAGGGCAAGAAGATTGAAACCCTCAAACAGAACAGAATAGATCTTCTGGAGATAAACACACACACACACACACACACACACACACACACACACTACAAGAGTTGAAAAATGAAATAGCAAGCTTGGGAAATAAAGTCGACCAAATGGAGGAAAAGATCAGTGATATAGAAGACAGAAATCTAGAAATAAATCAGAAGGAAGAAGAGAGAAACCAAAGAATGAAAAATAATGAAAGAGAAATACAAGAACTAGCTAATAAAACAGGAGAACAAACAAAAGAAAAATGAGCATTCTTGAAGAAGAGGAAAACAAGCAAGGAAGAGAAAGCATTTTCAGACACATAGTTGATGAGAATTTCCCAAATCTAAGGAATGAGCTGGAACTTGTAATGCAAGAATTCAACAGAACACCCAATTATCTCAATTCAAAAAGGCCTTCACCAAGACACCTTGTATTGAAATTGCTAAAAATTAATGACAAAGACAGAATTGACAGGGCAGCCAGGGAGAAGAAAATGATAACTTATAAAAGAAAACCCATTAGATTATCCTCGGACTTCTCAGCACAAAACTTATAAACCAGAAAGAAATGGAATCAAATATTTAAACTATTAAGTGAAAGGAACTACCAGTGAAGAATAATATATTCAGCTAAGCTCTCCTTTAGATATGAAGGAGAAATTAAGACCTTTCCAGACATACAAAAATTGAGAGAATTCTCCACTATAAGCCTGCACTACAGGAAATAATGAAAGGGGTCACCTCACTAGAAACAAAATGACAAAAAAAAAACCATAATTAAGAGTAAATTGACTATCAGGCAAATAGAAACAGAGGAGTGCAAACTTTACTACGAACAGGGCATTTTAAGCTTAAACAATAACAAGAGAATTACTATAGCAAGATAATAATGAACGGCCAGCATACATAGGGACAGGTCGAGATAACAATGACTGAAAAGGAGAGGATTCAAAGGATTTGCAAAGGGGAATGGAGATAAGGCACAAGCAGAAGAAAATGGGAGACTATATATATATATATATATATATATATATATATATATATTCATAATGGTAACCACACACCAAAGATTCAGAACTGAAGTATATAGCATAAAACAAGAAAACCAGAGGCAAAACCCACAAAAACCAACCAAAATAAAGAAAGCAGAAACACAAAGACAAGGAAGTAATAAAAACACTGAGCTACCAGAAAGCAAAAGATACAATGGCTATAAGAAGACCTCATATTTCAAGAATCACCCTAAATATGAATGGACTGAACTCACCAATAAAAAGTCACAGAGTTGCAGAATGGATCAAAAAAACAAAACTCAACCATATGTTTCCCCCAGGAGACACAATCCACTTCCAAAGACAAAAATAGACTCAAAGTGAAAGGATGGAAAATCATATTTCAAGCAAATGGCATTTAGAGAAAAGCAGGAGTAGTGGTGCTAATATCAGATAAAACAGACTTCAAAATAAAAAAGGCAAAGAAAGATACTGAGGGACATTTTATAATGATAAAGGGAATCATTCACCAAGAAGACATAACACTTATTAATATTTATTCTCCGAATCAGGAAGCCCCAAAATATGTAAAGCAATTACTAACAGAACTAAAGGGAGAAACAGATCAAAACACTATTATAGTAGGAGACATAAATACCCCACTTTCAGATAGGGACAGATCATCCAAACAGAAAATAAATAAGGAGATAACATCCTTAAATGACTGGATAAAATTGACCTTTACAGAGCCTTCCATCCCAAAACAACTGCTTATACATGTTTTTCTAGTGCACATGGAACATTCTCAAGATTAGACCACATACTGGGACACAGAGAAAGCCTCAACAAATATAAGAGGGTTGAAATCATAACAATCATATTCTCTTATCATAATGCTTTGAAACTAGAGATCAGAAGCAAAAAGAAAGCAAAGAAAAAAAAACATAAATACCTGGAGATTAAACAGCATGCTACTAAAGAATAACTAGGTCAGAGAACAAATAAAGAGATCAAGAGATACATAGAAATGAATGACAATGATAGTACAACATATCAAAACTTTTGGGGCATGGCAAAAGCAGTCAAATGAAGAAAGTTCATATCATTACAAGCCTAACTCCAAAAAGAAGAATGAATCCAGATAAACAACCTATTGCTTCATCTTTCAAAACTAGAAAAGGGAGAACAAATGGAGACTAAAGTCAGCAGAAGGAAAGAGATCATCAAAATTAAAGCAGAAATAAGTGAAATAGAAAACAAACAAACAGAAAAACGTACAAAAAAATAAATGCAACAAATTGCTGATTCTTTGTGAAGAATAAAATTGACAAATCCCTGACTAGACTCACTCAAGAAAAAAGAGAAAGGACATAAATAAACAAAATAGGAGATGAAAAAGAAGAAATTATGACAGACACTGCAGAAAAACAAAGGATCATACAAGAATACTATGAATACTATGAAAAAGTGCATAACACCAAATTTAATAACCTAGAGAAATGAACCACTATCTAGAAAAATAAAACCTTCCTAGATTGAATCATGAAGGACTGGAAAATCTCAACAGACCGATCAACAGTATGGAAATTGAAACAATCAAAAACCTACCAAAAGTCCAGGTCCAGATGGCTTCACCAGTGAATTTTACCAAACATTCAAAGATTTAATATCTATTCTCCTCAAACACTTCCAAAAAATTCAAGAGGAAGCAATATTTCTTAACTCATTTTATGAGTCCAATATTACTCTGATACCAAAACCTGGTAAGGATAACACACACACACAAAACCTACAGACCAATATCTCTCATGAATACAGATGCAAAAATCCAAAATAAGATACTAGTGAATACAGCAACATATTAAAAAGATTATACACCACAATCAAGTGGACTTCATACCAGGGTCACAAGAATGGTTCAACATATGCAATTCCATTGATGTGATACATCACATAAACAAATTAAAAAATAAGAATCATATGATCATATCAATAGATGTAGAAAAAGCCTTTGAGAAGATACAGCATCTATTTATGATCAAAACACTTAACAAAATTGATATAGAAGGAAATTATCATAACATAATAAAGTCCATATATGACAAAGCCTCAACCAACATTATACTTAATGGTGAAAGACTAAAAATCTTCCCTCTAAGATCAGGAACAAGGCAAGGCTGTCCACTATCACTACTGTCATTCGATATAAGATTGGAAATCCTAGCAAGTGTAATCAGACATGAGAAAAATATATAAAAGACACCCAAATAGGAAACAAAGACGAAAAACTGTCACTATTTGCAGATGACATGATTCTATACAGAAAACCCTAAAGACTCCACAAGAACACCACTAGAAACAATAAGGCATTGTATTGGCAGAAAAAAAAAAAAAAAAAGATACACAGACCAGTGGAACAGAATCGGGAGTCGCGTAATAAACCCATATTTATATGGCAAATAATTTTCAACAAAAAAGCCAAAAACATATAGTAGGGAAATGAAGACCTCTTCAGTAAATGGTGCTGGGAAAAATGGAAAGCCACCTGCAAAAGAATGAAACTGGACTGCTGTCTATTACCACACACCAAAATTAACTCAAAATGGAATAAGGACCTGAATATTAGAACTGAAACTATAAAATTCATAGAGGTAAACATAGGGACTAAACTCAAGGACCTTGGACCTAAAAAGGATTTTATGAATTTGACCTCAAAGCAAGGGAAGTAAAAGTGAAAATAAATGAATGGAACTACATCAAACTAAAAAGCTTCTGCTCAGCAAAAGAAATCATCAACAAGGTAAAGATAAAACCATCTGAATGGGAGTATATATTTGCAAGCAACACCTCCAATAAGGGCCTAATATCCAAAATATACAAAGAACTCATACAACTCAAAAACAATTAAAAAAACCATCTCACACCTGTTAGAATAGTTATTATCAACAAGTATTAGCAAATGTTGGAGAGGATGCAAAGAAAAAGGACCCTTATACACTGCTGGTACAGCCACTATGGAAAACTGTATGGAAGTTCCTCAAAAAACTAAGAATTGATCAAGCATAATGATCCAGCAATCCCTCTACTGGTTATTTACCTCAAAGTCTTGAAATCTCATATCCATAAAAATGCTTGCACACTGATATTCATAGCAGTATTATTCACAGTGGCCAGGACATGGAAACAACTGAAGTGTTCTACAATAGATGACTGGCTAAAGAAGCAGTGTTACATATATACAACGGAATATTACTCAGCCATAAGAAGAGATGAAATACTGCTATTTGTGACAACCTGGATAGACCTCGAGATAATCATGCTAAGTGAAATAAGTCAGAATGAAAAAGTTGAAAATCACATGATATCATTTATATATGGGATATAAACCTGAAAGCAACAAATAAAGAGGACAAACAGAGACTTAAGGACATGGACAATGGGCTAGTGGTTACCAGAGGGTAGGGGGTGGGGGAGGAGTGGAGAGGTAGCCGGGGTAAAGGGGGTCAAATATATGGGGGTAGGGGTATGGTGAAGTGGATAATGGAGATCAAATATATGGTAGCTGAAGCAAACTGGACTTTGAGTGTTAAATACACAATAGAATATACAGAAGTTAAATAATAATGTACACATGAAAATTATATAATTAACCAATATTTCCCCAATAATCATAATTTTTAAAAAGTTAATAAAAAGAACACTTATTTGAATGAGAGATCAAAAACAATATTGATAACAACATACATGGTTAATTTAAGTGTCTCAAATGTTGTTTCTAAATTAACTTAATAGTGTCTTTATTCTTGCCAAAAAACCTCAAAATAAAATATATATATTTATGTAACGAATGTGCTATCTTTTTTTTACACATTCTCTCTTATTGAAACCTTTCCATAAAACCTGATGTATCTGATTGATGCAAAATATTTAGCATTCCAAACATTCATAAAATTGCCTTTTTTATTTGGAGTGAATTTGCAGTGGACAATCATAATTTTTAAAAAGTTATTGGTTTTAGAGCAATCTACTGTTATATGTTTGATTCCGAACAACCTTAATTTATCCGTAGAAGTGCAACCCTTAAAGGACAAAAAAAAGAGTGCTTTGAAAGCATTAATTTTTGTAAATCACAATCTAATCCAAGTGGTACTGTATTTTGCTTTATGTTTTTGATAGGTATAGGGTATAAACAAAGAATATTTCCAAGCTATGATTTATAAATGATTTCTTATAGCATTCTCAAGGAATGACAGCCATTCTATTTAGTTATATTCAAGATATGTGTACTAAATGATAAATACAAATTACATCAAATTAGTTGCAAACTAGTGTCATGTGTAATAAAACTTGTTCACAATTAAAAGGCACAGCACATGGTCTTTTGAAAAAACTTGCTTTCAGAACTCTAGATAACCAGCCTTTAAACTTCATGATATATCCTATGTAGATTTTTCTCTTAAGCTTTACTCAGTGAAGTGCAGTTAATTAAAAAAAAACAGTCTCTGGACAAAGTAAGTGTTAATTTACATTGCAAAGGTAAGAGTCAATTACATTTTATTTAGATGTGTCATGCCCTGTCTTTTTCTTTATAGAGCAGACATAATAATAAACATGTCTTGGCTTCTTATGATGCATTTAAAAATTAACTTCTAGGACTTTCAATTGAAAAGATCAAAAATTTCATATTACCTTCCTATGGATGAAAAGCATGGGTTTAATTATTAATTAACTTATTAGCTATGTTCTTACAAGAGAGAACCTCTTTGATGTGATAACTTTTCTTTCCACAATCTCTGGCAAGTGCCATGTTATGTATACTCTCTCAAATACAAAATACAGTGAGAACAAATATGATATTTCATAAACAATTGCTCACTTTTATATTCTAGTTTGGTTATTTTTTTTCTGATTAAGGTAGATTATTGCATTTTAAATTCTAGAGAAAGATATACCAAATCTTTCTCTAAGTCAGTACTTGAAATATCTCTGTATTCAATTTTATGATGTTTCAAGAATATTCCTTGCTATTTCTAAAAGTAAAGTCAGCATATTTTGAGGTAAGAGATGTCAGAAATTATCAAGGCCATTATAAGCCAATTATTTACCCAAACATCATTTTAAAGGTAAAGTATTCAGAAATACTTATGGCTTTCTATATTACTTATTGCAGACATTAGAAATTTCTTTGAGAATCAAGAACTGAAGATTTTTTTTCTAATTTCTTTTATTGCCCTACTTAGCATTGAATCAGACAGTGAAACACCTTTTTTCCAGCTGTATGGAACATCAACACATAAAAAAATACTGTTGACTTTATTATTCTAATATACACTGAGAATTGTTGAACAATTTCAAAAGGCAACATGGTTAAAAAACAATACATACCAGAATTATAATAATTTCTCCCTCAAAATTTAGGAAGTTTTTTTTTTATTTTACCTTTTCAAAAACACATATAGTGATGCTGTTGAGTGTACATGATCACAATACAACTTGAATTTACTGAATTTTAGGATTCTACTGGTACAAAATTAATAGTCTGTCCTTTTTAAGCATAGTGATCTAGAGGCAATAGGCCAGACTTCTATGAAAGAAACAGCAAGTCCTTACTTTATGGCTCAAAAGGTACCACAGCTCTGAGAGCTATATTCTGTTTTATGCTGCCTTGCATAGATTTCATCTTAAATGCCAACTTTGATTGGTTGACCACCTGGAGTACCATATTGAAAAATAATCTTCAGCTATGTCATTTCTACCTAGAAAAAATACAATGATCAATTCATATTTGACAAGGGTACAGGAGGAGGTAACAAACTTTATTATGCAGCTAATTTGCCATTCCTGCAATAGCAAACACGTTCCCATTTCAAAGTTCTCTTGTTAAGGAAAGAGGGGAATCATTGAGGGGAAAAGGACAGTCAAGAGAAGTAAGAAAACGAACAATTTAAAAACATAAAACTTTATTTTCCATATCCCCCTCAAAACGTAACAATGCTTCTTTTTAACTATATCATCTAAACAGATTTACCATACTTAAAAAAAGTTTAAAACATAAACTAGTTAGAAAAACAAAACTATGTTTTGTCATTCATAAGGAAAATGACTTAGTAGTTAAATTTTGTAATTATATATATATATATATATATATATATATATATATATATATCCTCTTTAAAACATGCTTATGTGCAGGATTGCTCATACTTAAAAAAAGCTAACTTTAGAGAAATTTAAAAAACATCCCATTTACAATTATATGGAAAACAATAAAATACTTAAGAATCTAATTAACCAAGGAAGTAAAGGACCTGTTCTCAGAAAATTTTATCATTAAAAAAAGAAATTGAAGAAAATACAAATAAATGAGTAGGGAGAATCAACATCATTAAAATTACCATAATACACAAAGCAATCTATAGATTCAATGCAATCCCTATCAAAATACCAATGGCATTTTTCAGAAAGATAGAAGAAATCTTAAAATATATACGGACCCATAAAAGACCCAGAATAGTTATGGCAACCTTGAGAAAGAAGAACAAAGTTGGAGATATCACATTACCTGATATCACACTATACTACAAGTCTACAGTAATCAAAACAGCATGGTACTGGCATTAAAAAAAAAAAAAAAACAGATTCATTGATCAATGGAACAGAATAGAGAGTCCAGAAATAAATCCACGCCTACACGCTCACTTAATGCATGATAAAGGAGGCAAGAATATACAATGGGGTAAAGACAGTCTCTTCAATAAATGGTTTAGGGAAAATTGAACAGATACATGCAAAAAAAAAGAAGAGAAAAAAGAAATTAGACCACCTTCTTACACCTTATACAAGAATAGACTTAAAATAGATTAAAGACTTAAATTAAGACCTGAAACCATAAAACTTCTAGAAGAAAACATAGGCGGTAAACTTTCTGATATTGCTAATAGTAATTTCTTTTCGGATATATCTCCAAGGCAAAAGAAACAAAAGAAAAAATAAACAAATGGGACTATATCAAACTAAAAAGTTTCTGTATAGTAAAGGAAACCACCAACAAAACAAAATGACAGCTGACTGATTAGGAGAAGATATTCGCTAATGATACATCTGATAAGAGGTTAATATCCAAAATATATAAAGAACTCATACAACTCAACAACAACAACAACAACAACAAAACAATCTAATTAAAAAAACAGGCAAAAGACCTGAACAAATACTTCTCCAAAGAGGAAATACAGATGACCTATAGACATATGAAAAGATGCTTAAGGTCTCTAATCATCAGAGAAATGCAAATTACAACTACAATGCAATATCACCTGACACCTGTCAGAATAGCTATCATCAATAAATCAAAGAACAAGTATTGGCAAGGATGTGGAGAAAAGAGAACTCTCATACATTATTGGTGGGATGGCAAATTGTTACAGCTGCTATGGAAGCAGTCTGGAGATTTCTCAAAAAATTAAAAATGAATATAGCTTTTGACCCAGCAATTTCACTTCTAGGTATTTATCCAAAGAAAACCAAAACAATAATTCGTAAAAATCTATGCACCTCAATATTCATGGCAACACAATTTACAATAGTCAAGATATAGAAGCAACCTAAATGCTCATCAACAGAAGATTACAAAAAGAAGTTATGGTTCATATATACAATGCAATATTACTCAGTCATTAAAAATATGAAATTTCAACATTTGCAATGACAAGGATGGACCTACAGATTATTATGATGAGTGAAATAAATCAGACATGGAAAGATAAATACCATATGATTTCACTTATATGTGGAATTTAAGAAACAAAAAGAACAAACTAATCAAATACTGACTCAAAAATATAGGGGAAAATTTAGTGATGGACAAAGGGGATGAGGGTTGAGGGGTTGGGAGAATGGAGTGAAGGATTAAAGGGTATGGATTAGTAGTTGATAGATTGTCTTGGGAATGGGGAACACAGCATAGGGAATACAATATATTGGCTAGGTGGAAAATCAGAGGAAAGAAGAAGCAATTAGGGGGATTGTTTTATAAACTATATAAATGTCTAACCAATGTACTGTATACTTGAAAGAAAAAAAAAGAGAGAAAGACACGCTCAAACAAAAAAAACTAACTTTGTACTAATTAAAAATTAGAAATGTCTCTAGACTTCTGTGAATTCTGAGCATGCTTGATTATTTCTACATAAAGCAGAACTTGCTTAGTTGTAGAAAATTTGTCTGCCTAAGGTAAAAATTTACACTAGAGATTATCCAAATGGATTGGCCACAGTTTAATGAACATATGTTCTCCTCCAAAACTGCTTTCTCCTTCACTAACATATCCAAAGCAGCACAATAATAGATGGCAGGAGAAGGGATATACAATAGATTTTATTATCACTTGTCAGACAGTAGCAGCTTTCACATGAAGCTACTTTGCCAAGCAGAAAACAAATGTTTTTTTTCCCTGTGACTACAGATGATACATGATTTCTCAAAATTAAAAAAAAAAAAAAAACTTTCTTTACTTTAGAAATATTTCTATAAAGTCCAGATAAACACCTTTTCTATTTTGTGTTTTACTGCTAGTCCTAGACAGAAAAATAAGGCAAGGAAAATAAAATGGTTCAGGTTGATAAAAGAAATAAGTAGTTACAGTCAAGATAACAGAGTAGGGAAATGCTGTGCTTGCCTCTTCCCATAACTGAATTAAAAACTGTGTGGTGATTGAGCATCTGGAGGGATTTCTCAGCTATGGAAGGCCTATTAGAGGAGGGAAGGAGCCCAGGGCCACAGTGGACTTCCCAGACTAAGTTTCCAGGGCTGAGAAGAAAAGTCCTCACAAAATCTTACAGTGAAAACCAGAGAGGATTTTGACTATCAGGGTGTGACAAAAGGTTGCTGGAAATCCAGGATTACACTCAAAGGGCCCACACACAGTTTCACTTGCTCACAGGTACTCACCCTGGACTTTAGCAGAGGGATTGTGACTAGAGAGTCACCGAGGCATAGAGGGAAATGTTGAGCTGTGTGGCTTCAGGGCAAGAGCAAAAGAGACAGCTGCCATTAAAGCTATGTTGAGCCTTCCTCCTGTGCAGATTATATGTGGGCACCATCTTGCTTTTGTTGACCCCTTTTCTGCATATGACCAAATCTGAATCTGCATTAGCCCAATGAACTTCATGGGCTCCACCCTGGTGACTCCCTGAGACCATGCCCCCAACCCAGCTCCCTTACCTCTAAGGCTATTTAAGCAGCTGACCTTTACAGGCAGCCAGCAGGGGGCCACAAACTTTGGAGTGCCATGGGCTTTTTGCTGAGCTGCTCCAAACCTGGTATTTGTGGCAGCCAGCTTCAGTTGACAATGTGGTCTCTCCCACGTGAGTCCAATTTCAGTACATGCATGTAGCAACCAATTTCAGATAAATTTCAGCCCCTACCAGTTAGCCTCAGGCTAGTCATAGGAAGTGGCTGACTTTGGCCTATACGGGAGCCCCTTCTAAAAAGCCCCAGAAACAATAAACACAGAAGCTGGCTTCAAATCACAACAAACCACTACCTGATTACCTCCACAAGAAACACACCCAAAAGGTCATCTCAATAGGCACACAAGCCCACTGGGGTGAATTCCACTTTGTAGGGTCAGCCCTCACACCGGAGCTTATATGCTGTGGAAATGGCCAGCCCTCAAAGTCAGTCAGCTGAGAGGTAATCCAACCCACTAACATGCCAACAGCAATCAAGACACAACTACAACAGGTGGAAACAAAAAACTCACACAAGAAATAATCCTGGAACACATGGCACAGGTGATGAGAAAAACTGTGCCACTGGGTCACACAGGGCACCTACTACATAAAGCCTCTTGGTCAAGACTGGGAGATGTAACGGATATACCTAATTCATAAAAGCAAACACAGGGAGGCAGTCAAAATGAGAAAACAAACAAAACAAAACAAACAAACAAAAAATGACATATGGCCAAAATGAAAGAACAAGAGAAAACTCAAGAAAAAGAAATAAATGAAATGGTAGCAAGGAACCTACCAGATACAGAGTTGAAAAACACTGGTTATGAAGATACTCAAAAAAATTTAGAAAAAAAATTTCGATGTTATCAGTGAGATTTTAATCAAAGAGATAGTAAGTAAGTATAAAAAGGAACATAGAAACCATAAAAATGTCAGAAATGATGAATAAAAAAACTGAAATGAAGAATACACCAGACAGAATGAAAAGCAGATTAGATGAAGCAGAGGATCAAATCAGAGATTTGGAAGATAAAGTAGAAAAACACCCAATCAGAAGAGCAAAAATAAATTAATGAAATAAAATAAATGAAGATAATTTAAGGGGCATCTGGGACAACATCAAGTGTACCAAAATTTTCATAATGGGGGTACCAGAAAGAGAGGAGAGAGAGCAAGAGATTGAGAACTTATTGGAATATATAATAATGGAAAACTTCCCTAACCTGGTGAAGAAAATAAACATACAAGTTCAGAAAGCACAGAGAGTCCCAAACAAAATAAACCCAAAGAGGCCCAGAGCAAGACACATCATCATTAACATGCCAAAAGTTAAGATGAAGTGAGAATCTTAAAAGCAACAGGAGAAAAACAGCTAGGTATTTACAAGAGAACTTCCATAGGACCAGAAACCGATGTCTCAATAGAAATTTTGCAAGAAAAAAGGCATTGGGAAAAAAATATTCAAAAAGATAAAAGAAAAATACCTAAAACCAAGAATAACTTACCCAGCAAGGCAAACAATGAAAACTGAAGGTGAGAATAAGAATTTCCCAGACAGGAAAGAGTTAAAGAAATTCATCACCTGCAAGCCAATATTATAAGAATTGTTAAAAGGATTTCTTTAGGAATAAAGTAGAAAAGAAATTAAATGTAAATAATAAAATGTCAATAACTGTACCTATAAACAATCACTTTATTTATTTATTTTTTGGCATTTTGTATGTATTATATATATATATATATATATATATATATATATATATATATATATTCAATTACAGTCATTACAAAATTTTATATTAGTTTCAAGTGTACACCATGGTGATTAGACATTTATTTATCTTATAAAGTGATCACCCTGACAAATCTAGAACACATCTGATATCATATATAGTTCTTACAATATTACTGACTATATTCCTTGTGCTATACTTTACATACTCATGACTATTTTGTAACTACCAATTTGTATTTATTAATCTTTTCACCTTTTAAACCCACTGCTCCAAAACCTTTCCCATCTGGCAACCATCAAATTATTCTCTGTATCTATGAGTTTGTTTCTGTTTCATTTGTTTTATTTTCTTCTTCAAATTCCACATATAAATGAAATCATATGGCATTTATTCTTCTCTACCTGACTTAATCCACTCAGCACAATACCCTCTAGGTTCATCCATGTGGTTGAAGATCATGAGATTTTATTCTTTTCTTCTTTAAACCTTAGTGATATTCCATTGTATATATGTTCCACTTCTTCTTTATTCATTCATCCATTGATGGACATCCAGGTTGCTGCCATATCTTAGTTATTTTAAATAATGTCAAAATGAACATATGAATTCACATGTCTTATAGAAGTAGAGCTTTGAGTCTGTTCAGTTAAAAATGCAGGATAACTGCAGGGTCCCAGGGACTTGTTTTAAAGTCTATTTTTTTTTTCTGTTATAAGTATTGCTACCCTAGTTATTTTTTTAATTTCTATTTTGATGCAATATCTTTTCCCATCCATTTACTTGCAGTCTGTGTGTGTCTTTCAATCTGAAGTTGGTCTCTTGTAGACAGTATATGTAATGGTATTGTTTTCTTATACATTCAGCCATCTATTTTTCAATTAGAGCATTTAATTCATTTATATTTAAAGTAATTATTGATAGGGATAGATTTATGCTGTGCTTGCCTTCTCCCATGAGTGCATTAACATTATAACTAAATTATAGAACAACCAACATGGAGAAGCATCTGAAGAATAGATGAACATAACTCATAACTAAGAGTATAAAAAAGAGACCATATCAAACTGATAGGAGGGGTGAAGACAGAAAACAGACTGGCCCCACACTCATGTGAGAATCAGGAGGGATATCTCAGCTGCAGAGATTCTTCATGGATCCAGTGCCTGAAAGGAAACACCTCACCATATCTGGCTATAAAAATCAGTGGGAATTCTGATTGTTCAGGTGAAAGGGAAGATAGCTGGAAACCCTGGCATCCCCTTGAAGGACCAGTGCATAGACTTGCTCACAGGCACTTACCCAAGACTCCAGCATAGAGACAGTAGCTCATGAGGCACCAGAGACATACAGAGAAGGACTGAGTTGTATGGCTTTGGGGCTAGAACTGGAGGGACAGCTGACATTGTTCTTGTGTTGAGTCTTCCTCCTGTGCAGCATACAAACAGGTGACATCTTGCTTGTGTTGACCCCTCTCCCAACATGGCTAAATATGAAACTGCATTAGCTTGGTGAAATGTGCTCGCTCCACCCCAGGGACTCCCTGGGACCCTGCCCACCCAACTTCTAGATTGCTAGGGACATATTCCTGGCTCCCAATTTTCTCATCGGGAGACTCTTTAAGCAGTAATCAGCTAGCCTTGGCTCTCTTATCTCTAGGGACAGTTTGGGTGGTGTTACCAGCTCCAGCCAAAACTGCAGTGTTTTCTGAATAAACCTCAAGGGTCTGCAGGGCATTGACTGGCCTTGGTGTAATCTGAGACTTTAGCTAATGGCCACAGACTTAGCAACAAATCCTAGTCTGCATTAACCTCAGGAGCACTGCCCACCCCCACTGTGGTGACTTCCTGAGGCCTCACTCACCTCATCTCACTTTATTTGCATACCACCCAGAACTCCTTTACCTGCTCAGCCTTGCAAGCAGCTGGCAGATGACATCAAAACATGGGGATGTTCTGAATTGTTTGCAGAGCTGCTCCAAACTAGGTGCTGGTGGCAGCTAGCCTCACTCACCACATGGCCCTCCCACATGCCTCCAAGTCCAGCACAGGCTGCGACCAACCACACTAGCACCTACCAATTAGTCCTGGACCAGTCATAAATAGTGACTGATGGATTGCTTGCATGAGAACCCCTTCTTGGGGTTCCCAGTACTCACACATTCAAAGGCTGGCATCAAACTACAACAGAGCACCACCTAATTAGTTTCACAAGTACACCCAAAGGGTGATCTCAATAGGCATATGAGTCTGCTGAGGAGAATCTCACTCAGTGGGGTTAGCCACCACATGGCAGCTCATACCCTATGGGTGTGGCCAATGCTCACAGGCAGTCAGCCTGAAAGATAATCTTACCCAATGATGTGCCAGCTGCAATCATGACTCAACTAAAATAGAGGGCACACAAAACCACAGAAGGGATACTCTCAGAGCACCTCATGTACATGATAAGGGAGACTGCTACTGGACCATACAGGCACCTATTACATTAGGCCACCTGGGAGGTATATCAGATCAACCTAATACTTAAAAGTCAGCCAAAATGTGGAGATAATAAAACATGTGCCCCTCTCCCCCCCCCCACACACAAAAACAGAACAAAGCTTCAGAAAAAGAAATAAATGAAATGGAGGCAAGCAATCTACAAGATATAGAGTACAAAACACTGGTTATAAAGATGTTCAATGAACTTAACGGAAAATAGAGAAAATTACTGAGAACTTCAAAAAGAGATAGTAAGCATAAAAAGAACATAGAAACCATTTAAAACTCAGAAATGCACAATACAATAAGTGAAATAAAGAATACAGTAGGACTAATAGTAGATTAGATGAAGCAGAGGAATGAATCAGCATTAAAAGACAAGATAACAGAAACATCTAAACAGAACAGTAAAAATTAAAAAGAATTTTAAAAAAAGAATAGTTTAAGAGATCTCTGGGAAAATGTCAAGCATAGAAATACTCATTTCTATGAATACCACAGGAAGAAGAAAGAAAGAAAGAAATTAAGATCCTAGAAGAGGCAATAATGAATGAAAACTTTTCTAACCTGGCAAAGGAAATAGACATTCAAGTACAGGAGCACAAGAATCTCAAATGAATGAACCTACAAAAACTTACACCAAGACACATCGTATATAAAATGGCAAAAGTTAAAGACAAAGATACCTAAAAATAGCAAGAGAAATGTAGCTAGTTAATTACAAGAAAATTCCCATAAAAATTTCAGCTGGCGAAGTGCAGATGTCAATAAACTTAAGAAATCAGTAGGGATAAGTAAACACGAGCACAAGCACTGCTGAACAAAACTTAAACTAGCAGAAGAAATCTCAAAGTATCCAATGGAAAGCAGGAAAAGAGAAAAAAGTAAATGGATTCTGCAATATAATAGAAAATTTAAATTTGATTTTGTTTTTATTTATTTCTTACTTGCCTGAAATAATTTCTGAAATAAAGCCATATTACCTCTAAAAAAAAAAAGAGTATCAGCTGATTTCTCAAAAGAACATTTGAAAATCAGGAGAGGTTGGAACAAAATTAAAAAACAATATGATGTGAGTATTGAAAGTAATGAAAAGCAAGGCCTTACAACCAAGAATACTATATCCAGAAATGCTATCAATTAAAATAGAAGGTGATGTAAAGAGCTACCCAAAGGGGAAAAAAAAAGAATTAAGAAAATTAAAAAAAGAAAAAGAAATATATTACTACCAAGCCAGTTATATGAGAAATATTAAAGGGACTTCTCTAAGAAAAAGAAAGGGAAAATAAAATATAGTATGAATAATAAAATGGCAATAACTGTGAACATATCAATAATCACTTTAAATGTAAATGGATTAAATGCTCCAATCGAAAGACAGAGTGACTGAATGGATAAGAATTCAAGATGCTTACATACGCTTTCTTATTAAAAGAGACCCACTTGAGATTGAAAGACAAAGACTGATTGAAAGTAAAGGGATGGAGAAAGATATTCCATGCAAATGCAAAAGAAAAAAAAACCTGGGGTAGACATACTCATATCAGACATAGCAGACTTTAAAACAAAGGCTATAATGAGAGACAAAGAAGGGCATTACATAATGATAAGATATCAATCCAACCAAAATATGTAACCCTAGTAAACATTTATGGACACAACATAGAAAGACTTAAATATATAAAGCGAATATTGATTGACATAAAGGGAGTGATCAACAGTAATACAGTCATAGTAGAAGATTTTAACACTTCATGATGTTAAAAATCTCAATAAATTTAAGAAGATTGAATTCTTATCAGCTGTCTACTCTGATTACAATGCTATGAAACTACAAATCAATTAAAAAAAAGAACTAAGCAATACACAAAAACATGGAGGCTAAAGATTAGGCTGCTAAACAATAAATGGGTTAACAATAAGGTCAAGGAAGAGATGGAAAAAAAGATAGCTTGAAACAAATGAAAATGAAAACACAATGACTCAAAATTTATGGGACATGGCAAAAGCAGTCCTAAGTGGAAAATTCATAGCAATACAGAACTACTTCAAAAAAAAATATCTTGAATTAACAATCTAACCTTACACTTAAAGAAAATAGCGAAAGAGGAGCAAACAAAGCCTAAAGCAAATGGAAGAAAGGAAATAATAAAGATCAAAGCAGAAATAAATAAAATAGAGTCTAAAAAAATACAAAAAAATAATGAAACCATGAGCTGATTCATGGTACAGGGAGATAAAAGACAAACAACATGATAAACCTTTAAGAGATTTGTCAAGAAAAAAAGACAGGATGCACATAACTACAATCAGAAATGAGACAAGAGATGTGACAACTGACACCACAGAAATACAAAGAATTATAAGAAATTACTACAAACAACTGTATGCCAACAAATTGGACAACCTGGTAAAATTGGATAAATTTCTAGAAATGTACAATCTCTAAAAAATTAGTGAAGAAGAAACAGAAAGTCTGGATGACCAATCACTACCAACAAAATAGAATGAGTAATCAAAAAATTTCCAACAAAAGTTCTGAACCAGATGACTTCACAGGTGAATTTTACCAAACATTCAAAGAAGAATTAATAGCTATTTTTCTGAAACTGTTCCAAAAAATTCAAGAGAAAGGAAGGCTCCAAGCTCATTTTATGAGGCAACCATTAACCTGATTCACAAACTAGACAACAACACACACACACACACACATACACACACACACACATATGTATATGTGTATATATATGTGTATACATATGTATATATATGTGTGTATATATATATATACCTACATATATATATATAGACATACACATATATATGCATACAAACACATATCCTGATAACCAATTACCCTTATTCACAAACCGGATGACATCACAAAAATTTATAAGTTAATATCTGCAAAAATCCTCAACAAAATATTACCAAACCATAATCAGGAATATATGTAAAAAATTATATACCATAATTAAGTGGAATTACTCCTAGGATGCAAAGTTGGTTCAATACCCACAAATCAATTAATGCGATATACCACATTAACAAATTGAGGGATAAAAATGATAAGAACATATCAATAGATGCAGGAAAAACATTTGACAAAATCCAGCATGCATTTATCATAACACTTCTCAGTAGAGTGGGAATAGAGGAAATATACCTCAATATAAAAAAATATATATATATGACCAACCCATAATTAAAATCATACTCAATGGGGAAACAAAAGTTTTCCTTAAAATTGGGAACAAGACAAGAATACCCACTTTCATCATTTTTATTCAACATAGTATTATTAGAAAAGAAATAAAAGGAAATCAGATGGGAAAGGAAGAAGTAAAACTGTCATCACTTACTGATGACATAATACCATATATAGAGAACTTTAAAAATCTCATCAAAAAATCTGTTGGAGCTGATTAATGAATTCAGTAAAGTGGCAGAATACAAAATTAATATTTAGGAATTGGTTGCATTTTTATACACCAATGATGAACTATCAGAAAGAGAAATTAGGAAAACAATCCCATTTACAATTTTACCAAAAACAATAAAATACCTAGAAATAAATTTATCCAAGAAGGTAAAAGACCTGTACTTGAAAAATTAAGTGTTTTTGAAGACCAAAATTGAAGAAGATACAAATAAATGGAAGTATATATTATGCTCATTAATAGGAAGAATTAACATTGTTAAAATGCCCATACTACCCAAAGCAATCTATAGATGCACTGCAATCTCTATCAAAATACTAATGGCACTTTTCACAGAACTAGAACAAATAATACTAAAAATATATGAAACAATTAAAGGCCCAAATAGCCATCACAATCTTGAGAAATAAGAACAAATTTGGAGGTATTTTGCTATCTGATATCAAACTATACCACAAGGCTATAGTAATTAAAACAGCATGGTCCTGTCATAAAAACAGACACATAGATACATAGAATAGAGAGTCCTGATATAAACCCATGCTTCTATAAGCATTTAATCTATGACAAAAGAGGGAAAAATATACAATGGGATAAATATACAATGGGATAAAGATCTATTCAATAAACAGTGTTGGGAAAACAGAACAGATATATACAAAAAACGAAACTGTACCACTTTCTTACACCATATACAAGAATAAACTCAAAATGGATTAGACTTGAATGTAAGACTGAAAACCCTAAAACTTTCAGAAGAAAATGTAGGCAGTAAAACGTCTGACATTGCTCTTAGTAATGTTTTTTTTTTTTTTTCTTATATGTCTCCTTGGGCAAGGGAAACAAAAGACAAAACAAACAAATGGGACTACATCAAAGTAAAAATTTTTTTCACAGTAAAGGCAACTATCAACAAAACAAAAAGAAAACCTGCTAAATGACAGAAGATACTTGCCAATGATATATCTGATGAGTTAATATCCAAAATTTATAAAGAAATCACAAAACTGAACAAAAATCTCTACAATCCAATTTAAAAATTGACAGAGGACCTGAATAAGCATTTCTCCAAAGAGGATGTACAAATGGCCAATAGACATATGAAAAGATGTTTCAAGTTATTAATCACCTGAGTAATGCAAATTAAAATAAAATGTCAACTCACATCTGTCAGAATGGATGTCATCAATAAATTAACAAACAACAAGTATTAGCAAAGGTATGGAGAAAAAAGAACCCTCGTGCACTGTTGGTGAGATTGCAAATTGGTGCAGACACTATGGAAAACAGTCTGGAAGTTCCTCAAAAAATTCAAAATAGAACTACCTTAGGACCCAGCAATTCCACTTCTGGGTATTCATCTAATGAAAACCAAAACAATAATTCAAAAAGATATATGCATTTGTATTTTTTGTAGCTCCTTTTCTAATAGCCAAGATGTGGAAGCAATCTAAGTACCCATCAGTAGAAGATTGGATAAAGAAGAGGTGGTACTTATATACAATGCAATATTATTCAGCCTTAAAGAAAAATGAATTTTTACCATTTGCAATAAAATGGATGGATCTAGAAGGTATTATGCTGAGGGAAATAAGTCAGACAGAAAAAGACAAATACCACATGAATTCCCTTACATGTGGAACTAAGGAACAAAATATACCATCAAACAAAATCAAAACAGGTTCATAGATAAAGAAACCAAACTGGTGATTGCCAGGAAAGAGGAAAGGTGGGGGCGGGATGGTTGGGTGAAAAAAAGTGAATGGATTAAGAAGTACAAATTGATAGTTACAAAATAGTTCAGGAAGGTGAAGTACACCATGGGAAATTTAGTCAATAATATTTTAATAACTATGTATAGTGTCAGGTGGATACTAGACTAACTGGAGGAATCACTTTGTAAATTATATAAATGTCTACACCTGAAACTCATATGAAATAATTTTAAATAAATTTAATTGAAAAACAAAAATTAGTAAGAAGAGTTTTATATGGAGTATGCCAAAAAAAAAATAAGTAAAACTCATCATTTGCAGTTTATAATAGTTTATGTAAGAACTATAGAAGAATTTAGACATAAAATACTAGAGTTAAGTTTTTAGCAAAATTGCTTGATTTAAAATCCATATTTAAAAAAATTGTTCTATAAATTTCAGCAAGAATTATTAGAAAGTGAAAATATTTAAAAAAGAAATCTGTACTAGCATCAAAATATCAAATATGTAGGAATAAACCTATTAAGGTTACAAAGAATTCTTATTAAAAAAATTAGAAAACATTATTGAGAGATATTAAAATAAATCTAAATAAATTGGGTAATATGTCATATAGATTGCAATGTAAATTATACCAAAATTAATCACTAATTAAATGCATATGCTGAGTGACATCAGAAAAATGGCAGAGTGACAGACATTCCAAGATCTCTCCCACTGAAACCATAATAAGGTGAACATCTGAAACTCAACAGAAAAACACTCAAACTGCACACCAGCACATCGGAGCATAGGATCTGCGCAAAAGAGCTACCACAGATCACAGATCAGAACTCCGGGAGTGGGGCAGTAGCATGGGTGACAAAGAAGCTGCCTTTGGCAGCTGAAGCTCCCAGAAGGAAGAAGGGGAGAGATGAAGGTGGGGCAAGTTCCCTGAACAGCCCTGCCTGGGAGAGTGGTGAGCTCGATGCAGCCAGTGACTGTGCTCAGGCAACAGGGCAGAAAGCAGACAAGAGGGGGCAGCAGTGAAGTTGTGGACAACAGAGAAAAAACAGTTGGTTATTACTATCTCTGATTGTAAACGTGAAGCTGAGCCGAAGGTCCTATCATCAAACCCAGAGGGTACTTCATCCCATATACTCCAAGACAGAACACAGAGTCCCAGGGGAAGCTAACACTGACAGGGACTGAAACTGAGGGTGAGGAGCATGATTAAATATCTATAAGCAAATTAAAAAGGTATTATTTAAGCTGTATATAAAGCAGGGATCCAACAGGCTTAGATACCACCTACTGGAAACCAAAAGAAAAATGCCTTTGCAACAAACCAAAGAGAGATCTTTATATAATAAATCTTTTAGGGAAAAAAAGTAGAATACATTTCCATTAATGCCCAAGTGGAGAAATAGTCCAATGAACACCATGAACAAACAAGGTGACATGGCATCACAGAAAGAAAGAAAAATCTCCAGAAAATAAGCTTAAAGACATAGATATATGCAACTTAAATGATGGATAATACAGGATGGTACTTCTGAAAAAACTCAATGAGATCCAAAACAATTCACATCAACAATTTCAGGAATTGAAAAAAAAAAAAAAAAAAAAAAAAAACAACTAGATGAGCAAAATGAGTTCTTTAGCGAAGAAATTGAAACACTCAAAAAGAACCAAATAGAAATTCTGGAGATGAAGAACACACTGAAAGAGATGAATGATGAAATAGCAAGCTTAGGAAATAGAGTCGACAAAATGGAGGAAAGGATCAGTGATATCGAAGACAGAAATCTAGAAATAGATAAGTAAAAAGAAGAGGGAAACAGAAGAATAAAAAATAATGAAAGAGAAATACAAGAAATAGCTGATACCATTAGCAGAGGAAACATAAGAATAATAGGCATTCTCAAAGGGGAGGAATAGGAGCAGGCACTAGAAAGCATTTTCAGACAAATGGTTGATGAGAATTTCCCAAATCTAAGGCAAGAACTGGAGCTTGGAATTCAAGAAGTCAAGAGAACACCCAATTGTCTCAACTCAAAAAGGCCTTCTCCAAGACATATTGTATTAAAATTATCAAAAGTCAATGACAAAGAAAGAATTCACCAGGCAGCCAGGAAAAAGAAGACTGTAACCTATAAAGGAAAACCCATTAGATTATCCTTGGACTTCTCAGCACAAACCTTACAAGCCAAAAAGGAGTGGAATCAAATATTCAAACTATTAAGTGAAAGGAACTATCAGCTTAAAATAATATATCCAGTTAAGCTCTTCTTTAGATGTGAAGAAGAAATTATGACCTTTTCAGACATATAAGAATTGAGGGAATTCTTAACTATGAAGTCTGCATTACAGGAAATACTGAAAGGGGTCAGCTCACCTAAAACCAAGTGAAAAATAGATAAACTAGGAATTACATGACTAGCAGGCAAGGTAGAAGCAAAGAAGTGCAAAACTTACTGAGAACAGGGCATTATAAGTTTAAACAATAAGAAGAGATTTGCTGTAGCAAGATAGTATTGAACATTTAGCATACATAGTGACAAATTGAGAACAATGACTGAAAAGGAGAGGATTTAAAGATTCAAATTCACAAACGGAATAGGGATAAGTCACACATAGTGAAAATGGAGTACTATATATATGTAACTATCCTCTACATATTCATAATAATAAACACATGTCAATAATTCAGAACTGAAGTATATAACATAAAACAAGGAGACAATGCCTTCTAACTAATTTTATGAAGCCAGTATTACCCTGATACCAAAACCCGGTAAAGATAATACACACATACACACACACACAAATACAGACCAATATCTCTCATGAATACAAATGCAAAAATCCTAAATAAGATACTAGAGAACTGAATACAGCAGCATATAAAAAAGATTATAAATCTCGATCTTATGGGCTTCATTCCAGGGGTACAGGAATGGTTCAACATACACAAATTGATGAATGTGATACACCACATAAACAAATTAAAAAATAAGAATTGTATGATTATATCAATAGATGCAAAAAAAGCCTTCGACAAGATACAGCATCCATTTATAAGCAATATACTTAACAAAACAGGTATAGAAGGAAAGTATCTTAACATAACATAGGCCATATATGACAAACACTCAGCCAACATTATCTTTAATGGTGAAAAACTAAAAATCTTCCCTCTAAGATCAGGAACAAGGCAAGGCTACTCACTATTGCCACTGTTATTCAACATAATATTCAAGGTTTTAGCGAGTACAATCAGGCAAGAGAAAGATATAAAAGGCATCCAGATAGGAAATGAAAAAGTCAAACTATCACTATTTGCAGATGACATGATTCTCTATATAAAAAACCTTAGCAATTCCACAAGAACACTACTAGAAAAAATAAGCAAATACAGTAAAGTTTCTGGATACAAAATCAACGTTTAAAAATCCATAGTGTTCCTATACTCTAATAATGAAGTGTCAGAAAAAAAAGTGGGAAAAATAACTCCTTTTGCAATTGCAACAACAACAAATAAATACCTAGGAATAAATTTAATGAAACAAGTGAAGGACCTGTATAATGAAAACTACAAGACCTTATTAAAAGAAATCGAAGAAGATACAAAGAAATGGAAAGATATTCTGTGTTCTTAGATTGGAAGAATCAACATAGTTAAAATGACCATATTACCTGAAGCATTATACAGATTTAATGCAATCCCCATCAAAATCTCATTGGCATTTTTTAAAGAAATAGAACAAAAAATCATCAGATTTGTATGGTAGCACAAAAGAACCCGAATTGTGAAAGCCATCCTGACAAAAAAGGAGAAGGCTGGATGCATCACTCTGCCCGAATTCAAATTATACCAAAAAGCAGCAGTATTCAAAATGGCATGGTACTGGCAGAGAAACTGACACATGGATCAGTAGAACAGAATCGAGAGTCCAGAAGTAAACCCATATTTATATGGGCTAATAATTTTTTATAAAGAAGCTAAAAACATACAGCAGAGAAAGGAAAGCCTCTTCAATAAATGGTGCTGGAAAAACTGGAAAGCCACCTGCAAAAGAATGAAACTAGAATCTTTTGTATTACCATTCACAATAATTAACTCAAAATGGATTAAGGACTTGAATATAAGACCTGAAACAATAAAATGTGTAGAAGAAAACATAGGAACTAAACTCAAGGACCTTGGACTAAAGAGGATTTTATGAATTTGACCTCAAAAGCAAGGGAAGTAAAAGTGAAAATAAATGAATTGAACTATAGCAAGCTAAAACAAACAAACAAACAAAAAAAACTTCTGCTTTTCAAAAGAAATCATCAATAAGTTAATGAGATAACCACCTAAATGAGAAAATATATTGGCAAGAAACACCTCCAAAAAGGGCCTAATATCCAAAATATACAAAAAATTCATATAACTCAATAACAACAATAAAACAAACGATCCAATCAAAAAATGGGCAGAGGACCTGAACAGATACTTCTCCCTACAGGACATACAAATGGTCAACATATATTTGAATAGAAGCTCAACAACGTTAGCTATTAGGAAAATGTAAATCAAAACCACAATGAGATACCATCTCACACCTGTTAGAATGGCTATAATCAATAGGACTAGTAATAACAAATATTGGAGCAGATGTGGAGGAAAAGGAACCCTCATACATTACTGGTGGGACTGCAAATTGGTATAGCCACTATGGAAAACAGTATGGTGGTTCCTCAAAAATCTAATAATTGACCTAGCATACAATCCAGCAATCCCTCTGCTGGGTATTTACCCCAAAGACTTGACAACTCATATCTAAAAAGATATTTATTTGCACACCAATGTTCATAGTAGCATTATTCACAGTGGCCATGACATGGAAGCAAACGAAGTGTCCTACAATTAATGATTTGATAAAGAAACAGTGGTAAATATATACAATGGAATATTACTCAGCCATAAGAAGAGATGAAATACTTCCATTTGCGAAAACATGGATGGATCTCGAGATAATCATGCTAAGTGAAATAAGCCAGACAGAAAAAGTTGAAATTCACATGATATCACATATGTGGAATATAAACCTAAAAGCAACAAATGAATGAGACAAATAGAGACTCATGGACATGGGCTATAGACAAGTGGTTACAAGAGGGTCAGAGGTGGGATGAGGGTCGAGGTAGATGGGATAAAAGGGGTCAAATATGTGGTAACAGAAAGAAGTCTAACTATGGGAGGTGAACACTGTATAAATATATATGCCTTACTGTTAAAGTGTACTGCCAAAACTTATTGGATTTTGTTAATCAATGTCACCATAAAAAATTAATTAATTAAAAAAATTATTGAGGTGTCATCGATCTACAAAATCCAATAAGTTTCAAGTGTACAATTATATATTTTTGAGGTAACACTATTCATACTATAACATGCACCTTTCTCTATCATCTCGGGGATTCCCATTATGTATATGTTGGTATGCTTGATCATGTCTCATGAGTCTCTAAGGCTTTGTTCATTATTTTTCATTTTTTTCTGTATCCCAGTTGTAGAAACTTAATTGAATTATATTTAATTTTACCAACTTGTCTGCCTGCATAAGTATACTATGGAACCCCTCTCATGAATTTTTTACTGTAGTTATTTTTGTTTTCAACTTTAGAATTTCTATTTGGTTCTTCAAATTTTCTATTTTTTATTGAATTTCTCTTTTTGGTGACATAATTTTCATACTTTCTTGTAAGTCTTTAAAATGATTTTATTAGATATTTGAATGTTTGTAATAGTAAATTTAATGTCTTTGTCTAGAGAGCTTCCTTAGGAAGAGTTTCTATTAATTGCTTTTTTTTCCTGTGTATGAGCCATACTTTCCTATTTTTGTTCACCCCATACTATTTTAAATAAAAAAATCAAATAATATAATAAATCAACGATGGAATTCAATTCTCCCAAATATTTTTTTGTGTGTTTTGGTTTTTGTTATTGTTACTGTTATTAATTGTTTACTGACTTTGACTAATTATGCCCGGACTTTATTCTTTGTAATGTGTTGTCACTGAAGTCTTTCACATTAGCTATTTTACTGGGAAGACATTTACTTAAGTGCCTTTACTTAACAGGCTTTTCAGTCATTGACAATGGGCTCTGTAAGTGTGCTGGTGTGTGACTTAAATGATCTGGCATGAAGTTTATAATACTGCTTTAGCTTTTACTTCTTGCTAGCGTAGAGCCTCAGGGTCAGCCAGAGGTGAGACATTAGGACCCTCTCAGATTTTTCTGGGGCTGATACACAGCCCTTCTGATATGCATGATCTTCTAGAGCCCCTTAAATACATTGAAGTTTTTCAAAGTCTCCTGTAGGAATCTAATTCCCCAGTTGTTTGGTTTAAATTTATGATCAGCTTTCCATTAAACCAACTGATAGCACACCTCAAGCAGCTAGATTTGCAACTGATTGTTTTTCAGCAAATGCATTAGGCCCATTCACAGGCTCAAATCTTGTCAGGTCAAATAAACTCAAGCCTTGAGAATAGAGCATTTGGGGTATCTTCTAGACAGGTCAAAGAGTTATATTTCTCTAGGAATGGGCCTTTTGGAATATTCTAAATCCATTTTGTCTTTTTCACTGAGGTGCCTATGCTTCTGATTTTTGCAGATTCGAGAGTTGCATGACTGTTAGTTTTTAAGGCTGTTATAAATATATAGAGAGAGGTAGATAAGAATTGGAAAATTAAAATGCCAAAAATCTCACTAATCTTACCGACTCAGTAAATTTTCTTGAATAAAAGTTCCTTAGACTGTTACAAGTTTTTGCTTAGTTTACACAGTTCTGTAAAAGTTTATTTTCACAATTTTCGTCAGTGTTCTCATTAGTTCTCTTAAGAAGCAATTTTTCAAAAGTCTTTACTCTGCCATTCCAGAGGTGCTTCTTCATAAATTATTTCTCTCAGATAATTACTTTGATGAATACTTTTTTAGGTTTTATTTTTACATAAGGTAAACTCAGGCAATTTTGACTAGAATAGTGTATATCACACGTCTCTTCTTAATATGTATGTGTATGTGTCTATATATATATATATATATATATATATATATATATATATATGAATATACACACACGCACACACATTCTATATATGAAAAGAAAATGTCACTCCTTAAATCATGATTTTTCACAGTTACATTGTTAAAAACTGTTTTAATTTTATAATATGGGTGTCTTTTTTACCCCACACACATAGATGTTGTTTTTGAGCTTTTAATTAGTCTGATCACATGTGTGACTTTTTGTTTATTGTAGGAGTGTATTTTATAAATAAGTAAAAGTAAATACTACCTGAATTTCTGAATGAGGTCATGGAATCTCTAGCATTAGGAACAATTAAAACACTGAAATAAGATTTCTGATTTTTAGTTTCTGGGCTTAGAATTAGAGAAGTTCTAGAGAAGTACATGATAGAAAAATTACCTTAGAAAAGAGGTTAAAATGGAGTTACTATTTGTATATCTGTGCTACACCTCTATGAAAAAAGTCTAAGGAGACAACAGGAGTCTAACATTTAGATAAAAGTCCTCTTTACATAAATCCTCTCTAAGAGCATGCTAGGAATCTCAAAAAAAATGTATTCTTCTCTCATCACTCTCATTTGTTCTCACAATATTTACTATTAAAATGCTTTCTTACTCCCAGCATTTCTGAACTTCTGACTCTATTCTTTTTATTTTAATTTTCCTTTTTCACATTACTTATAACCTCATAAAAAGCCATAAATACATGGCTTCCTGTCTATATTTTACAATTCTTCCTCCTCCTCCACTGTTATTTAAGCTCTCCAAGAAGAGAGATCTTTGTTTTCTTTACTGATATAGCCCAAATGCTTGAGACAATGTCTAATATATAATACAAGGTTAGCAAGTATTTACTAAATTAATAAATGGATGAACATATTAAAATGGTATTTCTTGTCATATCTTTGCCTGGATACATTTTTGCCAACAGGAACCTTTTTAGGGTATAATTAGCACCTAGATAGTATATGACATATGTTTGTAATTCATCAAATCTTTGTCAAATGAATGGATGATATTGATAGATAGAAATTGGAGTGTCATCTGAATCTATTTTAGTATATTTAAATGTATATGTCTAAATTATCATTACAATTTTTACTGTCAGGGCTGTTAGTTTATATTCTTTCTGGCTGGCCTGTTGATATCATATTACAGCTCTTAGTTTAAATTTCTTATCTACTTTATTCTAATTGATTTATCTGACCATGAACCCAGAGCCCAGAACTGTTTTTATTTACTTTATTTTGTTTTTTAATTAAATTTATTGGGGTGGCATTGGCTAATAAAATTATAGTGGTTTTAAGTGTACAGTTCAAAAATATATCATCTGTATATTACATTGCATGTTCAAAACCCAAAGTCAAATCTCCTTCCATCACCATAAATTTGACCCCCTTTATACTAATCTGCCTCTCCCCTTTTCCTCTGGTAACCACTTAACTGTTGTCTGTGCCTATGAGTTATTGTTTGTTTGTCTTGTTCATTTGTTGCTTTCAGTTTTATACTCCACATATGAGTGATTCATATGGTTCTCAACTTTGTCTGAATTATTTAACTTAAAATGATTATCTCAAGTTCCATCCAGGTTGTCACAAATAGTTGTATTTCATCTTTTCTTATGGCTGAGTAATATTCCATTGTATATATGTATCATATCTTCTTTATCAAATTATCTAACGAAGAATACTTTGTTTGTTTCCATGTATTGACAACTGTGAGTAATGCTGCTATGAACATTGAGGTGTATATATCTTTATGGATAAATGTTTTTAAATATTTTGGGTAGATATTCAGAAGAGGGAATGCTGGGCCATGAGGTAATTCTATTTTTAATGTCTTGGGAAACCACCATACTGTTTTCCATAGTGGCTGTACCATTTTATATCCCAAACAGCAGTGCATGAGGGTTCCTCTTTCCCCATAACTCCTTCAGCACTTGTTATTACTGTCTGCTGATGACAATCATTCTAACAGGGGACACAACTGGAGAACCTGGCTCAGGTGATCAGGAATATTGCACCACTGGACCCCACAGGACATCTACTACATAAGGTCACTCTCCTAAGCCTGGGAGACCTAGCAGCTCTACTTAATACATAGAAACAAACACATGGGGAATTAATAGTAGATTAGATGAAGCAGAGGATTGAATCAGAAGATAAATGAATTAAGAATAGGTGGTACATATATTCAATGGAATATACTCAGCTATAAAAATTAATGAAATTCTTCCATTTCCAACAACATGGGTGTTGTGCTGTGTGTAGTACATCAAACAGAGAAAGAAAAATGCCATACAATTTCACTTACATGTTGGATATAATGAACAAAATAAGCAAACAAATAACACAGAAACAAACATAGACACAGAGAACTTTTTAATGGTTGTCAGATGAAATTGGGGTTGAGGAGTTGGATAAAAAAGTAAAAAGGATTGAGAAGTACAAATTGGTAGTTACAAAATGGTTATGAGGATGTAAAGTATAGCATAAAGAATATGATAAATAATATTATAATAACTATGCATGGTAATAGATGGGTGGTAGATTTATTGGTGTGACAACTTCATACATTTTTGGTCACTGTGTTGTACATCTGAAATTTATATAATGAAACTTATATAATATTGTATGCCAACTGTAATTGAAATATATATATATATTTATATATATATATTATTTTATATATATATAATATATATATATAACATATATATATATTTTTTTCTAATATATATAATATATATTAGAAAAAGATGTGAAAATACAAGGAAACATCGCCATGTGAAATGGAAGCAAAAATTGAAGTTATAGAGCTGTAAACCAAAAAATACCAGAATTGACAGGGACCAGAAGAAGCTAGGATGAGGCAAGAAAGGATTATATCCAGAATCTCAGAGGGAGCATGGCCCTGCAAAAACCTTGATTTCAGACTTCTAGACTCCAGAATATCTACAGAGTATAAATTTCTGTTTTAAGTCAGTGGGGAGAAATAAAAAGGAGATGAAAGAGAAAGCCCCAGATTGTAAGAAAATATTTAAAATACATATATTGATATCAAACATGTAAAATAATTCTTAGAAATCAGTAATAAAAAAAAGTATAATCTACCAGAAAAATGGCCAAGAGACTTGATCAAGCATTTTGCACAAGGTGTAGATTCTTGCTGAGTGAAGGTTGATAATCTGGATAAGAAAAACACACCGTTTGTTTAAATATGATTTAGAGTTGATGATCTAAGATGGGAGGGGCCAGACAGGAAGACAGAAATTTCGGTGTTTTGAATAAAACTTAGTATATATTACTTTTCCATTGTGGTCATTTACCAAATCATCACATGGGGAAAGATACTGAGTAGCAGGGCACAGGTGGCAGCTAAGAGACTATGAAGCCAGAAGATCTCACAGTTCTAGGAAGAAAAATATTAGAATTCAGGACTGACAAGGAAGCTAGGACTTGAGAAGCCAAGACCCTTGAGGTCAGACTAAATGAGACCAAACGTCAGCATTAGTTTTCCCTTTGAAATATTTTCTAATTAAGTTATTGGGGCAAGCACAGAAGTTCTGAGAAAGCAAACCAAAGATTTTAATGTTTTCCTATGCTAGGAAAAAAACAAAATTGAAAATAAAGATACACTAAGGAGGAACATGGCTCCTTATTGTATGTTTTTGAATGCCTAGAAGGATCAATCTAAGGAGTAGGGCCAAACTACAGGTAGACTAAGCCTCACAAACATTGCAAACCAGCACTCAGTTCAGCATTGGATTATTTTAAAGCAATCTGTTCGTCCACTTTATGCTAGAGCAGCAGTTCTCAAATGTTTTGGTCTCAGAATCCATTTATACTCATAAAATTAAACTAGAAAACCCAAAAGTTTTTATTTTATTACATATACAAGTGTGTGTGTGTGTGTGTGTGTGTATATATATATATATATATATATATATATATATATATATATATGTAATATATTATATGTAATTTGTTATATGTAAATATTTGAAATATTTACTAAAACAGTAAATTCTACCAAAACTTTGTATATTTAATACCTATTCTTCTCAAACGCTTCCAAAAATTGAGAAGGCAATACTTTCTAACTCATTTTATGAAGCCAACATTACCTTGATACCAAAACCTGGTAAAGATAACACAAAAAAAGAAAACTGCAGACCAATATCTCTCATGAACACAAATGCAAAATTCTTAAATAAGATAAAACAGACATTTTTGAAATGTTTAATAATTTATTCAAACATAAGAAGCTTGTGTTATATAATTAACATGTTCTTACAAAAAATAACATTTTTTATTAAATGAATTAATTTATATACTTTTTATGGTGACATTGGTTAATGAAATCCACTTTTTCAGTAAGGTGTGTGTGTGTGTGTGTGTGTGTGTGTGTGTGTGTGTGTGTATTCTTTTTTACGCTGTGTGTTCACCTTTCATAGTTAGATTTCTTTCTGTCATCATATATTTGACCCCTCTACTCTGTCTGCTCCACCTCCTGCCCCACCCCCTACCCTCTGGTAATCACTAATCTATAGTCCATGTCCATGAATCTCTGCTTGCTTGTCCTGTTCATTTGTTTCTTTTAGGTTTATATCCCACATATAAGTGATATCATGTGATTTTCAACTTTTTCTGTCTGGCTTATTTGGCTTAGCATGATTATCTTCGGGTCCATTCATATTATAGAAAATGGAAGTATTTCATCTCTTCTTACAGCTGAATAATATTCCATTGTATATATGTACCATTGCTTCTTTATTTTTAAAAAATTTTTTAGGCGAGGCCCCTTGGTTGACCTCACAGATTGCAAGAACCTTGTCAACTTACAATTCCTTATTATTATTTTTTTTATTTTTTATGCCTACAGCACCTGGTCATCCTAGGTGGTCTCTCATTCAAGCACCAACCAGGCCTGGCCCGTACCATCGCTTCTTTATCCAATCATGTAGGACACTTTGATTGCTTCCACGTCATGGCCACTGTGAATAATGCTGCTATGAACATCGGTGTGCAAATATCTTTTTGAATATGAGTTTTCACATCTTCGGAGTAAATACCCAGTAGAAAGATTGCTGAACTATATGCTAGATAAGTTCTTGGTTTTAGTGAGGAACCTCCATACTGTTTTCCATAGTGGCTATACCAATTTGCAGTCCCATCAACAGTATATGAGGGTTCCTTTTTCTCCGCATCCTCTCTAACATTTGTTATTACTTGTCCTGTTGATTACAGATATTCTAACAGGTGTGAGATGGTATCTCATTGTGGTTTTAATTTGCATTTCCCAAATAGCTAGCAATGTTGAGCATCTTTTCAATATTTGCTAGCCATTTGTAATTCCTGTAGGGAGAAGTGTCTGTTCAGGTCCTCTGCCCATTTTTTGATTGGATTGTTTGTTTTTTGTTGTTATTGAGTTGTATGAGTTCTTTGTATAAGAAATAACTTATCAAAAAAGCAAAACATAATGAGAAGTGTATCACTGTTTAACATTTTTACAAACTTTTTTTATGTCTGGTTGATGAAAGATAGCTGAATTCTCATATCTGCTTCTATATTCAATCTATTGCAATTGAAGAATTTGAAGAAAATATATTCTCATGCACATATATAATTGAAAAAGTAGGACAGTAATTTATTAACATTTTTAGAAAAATTATGATATTATTTTATACTACACTAAAATTAAACCTGTGATATTTTATTAAGTGTTAGTTGCATTGTGAATCTACAATCATATCAATGAACTTTGTTTTGTTAAATTAAAATCTATATACCTATCTTGTATTTTAAATGTATTTTTATCCATTCATAACTTTACAGTATCATGAACTAGATATGGAAAATATAAATTCACCAACTTTTGCAGATTATCCACTTAGGACAACCTCACATTTACCTTTCCTATAAAAGTGATATGATATAAAGTATATAGAAAATATTCTAAAATAATCCCACTAACACCAGAAAATTTTCAGAGAAAATTCTGTAGGGATTTCATTTTTTAATTTCCTTTTGCCATAATACTATTTGACAGCAGCAATTCAAGGGTAGCCATACCAAACTAAAATCCATGAGGGCTTTTCACAGTCATGGTAAGTTTGTTTCCTAATATAGCCTATGTTAACATCAGGAAGGAGATCAGACCGGCTTTATACCATGTACGTAGAATAATGATTTTACCAAAGAGAAAACCTAAATGTATAACCCTGATCCTTATAGAAGTTAAAATGTAAATCTTAAATCGCAGAAAAAACCTCAACTACAGAAATAAAAGCACAATTAATTGTGCAGAGTTACTCTGCACATTCAGTCATAGCTACTTCAGTCCTTTCAAATTATTTTGATGGTGGGATGAATTTATATCACGAGTCCTTTGGCGTAAGACCTGAGATAAGTATTAAAATAGCAATAGACAGGAATTACAGAAAACCTACCCAAAATATATGTGTTTTTAATAGTCATTGCTAAATAAGAAAGAATATGTACAAGCCTAGTTAACTGATAAAGGATGAAGGCAAACAGTTCTGGAACATAAAACAGGGCAAACAGCAGTCAACAAATAAAAAGAACTCCTCAGAAATAAAATGCAATGTAAAAAAGAAGCATCCTTTGGAGAATATCAGTTTCTTGCCATCAGTAAAACACCTCCCCCAAAATAACCTCCATGTACATTGAATGGTGAAGTATGACATTATATTAACAAAGACTAATGTAAAAGTTGTAAAATTTGGCACCAGAAACCACAAAGGAGATAATAAACTAATAACATCATAGCAGAATTCAAAACGATATTAGTAAAATCAGTAAGTGGTATCAATATTACAGAAAAAAAGTATCAGTGAGGTAGACGACTAATATGAGCCTCTCTCAGAACTCAAAGGAAAAGAAAAAGAAATAAAATTGTTAACAAAAATAACAGTAAATATGGAAGATGGGGAAAAAAGATACAACTTATTTATTAAAAATCACAAAGATTATATCAAATAAAATCAATATTATAAAAGGTTAAATTAAAAAATAATACTGGTTTGAAAAAATCTGCCTTTATAAATTGATATTACTCATTAAATGTCAAGCAAAATTAATAATGATGCGCACCTATAATTATATAAAAAATTTTAGACTGAGAAAAGTACAAATATGCAGGCAAGGGAGAAATTGAATTACTTATAATGATGAAAGTCAGGTTAATCTCAAACATTTTTGTAGATATTAAATGCAACAATAGAATTAAGTGAAAGGCAGAGTTTTGAGACCATAAGTTTGTAACTAAATGATTGCATGATTCATCAACTAAATAAACTTGGCATTTCTACCTTCACACATGAAATATACTCTCTAATGTATCTTTCCCTGAAAAAAAAATGCCTTAGGGATGAAGAGATATATAAAATAAAGTACTTGACAAAATTCAACATCTCTTCATAAACACTAGTCTTCCTTGTTAAAATGTTTCTGGGAACTTTCTTTGCTTTATTTTTGTTATGATGTGCACTTCCAAAGTTGAACTGTAATTTTAATGTTCAAATACATGTGGAATAAAGATTAAGTTTTGGGAGGAAAAAAAAAAACTCTCAACAAATTGGACACACAAGGAACATACCTCAACATAATACAAGCCATATGTGGGAAACCCACAGCTAACATCATACTAAATTGTGAAATGATAAAATCTTTTCATCAAAGAACAGGAACAAGGCAAAGGTACTCACTCTCATCACTCTTGCTTAACATGGTACTGGAAATCCTAGCCAGAGAAATTAGGAAAGAAAAAGAAATGAAAAGCATTCACATTGGAAAGAAAGAAATAAACTTTTCACTGTTTGCTGATGACATGATCATGTATATAGAAATTCCTAAAGACTCTACAAAAAAAAATCTTAGACCTAATAAACTAATTTAGCAAAGTTGAAGGATACAAAAACAACATACACAAATCAGTTGCATTTCTACACAATAACAATAAACTTAAGTGAAAAAGAAAAACAATCTCATATGTGATAGCACCAAAAACAATAAAATATTTAGGAATAAATTTAACCAAGGAAGTAAAAGATCTATACACTGAAAACTATAAGACATTGAGGAAGTAAACCAAGAAGACACAAATAAATGGAAACATATCCGATGTTCAGAGATCAGAAAAGTTAATGTTGTTAAAATGTCCATATTTACCAAAGTCATCTATAGGTTCAGTACAATCCCATCAAAATTCCAATGAAATTTTGCACAGAAATAGAAAATACAATCCTAAAATTCTTATGTAACTGCAAAAGAGCTCAAATAACCAAAGCAATTTTGAGAAAGAACAAAGCTGGAGGCATCACGCTTTCTGATTTCAAACTGTATTACAAATCTATTGTAATGAAAACAGTATGGTACTGGCATAAAAACAGACACAGAGCAATGGAACAGAATTGAAAGCCCAGAAATAAACCTGTGTATATGTGGTCAACTAAAATTTTGCATGGGAGACAAGAATACTCACAGGAAAACGATATTCTCTTTCATTAATGGAATTCGGAAAGCTTAATATCCATATGCACATACACACACAAAAAATGAAATTGGACCCCGATCTTACCCCACTTTGAAAATTAACTTGGATGAGGATTTATATGTAAACCTTAAAACTCCTAGAATAAAACATAGGGAAAATCTTCTTGACTTCAATCTTGGCAATGATTTTTTTTGGGTATGACACCAAAAGTGCAAGTAACAAAAGCAAATATCAATAAATGGGACTACATCAAAATAAAAAGTTTCTGTACAAGAAGAAAAATCAAAAGGCAAAATGAAAAGGCAACCTATGGTATGGGAGAACATATTTTACAAACAATATATCAGATAAAAAGTTAATATCCAAAATATATAAGAAACACATACAACTCAAAAGAAAATAAAACCAAAAAAATCAATCTAAAAATGAGCAGAGGAACAGAATATTTTTTCCAAAGATATAAAAGTGGCCAACAATTACACGAAACAGTGCCTCATATTAATCATCAGGGAAATGTTAATTAAAACCACAAGATATCACCTCACACTTTTTAGAATGGCTACTATCAAAATGACAAGAAAAAAATATGGAGAACAGGGAACCCTGGTGTACCATTGGTGGAACTGTGAATTGGTACAGCCACTATGGAAAACAGTGTGGAGCTTCCTCAAAAATTAAAAATAGAACTACCATGTAGTTCACCATCCCACTTACGGATATATATATGAAGAAGACAGAATCACTCTCTTAAGGAGATATCTGCACACCCATGTTCATTGAAGCATTATTCCTGATAGCTAAGATATGGAAACAACATGATAATCTATCAAGAGATAAATCGATGAACAAAATGTTACATATACTTATAATTATAAAATAATTAATAATGATGCATTATTCAGCCACATAATGAAGCAAATCTTGTTTTATTATAAATATAGATGGACCTTGAGGGCATTAGGCTAAGTGGAGTAAATCAGATAAAGACAAATATGTATAATTTTACTTATATGTAAAAATATCAAACTCATAGAGACAGAGATTAGAATGGTGGTTGCCAGGAGATGAGGGGTAGTGGAAATTGGGAGATGTTGGTCAAAGAGTACAAACTTTCAGTTATAAGATGAATAAGTTCCAAGGATTTAATGTACAACATGGTGGCTATAGTTAACAATAATGTATATTTGAAAGTTGCTATGAGAGTAGAGTTTTAATGTGTTTACCATAAAATAGATAAGAATTACATGAATAATTAATCTTATTGTGGTAAACATTTTGCAATATAGACATGTATTAAGTCATTACATTATACACCTTAAATTTATATAATGTTATATGTCAGTTATATCTCAATAAATCTAAAAACAAAAAATTGTCATCATGAAAATTTTAGTAGTAAGAAAATGCAAAACTGAAGAATTGTGTCAAAACAAAAGGTATAAATATGATTAGTAACCTAATTCACATGATGAAAACTCTTGAAAGACACTGTAAAAATAATTTAACAATAGTAGATGAAAAGAGGGAAGAGAAATAAATGCTAAATTTATTTTCTTATAAAATACAAGTGTATAGGTAGTGATTTATTCTTGATGTTGATAATTAAGGTTTTGAAAACTTAAACATATATTTATCTTAAAAGAATAAATAGAATAATTGAACTCAAACACCCTATGCTCAATTAAAGCAGAAAGAATATAAAATTTTTACATAGTTAAACATGCAATGAGAAAAAACAATAAATCCCTTGTCAGCATACTAACAGATAAAACAAAAGAAAGAGTAAAAAATATATTTAACTAAATTCAAAAACAAAATGGCTAAAAGTAAATTTGAAAATATAATTTGTGAGAGTGATTGTAAATAGTTGAACATACCTTTTAAAATAGAGAGACTCAAAAAGAAATTTAAAAAATATATACTCTACAAGAACAATACCTGAAGAGAAATGATGCAAAATAGCTAAAATTTAAAACAACTAAACAAAGCAGAACCAGGGCATCATAATATTAATGTTATAGAAAGTAAAGTTTATTATAAGAAACATTAAATAAGACAGAGGATCGCTCTTTACTAATGAGGGATAAATATATATACATATAGAAACATTTAAAAAAATTCAAAGGTGAAATGGCAAAAAAGCATAACAGAGGATGATTTAAATATGCAGTTGAAAATTAAAATATAACATTAAGAATAAAAAATATAGAGGTGTTGAAAACATAATTATTCACATTTTATATGTATTTTTTTTTGCTCAAGAGAATAAACATTCTTTTCAAGTACATAAGGAACATTCATATGTCAATCACAAATATAAAAGAAGCAGAAATTTTACAGTCTCCATCCACATATAAATAACATTAAAATGTGACTTAAAGTCTAAAACAAAAATAGTCCACTCAATAAAATAAATAATTTTAGGATCAAAGTATAAATCAAAATTTTAATTACCAACCTATTTAATAATAATGGAATTTCTCTTTCTTCTTTCTTTTTTTCCTTTCCTTTCCTTCCCTCCCTTCCCTTCCTTTCTATTAACAATTTTGTCCTAAAGCTATTAGATGTGGCATAGCAAGATAGATGTATCCAGCAAGCACGTGAAAAATTGCTCAATGTCATTAGCCATTGGAGAAAAACAGTTCAAAACCACAATGAGAGCCTACTTCACATCCAATAAGTTGGTTGTAATAATAATATAATAATAATAAAATGGAAAAATTGCATGTGTTAGAAAGGACGTGGAGAAATCGGAAGCCATACATTTTCAGTGGAAATGTAAAATGATGCAGCATTGTGGAAAAGAGTTTGGTGGTTCCCCTAAAAGTTAAATACAGGAATACCATTTAACACAGCAATTACATTCCTGGGTATATACACAAAAATATTAAAAACATGTTCAAACAAATACTTGTATATGAATATTCATAGCAGTACTATTTACAGTAGCTAAAAGGTAGATATAATTCAAATATTCATCAATTGATGAATTAATAAATATGGTTTATATTTACAGTGAAATATCATTAAATCATACAAAAGACCAAACTACTGATATGTGGGACAGTATAGATGAACCTTGAAAACATGATAAGTAAGATAAGCTAGACACAAAAGGCCAATTATTGTATAATTTATTTATATGAACTATACAGAGTGAGCAAATTCATAGAGACAGAAAGCAGATCAGTGGTTCCCAGAGATGCAAGATTGGGGACAATGGAGAGTAACAATGGGTATAGGATTTCCTTTGGAGTAATGAAAATACTTTTGCAACTAGATATTAACAACGATTTTACAATATTACAAACGTAATTAATTATATGTAATTACATGTAATTAATGGCAAATTTCATGTTATGTGTATTTTTACCACAATTTTTAGAAGAAACATGATTGGAGTCTGTCTCAAACTGCTTGTCCATTGAGGATGGACAGGAGATCTCTGCTCATGATGGTCACTCTGGAACCCAGGGTGACAAAAGCCTAATCTCCATATGTGTTTCCACAGTAATCTTAGCAGGGAAAAAGTTAACATGGTTATCTCAAGGAAAATAACACAGAATTTGTTATTAATGTTTCAATTTGAGATCTGAGGAGAAAATTACAGTTTTAGAAAATAAATCTACCACTTTGAGCTCAACAGCTTCCCAATATAAATTTTACGGTAATATTAATGAGTGTGATTTTTTGATGTTGTATAACAAAATGTGTCAACATTTGAAAAAATCTACATAATCAATATTTTACAAATGAGTAAAAAACCCACTCAAAGTGCAAGATGGAACAATGGATTTTAATGTAACATAATACAAAAAGTTTACTGGTGTGGAATCTGATTTGACATTGCAACTAATCTTTAAGAAATTATCACTTAATGCTTTTCAATATAATATCAAATAAGAATATCTATAATTAAATAATAAAGGTCGGAATGGAAATAAATGAAATAGAGTCTAGAAAAACAATACAAAAGATTAACAGAACTAAGAGCTGGTTCTTTGAAAGGATAAACAAATTGACAGACACTTAGTGATACTCATCGAGGAAAAAAAGAGAGGACTCAAATAAATAAAATCAGAAATGAAAGAGGAGAAATAACCACGGATTCCACAGAAATACAATGGATCATAAGAAAATACTACGAGCAATTATATGCCAACAAATTGGACAAACTGGAAGAAATGGACACATTCCTAGGAATATACAGTCTCCCAAAACTGAGTCAAGAAGAAGTAAAAAATCTGAACTTACTGATTACCACTAATGAAATAAAATCAGTAATCAAAAACCTCCTAAAAAACAAAAGCCCCAGACCAGATGGCTTCATAGGCGAATTTTACCAAACATTCAAAGAATTAACGCCTATTCTTCTCAAACTATTCCAAAAAATTCAAGAAGGGGGAAGTCTTCCTAACTCCTTTTATGAGGCCATCATTATCTTGATTCTAAAACCAGACAAAAACATGACAAAAGAAGAAAACTATAGGCCAATATCTCTTATGAGCATGGATGCAAAAATCCTCGACAAAATATTAGCAAACCAAATTCAGCAATACATTAAAAATATCATACACCATGATCAAGTTGGATTTATTCCTGGGTTGCAAGGTTGGTACAATATCCACAGATCAATTTATGTGATACATCACATTAACAAATCAAAAGATAAAAACCATATGATCATCTCAACAGATGCAGAAAAAGCATTAGACAAAATCCGACATCCATTTATGATAAAAACTCTCAGCAAAGTGGGAATAGAGGAAACATACCTCAACATAATAAAGGCCATATATGGCAGACCTACAGCTAACATCATACTCAATGGGGAAAGGCGAAAAGCATTAACAGGAGCAAGACAACGATACCCACTTTCACCACTCCCCTTCATCATTGTATCGAAAGTCTTAGCCACAGCAGTAGGACAAGAAAGAGAAATAAAAGGCATCTGAATTGGAAAGGAAGAAGTAAAACTCTCATTATTTGCTGACGATATGATACTATATATAAAAAAAATCCTAAAGAATCCACCAAAAAAACTGTTAGAACCGGTCAATGAATTCAGTAAAGTAGTAGGTTACAAAATAAATATTGAGAAGTCAGTGGCATTTTTATACACTAATATGAACTTTCAGAAAGAGAATATGAGAAAACAATCCCATGTACAATTGCATAAAAAACTATAAAATATTTGGGAATCAAATTAACCAAGGAGGTAAAAGACCTGTTCTCAGAAAATTATGTCATTAAAAAAAGAAATTGAAGAAAATACAAATAAATGGAAGCATATACTGTGTCCATGGGTAGGAAGAGTCCACATCATTAAAATGACCATACTGCCCAAAGGAATCTATAGATTCAATGCAATCCTTATCAAAATACCAATGACATTTTTCAAAGAGCTAGAACAAATAATCCTAAAATTTATATGGAACAATAAAAGACCCTGCATAGCCATGGCAATCTTGAGAAAGAAGAAAGTGGAGATATCACACTACCTGATATCAAACTATACTACAAAGCTACAGTAATCAAAACAGCATGATAGTGGAATAAAAACAGATACATTGATCAATGTAACAGAATAGAGAGCTGAGAAATAAAGACCATAAGCACATAGAGGTTAGATACAAAACCGGGAAACAGTGACTCGAAATACAGCTATTGTCTATTTCTGACACTGCACTGGAAATCAGTTCTATGAAGAAAAAAAAAAAAGCCCTGAATTGAACCATTTTTCTATTTCTATTGTGTAAATATATCCACTATGGTCAATTTCAAGCTACCAAGTAACCTCACTGAAAATTTAGAATTACTAATAATTGCCTCTTTCTGTGTGAGCAGACTCCATATGTCATTGCTACTTTGAGACAACTTCATAAATTATGACATTTTTTCAATTTGTTTATCCTTTTTTATTTCAGTAAAATCTTAGGCAACTGTTACTCTAATCATGATTATGATCCTTAGACCATTCTCAACTATGTGGGAAGTTTGCTAAAATGTAGAATCTGGGTCTCATCTCAAACTTAGAAGTTGCCTTAGAATGCAGAATTTTACCATTTCTTCAGGTGACCTGATGTACACTAAAGTTTGCCGCTCATTGTCTCGAATGCTCAGTTCCATTTAGTTACCATGAAAGTATGTTATTTGGAACTGAAGCAGCAAAGAACAGTTATAGTTTGATCTTTCCAAAGAGAAAACATATCAGTTACTACAATGTCTACAAAATGTCAATCTGTTTTAAAATTTAATGAAAACAATAAAATATCCTCAATTTAGATTTGAGTTAAAATTAATCCCCCTGCATTAGTTTTGTGGGGTTGCCATAACAAAGTATCATAAACTAGGTATTTTTAACAGAAATATATTTTCTCACAATTCTGGAGGCTGAAGTCCAGGATTGATGTATCAGCAGTATTGGTTTCAGCTTGAAATCTCTCTTCTTGATTTTGTAGATGGCCATCTTTTCTCTTTGTCATCATATAGTTTCCCTTTGTGTATGTCTCTGTCCTAATCTCCTCTTTGTATAAAGAGACCGATCATAATAAATTAAAACCCACTGTAATGACTTCAACTAACCTAAATTACCTCTTTAGGACCCTATCTCCAACTACAGACACAATCAAAGGTACTGAGGGTTAAAATTCATACATAAATTTGGAGGGGACAGAATTCAGCACATAAAAATTTTTAAATAAGTGAAAAGTAAGATGCATATATAAGAATTTGTACTGAGTCCTTAAAAGTAACACATAGGACTGTTAAGATGGTGGCATAGGTAAACAATGCGCTTGTCTCCTCTCATAACTACATTCAAATTATGACTAAATTATAGAAAAATCAACCTGGAGAACCATCTGAAAACTAGCTGAACAGAACTCCTATAACCAAGGATATAAAGAAGAGGCCACATTTAGACTGGTAAAAGGGGCTGAGACAAAACAAGCTGGCTTCCTACACATGTGGAGTGGTTGATCATTGGAAGAGATCTCTCAGCTGCTGAGGTTTCCCTCCACCAGAGGAGCAAAAGGCCCAAACCCTATACTGGAACTCTCAAGACCAGGGTTCCAGTGCCAGCAAGAGATGTCATCACAAAATCTGGTTGTGAAAATCAGTAGGGATTCTGACTTGCAGGCAATCACCAGAGCATCCAAAGGCCTAAAGCTGCCTACCAACTGGCTGTAAGCCTCAGCAACTGAAAGAGCCTTGAGCACAATACAAGTTGGGTGATACGAGGTCCCAAGAAATCACCAGATAAAGTAAATAGTGTTCCTTAGGTTAGTACATATTCAGATTTGGTGGCATCCTGACTCGGTAAACAGCATGGCCTCCCCCATGTGCCCCCAGGACCAGCAAAGGCAGTAACAAAACACAGAGCACTTTGCAGCACTTATCAAGTATTCCCTGGCCAGTAATAGGCAGCAGCTGACCTTAGCTGGCACAGAAGCCCTTCCCAAGGAGTCCCGAACTAACAAATCCAGAGGCTGGTGTCAGAACACAACAGAGCTCCTCTTGATCAGTCCCAAAAGGGGCACACAAAAAGGGTGGTCTCAGTAAGCACCCGAATATACTGAGGTGAATCACATTCTGTGGGATTAGTCTCCACAGAGCAGTTCATGAGCTTTGGGTGTGGCAAATCCTCACAGCCAGTCAACCAAAGAGTTGATCCCACCCACCAATATGCCAACAGCACACAACATTCAACTATAAAGGAGGGCACACATTACCTAAAAAAGGAACGAGGATGGAGCATTAAATGCAGGTTATCAGAGAAATTGTGCCTATTGGCCAAATAGGGCACCTATTATATAAAGCCACCCAGCCAAGACAGGAAAATGCAGCAGATCTACCTAATACATAAAAATGAACAAAAAGAGGAAGCCAAAATGAGAAAACAAACATGTCGCAAAAAAAAGAACATGACAAAATTCTAGAAAAAGAACTAAATAAAATGGAGGCAAGCAAATTACCAGACAAAGAGTTCAAAACACTGCTTATAAGGATGCTTGAGGAACTTAGGGGAAGAATAGATGATCTCAGTGAGAACTACAGCAAAGTAATAGTATGCATACAAAAGGACATAGAAACCATAAAAAAAAGAACCAGTCAGAAATGAAGAATACAGTAACTGAAATGAGGAATACAGAAAAAGAAATCAATAGTAGATTAGATGGAGTAGAAAATAGAATTAGTGATTTGGAAGACAAGGTAGTAGAAAGCATCCAATCAAAACAACAAAAATGAAAACAAACAAAAAAATGAGGAAAGATTAAGGGACAGCAAGAACAACATCAAGCATAACAACATTCACATTATAAAAATACCAGAATGAGAAGAGAAGGAGCAGAGTATAAAAACCTATTTGAAAAAATAATGACTGAAAACTTCCCTAACCTGGTGAAGAGAATAGATGTACAAGTCCAGGAAGCACAGAGAGTCTCAAACAAGATAAACTCAAAGAAGCCCACACCAAAACACATGATCATTAAAATGGCAAAGGTTAATGACAAAAAGAGAATCCAAAAAGCAGCAAGAGAAAGGCAGCTTTTTACCTACAAGGGAACTCTCATAATACTATCAGCTGATTTTCAACAGAAACTTTGTAGGCCAGAAAGGATTGGCACAAAATATTCAAAGTAATGAAAAGCAAAGACCTACAACCAAGACTACTCTACCCAGCAAGTTTGTTAATTAAAATTGAAGGTGAAATAAAGAACTTTTCATACAAGAAATCCCTAAAGGAATACATCACAATCAAGGTAATATTACAATAAATGTTAGAGATAACTTTAAGAAGAAGGAGTGATGAGAGCATAAATATGAATAATAAAATGGCAATAACTATGTACCTATCAATAACCACTTTAAATGTAAATTGATTAAATGCTCCATTCGAAAAACACAAAATAGCTGGATGAAGAAAACAAGACTCTTACATATACTATCTAAAAGAGACCCACTTTAGATCAAAAGACATAGATTGAAACTTAAAGGCTGAAAAAATATTTTGTGCAAATGGAAATATAAAATTGCTCATGTAGCAATATTATTTCAGACAAAATATACCTTAAAACAAAGGCTATAAGAAACAAAAAAGACATTGTATAATGATAAAGAGATCAATCCAACAAGAGGATATAAACCTAGTAAACATGCGTGCACCAAACATAACAGCACCTACATATATAAAGCAAATATTGACTGACATAAAGGGAGAAATTAACAGTCATAGAATCACAGTAAGGGATTGTAAAACCTCATTAACATCAATGGGTTAATCTTCCAGACAGAATATCAACAAGAAAACAGTGTCCTTAAATGACACACTATACCACATGCATTTAATTGATATTTTTAAACCGTTTTACCCCAAAGCAACAGAATATACATTCTTCTCATGGAATATTTCCGAATATATAGCACATGTTAGGCCACAATACAAGTCTTAATAAATTTAAGAATATTAAAATCATATCAAGCATTATCTCCAATCACAATATGAAATTAGAAATAAATTACAAGAAAATAACTGAAATAAGCGAACACATGGAGACTAAACAATGAATAGGTTAATAATAAAGTCAAAAAAGAAAACAAACAAAAAGAAAACCTTGAAATAAATAAAAATAAAAAAACAACAACACAAAATTTATGGAACATAGGAAAAGAAGACCTAAGAGGGAAATTCATAGTAATACAGGCCTATCTCAAGAAACAAAAGGAATCTCAAATAAACAATTTAACATCACACCTAAAGGAACAATGAAAAGAAAAACAGGAAAAAAAGCCCAAAGTGAATAGAAGGAATGAAATAATAAAGATAACAGTAGAAATAAATGAAATAGAATCTAAAAACTCACAAAAGATTGTTGAAATAAACAGCTGGTTCTTTGAAAATATAAACAAAATTGATAACTTTTAACCAAACATCAAGACAAAAAGAAAAGATCTCGAATAAATATCAAAAATGAAAAAGGAGAAATAACAACCAATTCCACAGAAATACAAAGGATTATAACAAAATACTATGAACAATTATATGTGAACAAACTGGAAAATCTGGAACAAATGAATTAAATTTTAGATATATACAATCTTCCAAAACTGAGCCAAAAAGAAACAGAAAATCTGAACTTACTAATTACTACTACGAAATCAAATCAGTAATAATAAAAAAAAAAACTCCCAAGAAACATAGGTCCTAAATAAGATGGCTTCACAGGTAAATGTTACCAAATAGGCAAAAAAGAAAAATGAAAACCTATGCTACTTAAACATTTCCAAGAAATTCAGGATGGTAGAAGACTCTAAAGCTCATTTTACCTGGCAACCATTAACCTGATTCCAAAACCAGACAATGACATTATAAAAAAGAAATTATAAGCTGATATCCTTAATGAGCATTGATGCAAAAGTCCTCAATAAAATAATAGAAAATTGAGTTCAACAATACATTAAAAAGATTATACACTATGATCAAGTTAGATTTATTTTCGGGATGCAAGTTTGTTTCAAAATTTGCACATCAATTAATGTGATACAGCACATTAACAAATTAAAATATAAAAGTCATATGATTAAAGGAATACATGAAGAAAAATCTAGAATACATTTATACTAAAAACTCTCAGCAAGTGAAATAAAGGCCATATATGACAAACTCATAGCAAAATCATACTCAGTGGAAAAAAAGCTAAAAGAGTTTTACTTAAGATCAGGAATAAGGCAAGAATGTTCACTATCACCACATTTATTCAATAGAATATTGAAAGTCCTAACTACAACATTAAACAAGAAAAAGAAATAAAAGGCATCCAAATTGGAATGAAAAAAGTAAAAGTGTCATTATTTTCAGATGACATGATTCTAAAAACTGTTAGTACTGATAAATGCATTCAGCAAAGTAGCAAAATACAAAATTAATATTGCATTTTTTAAGAAATGATGAACTATCAGAAAGAGAAATAACAAGAATAATCATTAAAAATGTCAATGGTACCCAAAACGACCTAGAGATTCAGTGCAATTTCTATTAAAATACCAATGACATTTTTTTCAAACTAGAACAAATAATCCAAAAATTTATATAGAACCATAAAAACCCATACTAGTCATGGTAACCTTGAGAAAGAACAAAGTTGAAGCTATCATGTTATCTGCTATAAAATATATATATATATATATATATATATATATATATATATATATATATTATATCTGCTATTATATATATTATATCTGCTATAAAATATATATTTTTATATATTTATATATTTTATATATTTATATATTTTATATATTTTATATATAAAAATATTTTATAGCAGATACCATGATACATGACTATATATATTACATGACTATAGTAACCACAACAACACAATACTGGCATAAAGGCAGACACATTGATCAGTAGAACAGAATAGAGAGCCCAGAAATAAATTCATGCCTATATAGTCATTTACTCTATAACGAAGAAGGCAAGAAATACAATGGAGTAAAGACTGTCTATTTAATAAATGGTGTTGAGAAAACTGAATAGGCATATGAGAAAAATAATGAAAACTGGACTACCTTCTTACACAATATACAAGAATAAACTCGAATCGGATTAAAGAATTAAATGTAAGCCCCAGACCCTAAAACACCTAGAAGAAAACCTAGGAAATAAACTCTCTGACATTGATCTTAGTCATTTTTTTTCTGGTATATCTCCTCAGGAAATGGAAACAAAAGAAAATAAACAAATGGGACTACATTACACTAAAAGCTTTTGCACAGCGAAGGAAATCATCAACAAAATGAAAAGAAAACCTACTAAATGGGAGACGATATTTGCCAATTTTACATCTGATAAGGGTTAATATCTAAAATTTATAGAGAACTCATACAGCTCAATCTCAGAAAAAAATAAACAATCCAATTCAAAAATAAGCAGAGAACCTGAATAGACATTTATCCAAAGAGGACATACAGATGGCCAACAGATATATGAAACAATGTTCAGCATCACTAATTGTCTGAGAAATGCAAATTAAAACCACAATGAGATATCATTACACACCTGTCAGATATGGTATCATCAATAAATCAAAAAACAACATTGCTGGTAAGGATGTGGACAAAACGGAGCCCTCAAGAACTGTTGGTAGAATTGTAAATTGGTACAGCCACTATGGAAAACAGTTTGGCAGTTCCTCAACAAATTAAAAATGGAACTACCTTATGGCTCAGCCATTTCTCTTCTGGATATTTATTTGAGGAAAACTAAAGCCTTAATTCAAAGAAGTATGTGCACTCCTATGTTCATTGCAGTATTATTTAAAATAGCCAAGATGTAGAAGCAAACTAAGGTCCTATCAATAGACAATTGGATAAAGAGCTGGTGCATTATTACAAAGTGGAATATTATTAGGCTATAAGTAACTGAAATCCTATCATTTGTGAAAACATAGATGAACCTAGATGGTATTATGTAAGGTAAAATAAGTCAGAGAAAGACAAACATCATATAATCTCACTTATATGTTAAATTCAAATAAGAAAAAAAATAAAACAGAAACAGACTCACTGATACAGAGAACAATAGCTTAATTGCCAGATGAGAAGTTTGGGAGGTTGGGTTAAAAATGTAAAGAGGCCCTGGGAAGCGGCCCACCTACCCCAGTGAGGCGACAGTGAACTTGGGCTCAAGAAACTAGTGGTCTGTGTCTTGCGTCGGATCATGGCATGGTCTACTGAACTGGACAAAGATGTGAAACCAGCCACTGGAGTTTCTGAACCCTGATCCATCTGTGCCTCAACTCCATCTTGGCTGTCAAAATTCAAAGTATCTACTTTTTGGAGAAACATGGCAGAGTGAGAGATGTCCACAGTTCTCTCCCCTTGAAAGAAGAAGCTGAATATCTAAAACTTAACAACAATAACAAAAAAAAAAAACACCCAAACTGCACATCAGCATGTCTGAGCATGGGATCTGTGCATAAGAGTTATCACAGGTCAGAACCCTGGGTATTTGAAGGTAGACTGTGAGAAAAAAAGAAGCTGCCTCTCATAGCCTCTGGAGAGCAATGTAAGAGTAGGGGGAGGGGAGAAGGAGTGGTGAGTTCCCTGAACAACCCTGCCAAAGAGTTCTGTGAGTTCCGCATAGCTGATGGCAAGGCAGAAAGCAGAGAACCGGGACAGCAGACAGACAACAGTTGATTTTTACCAGCCACGGTTGCAAAACTGAGGCTGAGCTACAGTTCCCAATACCCAAACCAGAGGGTCCCTCACTCATACCCTCAGAAACCAATCACCCCAGACCCAGAGAAATCTGAGCAAACATTACCAAAACTGTCACTAACACTGACAGGGACTGAGATTGAGGGTAGCGAGCATGATTAAATATCTACAAGAAAATAAAAAAGGCATTATTAAGGCTTTATATAAAGCAGATATCCAATAGGCTTAGATGTCACCTACCAAAAAACAAAACAAAAATGCTTTCTTTGCAACAGGCTAAAGAGAAACTTTTATATAATAAATCTTCTTTCTGGAAAAACAGGAGAATACATTTCCATTAATGCTCAGGCAGAGAAATACTCCATAAACACCATAAACAACCAAGGTGACAAGGCATCTCAGAAAGAAAGAGAAAAATCTCCAGAAAATAAGCTTACAGACATAGAAATATGCAACTTAAATGACAGAGAATTCAGGATGATACTTTTGAAAAATCTCAGTGAGTTTTGAAATGAATCATATCAACAATTTCAGGAATTGAAAAAACAACTAGATGAGCTGAGCAAGGAGAATGAAACCCCCAAGAAGAAACAAATAGAACCTCTGGAGATACACACACATACACACACACACACACACACACACACACACACACACACACACTGCAAGATTTGAAAAATGAAATAGCAAGCTTGGGAAATAGAGATGACAAAATTGTGGAAAGGGTCAGTGATACCAAACACAGAAATCTAGAGATAAATCAGAAGGAAGAAGAGAGGAACCAAAAAATAAAAAAATAATAATGAAAGAGAAATACAAGAATTAGCTGATACCATCAGGATAAGAAACAAGAATAATGAGCATTATCGAACGTGAGGTAAAAAAGCAGGGACTAGAAAGCATTTTCAGACAAATAATTGAAAAGAATTTCCCACATCTAAGGAATGAGCTGAAGCTTGGAATTCAAGAAGTCAACAGAATACTCAATTATCTCAACCCAAAAAGGCCTTCACCAAGACACATTGTATTAAAGTTATAAAAAATCAATGACAAAGATAGAATTCTCAGGGCAGCCAGGAAGAAGATAGTAATTAATAAAGGAAAACCCATTAGATTATTGTTGTACTTCTCAGCACAGACATTACAAGCCAGAAAGGTGTGGAATCGTACATTCAAAATATTAAGTGAAAGGAACTGGGAGTCTAGAATATGTATCTGGCTAAGTTCTCCTTTAGATATGAAGTAGAAATAAAGTCCTTTCCAGACATACAAAAACAGAGAATTCTCCACTATGAGGACTGTATTACAAGAAATACTGAAAGGGGTCACTTCACCTAAAAGAAAATGACAAAAAAAATACATAATTAGGAGTAAAGTGACTATCAGGCTAATATAAATGGAGGACTGCAATCCTTACTAATAACAGGGCATTATAAGCTTAATCAATAAGAAGATAATTGCTATAGCAAGACGGTATGAATGTTCAGCATACATAGGAACAAAATGAGACAATAATGACTGAAAAGAGGATGATTCAAAGATCAAATTGACTAAGGGGAATGAAGATAAGGTATGCACAGAAGAAAATAGATGACTGTGTGTGTATGTATATATAGCTATATATAACTATATAACTATAAATATGAATATATATACCTATTTTTTACATATTTTAACAGTAACCACAGACCAAAGGTTCAGAATTGAATTACATAAGAAAAGAAGAACCAGGGGAAACACACACAAAAGCAAATAAAAAAATAGAAACACAAGGACAAGGAAGCAGTGGAAACACTGAGCTGCCAGAAAGCAAAAGATAAAATGGCTATAAGTATACTTTATATTTCAATAATCTACCTAAATGTAAATGGATTGAACACAACAATAAAAAGGCTCAGAGTTGCAGAATGAATCAAAAAAACAAAAACCAACCATATACTGCCTCCAGGAGACACATCTCAGCAAAGACAAATATAGACTCAAAGTGAAAGTGTGGAAAATGGTATTACAAGCAATTGGTATTCAGAGAAAAGTGAGAGTATTGGTACTAACATCAGATAAAGTAGAGCTCAAAATTAAAAAAAAGAAAAGAAAAATACTGAAGGACACTTCATAATGATAAAGGGAATCATGCACCAAGAAGACATAACACTTATTAATATGTATGTTCTTAACCAGGAGCCCCCAAATATGTAAAGCAATGACTGATAGAACTAAAGGAAAAAGAGACCAAACATAATCATAGTAAGGGACGTAAGTACTCCACAGTCGGTAATGGACAGATCATCCAAACAGAAAATCAATAAGAAAATAATGGCCTTAATGACACATTAGATCAACTGGTCAAAATTGACATTTACAGAGCCTTCCACCCCAAAACAGCTGCTTGTACATTCTTCTGTAGTGCACCTGGAACATTCTCAAGAATCGACCACATAGTGGGACACAGAAAAAGCCTCAAGAAATATAAGAGGGCTGAAATCATAACAACCATATTCTCTGTTCGTAATCATTTGAAACTAGAGATCAACTGCAAAAAGAAAGCTAGGAGAACCACAAATATATGGAGATTAAACAACATGCTACTGAAGAATAACTGGGTCAGAGAAGAAATAAAAAGAGAGATCAAGAGATACATAGAAAGGAATGATAATGATAGTACAACGTATCAAAACATTTGGAAAATTGCAAAAGCAGTCATAAGAGGAAAGTTTATATCATGACTGGCCTATCTCCCAAAACAAGAATAAGCCCAAATAAACAACCTAACACTTCATCTTAAAAAAAAACTAGAAAAGGAAGAACCAATGAAGACTAAAGTCAGCAGAAGGAAAGAAATAATCAAAATTAGAGCACAGATAAATTAAATTGAAAATAAAAAAAATAGAAAAAATAAATGAAATAAGGAGATGGTTCTTAGAGAAAGTTACTAAAACTGAAAATCCATGGTTAGCCTCACTAAAGAAAATAGAGGAAGGATACAAATAAACAAAATCAGGGATGAAAGAGGGGAAAGGATAACACACACTGCAGAAATACAAAGAATCAAATAAGAATACTATTAAAAAGTATATAACACCAAATTTAATAACCTAGAAGAAATGGACCAGTACTTAGAAAACCACAATATTCCTAAACTGAATCAAGAAGATATTGAAAATCTAAATAGACTGATCAGCAGTATGGAAATTGAAACAATTATCAAAAACATACAAAAAATTAAAAGTCTCGTACAAGATAGCTTCACCAGTAAATTCTACCAAATTTCAAAAAAGATTTAATCTCTATTCTCCTCAAACTGTTCCAAAAAATTGAAGAGGAAGCACTATTTCTCAAGTAATATTATGAGGCCAATATTATTCTGATACCAAAACATGGTAAAGATAACATAATAAAAGAAAACTAGAGACCGATATCTCTCATGAACACAGATGCAATATCTCTCATAAACACAGATGCAAAAGTAATAAAGATACCAGCAAACAGAATACAGCAACAGATTAAAAATATTATACATCACATTCAAGTGTACTTCATCCCAGGGGCACAGGGATGGTTCAACATATGCAAATAGATTACTGTGATATATCACATAAAAAAATTAAAAAATAAGAATCATATGATATTATCATTAGATGCAGAACAAGCCTTCAATAAGATACAGCATCCATTTATGAGCAAAATGTTTAGCAAAATAGGTATAGAAGAAAAGTACCATAACTTAATAAAGGCCATATATGACAAGCCCTCAGCCAACATTATACTTAACAGTGAAAAACTAAAAACTTTCCCTCTAAGATTGGGAACAAGGCAAGGCTGTCCACTATTACCACTGTTATCAATATAACATTGTAGGTCCTGGCAAGTGCAATCAGGTGAGAGAAAGATATAAAATCCATTCAAATAGAAAAAGAAGTCAAATTATCACTATTTGCAGATGACATGATTCTCTATATAGAAAACCATAACGACTTCACAAGAATGCTATTGGAAAAAAATTAGCGAATACAATAAAGTTTATGGATACAAAATCAAGGTTCAAAAATCCATAACATTTCTGTACTCTAATAATGAAGTGTCAGAAAAAAAGTTAAAAAAATAATTCCTTTTGCAATTGCAACAAAAAGGATAAAATGCCTAGAAATAAATTTAAAGAAACATGTGAAGGACCTATATAATGAAAATTACAAGACCTTATTAAAAGAAATTAAAGAAAACACAAAGAAATGGAAGATATTCCATGTTTTTGAATTGGAAGAATCAACAAAGTTAAAATGACCATATAACCTAAAGCATTATACAGATTCGTTGCAATCCTCATCAAAATCTCGTCAGCACTTTTTAAAGAAATAGAACAAAAATTCATCAGATTTGAATGGAAGCACAAAAGACCCCAAATTACCAAAGCCATCCGAAATAAATAAATAAATAAATAAATAAATAAATAAATAAATAAATAAATAAATAAATAAATAAATAAAAGAAGGCTGGAGGCATCACTCTGCCCAACTTCAAATTATACTACAAAGCGACAGTAAGCAAAATGGCATGGTATTGGCAGCAAAACAGATACACAGTCCAGTGGAACGGAATCAAGAGTCCAGAAGTAAACCCATATTTATATGGGCAAATAATTTTTGAAATAAGTCAAAAACATGCAGTAGATAAAGAAAAGCCTCTTTAATAAATGATGCTAGGAAAACTGGAAAGCCACCTGCAAAAGAATAAAAGTAGCCTGTTGTTTATCACCACACAAAAAAATTAACTCAGAATGGATTAAGGACCTAAACATAAGACCTGAAAGAATAAAATGCATAGAAGAAAACATAGGAACTAAACTGAAGGACCTTGGACTTAAAGAGGATTTTATGAATTTGACCTCAAAAGTAAGAAAAGTAAAAGCTAAAATAAATGAATGGGACTACATCAAATTAAAAAGCTTCTGCTCAGCAAAAGAAATGGTCAACAAGATAAAAAACAACCATTCAAATGGGAAAATATATTTGCAAGCAACACCTCAGATAAGGGCCTAATATCCAAAATATATAAAGAACTCATACAACTCATTAAGAACAACAACAAAAAAACTCACAAATGATCGAATCAAAAAATTTGTAGAAGACCTGAACAGACACTACTCCCTCGAGGACATACATATGGCCAACAAGTATATGAAAAGATACTCAACATCTGTGGCTATTAGAGAAATGCAAATGAAAACCACAATGAGATACCATCTCACACTTGTTAGAATAGCTATAATCAACTGGACATGTAATAAGAAATGGTGGATAGGATGCAGAGGAAAAGGAATGCTTATACGCTGTTGATGGGACTGCAGATTGGTATAGCCACTATGGAAAACAGCATGAGGTACCTCAAAAAACTAAAAATGGATTTACCATATGATCCAGCAATCCCTCTACTGGTTATTTACCCCAAAGACTTCTAAACTCATATCTGAAAATATATTTGCATACCGATGTCCATAGCTGCATTATCCACAGTGAGCAGGACATGAAAGCAACCCAAGTGTCCTATGATAGATGGTTGGATAAAGCAGCTGTAATACATATATACAATGGAATATAACTCAGCCATAAGAAGAGATGAAATACTTCCATTTGTGACAACATAGATGGACCTCAAGATAATCATGGTAAGCAAAATAAACCAGACAGAAAAAGTTGAAAATCACATGATATCATTTATATGTGGGTTATAAACCTAAAAGCAACAAATGAACAGGACAAACAGAGACTCTTGGACATGGACTATAGACTAGTGGTTACCAGAGGGTAGAGGGTAATGGGGAAGGGGGAAGTAGATGGTTAAAGTGGGTCAAATACATGGTGACAGAAAAAAATAACTAACGCTGGGAGGTGAACACTCTGTGTAATTATATCTATGCCTTACTGTTAAAGTGTACAGCTGAAACTTTTTAGATTTTGTTAACCAATGACATCAAAAAATTAATTAATTAATTTAAAAAATGTAAAGAGATTACAAAGTATAAATTGGTAGTTACAAAATAGTCATGGGGATATGGAGTTTAGCATAGGAAATATAGTCAATAATATTGTAGTGATTATGTGTAGTACCAGGTGGTTAAAGACTTATTAGAGTGTTCACTTCACAAATTATATAAAGGTCTAGCCACTATGTTGCACAACTGAAACTAATATCATGTAGCATTTAATGTCAACTATAAGTGAAAAATTATTTTTTTGTTTATTGGGATAACATTGTTTAATACAATTATATAAATTTTGGGTGTGCATTATATTCTTTTGTGTGTTTACCACCCAGAGTCCTGTTTCCTTCAGGTACCATATATTTGATCCCCTTGACCCACTTCACCCTTACCCAACCCCCCAATATCTGACCCCCTTTAATCTGTCTACCTTCTCTCCCAGCTCTAACTCTCTGGTAACCACTAGTCCATTGTCCATGCCCCTGAGTTTCTGTTTGTCCTGTTAATTTCTTGCTTTTAGGTTTAAATCCCACAAATAAATGATGTGCAATTTTCAACTTTTTCTGTCTGGCTTATTTCACTTAGCATGATTATCTCAAGATCCAGTTCGGTTGTCGCAAATGGCAGTATTTCATCTCTTCTTATGGCTCAGCAAAATTCCATTGTATATATGTAACACTGCTTCTTTAGCTAATCATCTATCATAGGACACTTCCATTGCTTTCATGTCCCGGGTACCATGAATAATGCTGCGATGAACATTGGTGTGCAAATATCTTTTCGAATATGGGTTTTCAAAGTTTGGGGTAAATACCCAGTAGAGGGATTACTGAAACATATGCTAAATCAATTTTTAGTTTTTTGAGGAACCTTCATACTGTTTTCCATAATGGCTATACCAATTTGCAGTCCTACCAGCAGTGTATGAGGGTTCCTATTTCTCTGCATCCTCTCCAATATTTGTTATTATTTGTCCTGTTGATTATAGCTATTCTAACAAGTGTGAGATGGTATCTCATTGTGGTTTTGATTTTCATTTCCCTAATAGCTAGCGATGTTGAGAATCTTTTCATATATTGTTGGCCATTTGTAAGTCCTCTAAAGAGAAGTGTCTGTTCAGGTCACCTGCCTATTTTTTGACTGGATTATTTTTTTTTGTTGTTGTTATTGACTCTTATGAGTTCTTTATATATTTTGGATATTAGGTCCTTATTTGAGGTGTTGCTTGCAAACATATTTTCCCATTCGGATTGTTATCTCTTTACTTTGTTGATGATTACTTTTGCTGAGCAGACACTTTGTAGTTTCACGTAGTTCCATTCATTTATTTTCACTTTTACTTTCCTTGCCTTTGAGGTCAAATTCATAAAATCCTCTTTAAGTCCAAGGTCTTAGAGTTTAGTTCCTCTGTTTTCTTCAATGCATTTTATTGATTCCAGTCTTATATTCAGGTCCTTAATCCATATTGAGTTAATTTTGTTTGTAGTGATAGACAACAGTCTACTTTCATTCTTTTGCAGGGAGCTTTTCAATTTTCCAAGAACCATTTATTGAAGAGGCTTTTCTTTCTCCACTGTATTTTTTGGCTTTTTTTTTTTGTCAAAAATTATTTGTCTATATAAATATGGATTTACTTCTGGACTCTGTATTCTGTGTCTGTTTTTTTTTTTTTTTTGCCAGTACCATGTTGTTCTGATTACTTTCCCTTTGTAGTGTAGTTTGAAGTCGGGCAGAGTGATGCCTCCAGCCTCATTCTTTTTTCTCAGGATGGCTTTGGCAATTCAGGGACTTTTGTGCTTCCATACAAATCTGATGATTTTTTGTTCTATTTCTTTAAAAAATGCCAATGTGATTTTGATGGGGATTGCATTAAATCAGTATAATGCTTTAGGTAATATGGTCATTTTAACTATGTTAATACTTCCAATTCAAGAACAGGGAATATTTTTTTTATTTCTGTGTATCTCTGATTTCTCTTAATAGGATCCTGCAGTTTTCATTATATAGGTCCTTCACATGTTTCATTAAATTTATTCCTAGGTATTTTATTTGCAATTGCGAAAGGAATTACTGGTTCCATTTTTTTCTGATGCTTCATCATTAAAGTTTAGGGATACTATGGATTTTAGAAAATTGATTTTGTATCTAGAGGCTTTACCACTTTGCTTATTGTTTCTAGAAGCATTCTTGTGGAGTCTTTAGGATTTTCTATATAGAGAATCATGTCTTCCGCAAATAGTGACAGTTTGACTTCTTTGTTTCCTATTTGGATGGCTTTTATATCTTTCTCTTGCCTGATTGCAACTCACTAGGACTGCCAATGTTAAATTGAATATCAGTGGTGATAGTGGACAGCCTTGCCTTGTTCCTGATCTTAGAGGGAAGGTTTTTAGTTTTTCCCATTAAGTATAATGTTGGTTGGGGGTTTGTCATATATGGCCTTTATTGTACTTTCCTTCTGTACTGATTTTGTTATTTGTTTATATCATAAAAGAATGCTGTATCTTATTGAAGGCTTTTTCTGCATCTATTGATATGATCATATTACACTTATTTTTAAATTTGTTTATGTGGTATATCACATTAATCAATTAGCATATGTTTAACCATCCCTGTGTCCCTGGGATGAAGTTCACTTGAATGTGATGTATAATATTTCTAATATGTTGCTGTATTTGGTTTGCTGGTATCTTATTTAGTACTTTTGCATCTGTGTTCATGAGAGATATTTGTCTGTAGTTTTCTTTTTTGTGTTATCTTTACAATGTTTTGGTATCAGAGTAATATTGTCCTCATAAAATAAGTTGAGAAGTGTTGCCTCCTGTTTGATTTTTTTGGAAGAGTTTGAGGAGAATAATTATTAAATCTTTCAATGTTTGTTAGAATTCACTGATGAAGCCATCTGGTCCTGGAATTTACTTTTTGGTAGGTTTTTTTGATTGTTTCAATTTCATGCTGCTGATTGGTCAATTTAGATTTTCCATATCTCCTTGTATTTTTCTAAGTACTGGTCCATTTTGTCTTGGTCATTAAGTTTGTTATTATATACTTATTCATAGTATTCTTACATGATTCTTTGTTTTTTTTTGTGATGTCAATCGTAATTTCCCATCTTTCATCCTTGATTTTGTTTATTTGTGTCATTTCTCCTTTTTCTTTAGTGAGTCTAGCTAAGGGTTTGTCAATTTCATTAACCTTCTCAAAGAACCATCTCCTTGTTGTATTTATTTTTTCTAATTTTTTTTGTTTTCAATTTCATTTATTTTTGCTCTATTTTTTAAATAAATTTATTTATTTAAATTTGTTTCAAGTATACAGTACATTGGTTTGACATTTATATATTCATAAAACAATCCCCCCAATTGTTCTCTCCCTCCCCTGTCCAGTTTTGTCGATTTCTTTTCTTCTGCTGACTTTAGGCCTAATTTCTTCTTCCTTATCCAGTTTTTTAAGATGAAGTGTTATGTTGTTTATTTGGGTTCATACTTGTTTTTGGACAGGCCTATAATAATATGAACTTTCTTTTTATAATCACTTTTGCAATGTCCCAAATGTTTTGATATGTTTTACTATGATTATCATTCATTTCTATGTATCTCTTGATCTCTTTATTTCTTCTCTGATCCAGTTATTCTTCAGTAGCATGTTGTTTAATCTCCATGTATTTGTGGTTCTTTCTGCTTTCTTTTTGCAGTTGATCTCTACTTTCAAAGTATTATGATCAGAAAATATGGTTCTTATGATTTCCTCCCTCTTATATTTGTTAAGGCTTTTCTTGTGTCCCAGCATGTGGTTGATTCTTGAGAATGTTCCATATGCACTAAAGAAGAATGTATAAGAAGCTCTTTTATGATGGAAGGCTCTGCGAATGTAAATTTTATCCAATTGATCTAATGTGTCATTTAGGGCTGTTATTTCCTTATTGATTTTCTGTTTGGATGATCTGTCCATATCCAATAATGGGGTATTTAGTTCTTCTACTATGATAGTGATTTGGTCTGTTTTTCTCTTTAGTTCTGTTATTAATTGCTTTACCTATTTTTGGGGCTCCCTGATTGGAAGCATAGATATCAATAAGTGTTATGTCTTCTTGGTACATGATTCCCTTTATCATTATGAAATGTCCCTCAGTATCTTTCTTTACCTTTTTCATTTTGATGTCTATTTCATCCGATATTAGCACCACTACTCCCACTTTTCTCTCACGTTTCCTTGAAATATCATTTTCCACTCCTTCACTTTGAGTCTGTATTTGTCTTTGAAGCTGAGTTGTGTCTCCTGGAAGCAGCATATAGTTGTATTTTGCTTTTTGATCCAATCTGAAACTCTGTGCCTTTTTATTGGTGAGTTCAGTCCATTTACATTTAGGGTGATTATTGAAAAACGAGGTCTTCTTATAGACATTGTATCTTTTGCTTTCTAGTAGCTCAGTGTTTCCAGTATTTCTTTGTCCTTGTGTTTCTGGGTTTTTGTTTTGTTTTGTTTTGTTTTTGTTTTTGTTTTTTGATTGGCTTGTGGATTTTGCCTCTGGTTCTTGTTTTTTGTTATATGCTTCAGTGCTGAATCTTCAGCCTGTGGTTACCATTAAGAATATATAAATGATAGCTATATACACACAATTGTCTGTTTTCTTCTGTGTGTGCCTTATCTCCTTTCTTCTTTGTGAATTTAGATCTTTAAATCCTCCCCTTTTCAATAATTGTTATCTCAGTTTGTCCCTATGTATGCTGAATGTTCATTACTATCTTACTATAGCAATTCTCTTCTTATTATTAAACTTATAATGTCCTATTCTTAATAAGGGTTGCCCTTCTCTGCTTCTATTTGCCTGATAGTCACTTTACTCTTAATTATTTTTTTTTGTTTTGTTATTTTCTTTTAGATGAGATGCCACCTTTCAATATTTTCTGTAGTGCAGGCCTAGTAGTGGGGAATTCCCTCAATTTTTGTATATCTGAAAAGGTTTTAATTTCTTTTTCATCTCTAAAGGAGAGCTTAGCTGGAAATATTATTTGAGGCTGGTAGTTCCTTTCACTTAATAGTTTAAATATTTGATTCAAATCCTTTCTGGCTTGTAAGGTTTGCACTAAGAAGTCCGATGATAATCTAATTGGTTTTCCTTCATATGGTTCCGTCTTCTTTTCCCTGGCTGCCCTGAGAATTCTGTCTTTGTTGTTGATTTTTGATAACTTTAATACAATGTGTCTTGGTGAAGGCCTTTTGGGGTTGAGATAATTGGGTGTTCTGTTGAATTTTGAATTCCAAGCTTCAGGTCATTCCTTAGATTTGGAAAATTCTCATCAACTATTTGTACTAATATGCTTTCTAATCCCTGCTCCATTTCCTTGCCTTTGAGAATTCTCATTATTCTTATGTTTTCTATCCTGATAGTATCAGATAATTCTTGTATTTCTCTTTCATTACTTTTCATTCTTTGGTTTCTCTCTTCTTCCTTCTAATTCATTCTAGATTTCTGTCTTCGATATCACAGATCCTTTTCTCCATTTGGTTCACTCTATTTCCTAAGCTTGCTATTTCATTTTTCAACACTTGCAGAGCGTTTTTTTATGTCCAGAGCATCTATTCTGTTATTTTTGAGGGTTTCAATTTCATTGCTCTGCTC